>JASSRZ010000072.1:6987682-7007217 GCA_032164315.1 Malacoctenus gilli | reverse complement strand
AACAGAGGATTGGGTGCAACGCTACGTGTTACGGTAAAAAATGTTGTTGTGTTTGTTGAAGAGTTTAGTAGTCCACTAGAATCGCCTGTTCAAAAATGTCACAATTATTTCATGATTATCAATTTTTGTAAATTTTACATGCTATAAAAAATCAGACTTTAAAATTAACGTTCCTCAATATTCGTTTATTTATTTTTTCGAAAAGAAAAATGATTGTCTTGTGAAACTTTACAGTCAGGCACATTATGAACCTCTGTTACTTTGTGCAGCTCTGATAGACGATGGGATAAACTTGTTGATGTTGAGTTGGCAGTTTGGCTTCAAACCCTGAATCGTTTCCTTTCCATTTTCTCCTCCGAAACTGCTCCGACGGGCTCGGCACATTAAATTAAAGCCCGGAGGCGCCCAGGGAAAAGTCGCGTCTTTGCATCCTTGCAGACAGCTGCTGGTCTCGGGTGTTAGTCCGAGGTCACCACGCAGCTGTGCGGCGGCGTTTGGGTTCATCTCAGTTCCCATCCACCATCCTTCTGGACGGTCATTGCGGGAGTCCCTCCTGTCGTCTCTTACATTTGAGCGGATACCTTTGAAGCTCCTCTGCACATGCTGGCGTGACGGATGAGACTGCTGCCATGACGCTCCGAAGAGGTCGGTCCTCCTGAAGGATGAGTGGATCCGCTTGATTTGAATTTGCAGCATCACTGTCGCTGAATAGAAAAAAAATGCATTAATGCAGATGTTGATAGAAGCGTTTATTTAAGCCAAAATCAAGTTGTGGTGCTCGGCGCACGGATGAGTTCACGCCCTGCCCTGCCCTGCCTCTGCTCATGTTAATGCTCCTTTCTGTGCCCCAGTAAACGTGATCATCCTGGTGCTCCTGGCTGTGGCCTTCCTCATCATTGTTCAACGGAATCTCCTCAACCTCAGCGACTTCTTGCACAAAGAAAACCCTGGTCCGTTTGGTCCCCTTCATCGCGTTTGCATGTTATGTCCAACACACGTTCTGTTTCCTCTCGGTTCGGTACATTAAACCCCAAATCATGCAGTCATGCCCGCTTGCTGTCCATCCAGACGAGGGGCCGGTTCTTCCCTTCGAAGCCGAGTTGTCGCTGGACTTCAGGCCGAAGTCGGCGAGGCACGGAGAGGAGATCCCCGTCCTCATCACCGCCGCCGAGGACAGACTGGGCGCTGCCATCGCTGCCATCAACAGCGTCTACCTCAACACCAGAGCCAACGTTGTTTTCACCATCGTGACCATGAATAGCACGGTCAGCCACTTGCAGTAAGTCCCCCGAGCAAATCTGCGCCCCTGCAGGCTCTGAACCAGAAGCTGATCGGGGACCGCGATGTGTTTTCCTGCCAACAGAGAGTGGCTGACGGACAACATGCTGAAGAGCGTGAAATATAAGGTGGTGATTTTCAAGCCGGAGCTCCTCAGTGGGAAGATATCTGAAGACCCTCAGATAGTGGAAGCCACGAAACCAGTAAGACAACTCCCTAAACGGAAGCCATATTTGTCCTCGCTCCTGTATTTACTCCTTTTGTCTGTTTTCCAGTTGACTTTCGCACGATTTTATCTGCCCGCTTACATTCCGGAGGCGGAGAAAGCCATCTATATCGACGATGATGTCATCGTGCAAGGTAAGGGAAGCATCAGCTTTTTACCTTTTGTGTTTTTCACATTTTGTTGCCTTGTAGCCAAATATTTGTTCGTTTGTTTCAAAAATACTTCATTTTGGTGAGCCAAAAGAAAGAAAAACGACATTTCGGTGGTGTGTGGTTTCGTGCGCGAGAGTCCGAAGCAGGACAGCTTGAATTGAATTTCGCCTTTTTTGGCATCCTGAAGTCCTCCAGGCGTGAGACAAGTGTTTTTCTCTTGATTTGGTGGATTTTCAGGGGACATTCAGGAGCTTTTCGACACCAACCTTAAAGCCGGCCATGCGGCTGCTTTCTCGGACGACTGCGACTCGGCCTCCGCCAAGGGGATCGTTCGCGGGGCTGGAAACCAGGTGGCCGTCTCGCCCGCGTCCAGACGCGGAACGTGTCCGGTCCTGCCGGAGAGGATCGAGTGATTCTGACCGCTTCTGTCTCGGCGATAGAACAACTACATCGGTTTCCTGGACTTCAAGAAGGAGGCCATCAAGAAGCTGGGGATGCGAGCCGCCACGTGCTCCTTCAACCCCGGCGTCATCGTGGCCAACCTGACCGAGTGGAGGAACCAGAACATCAGCCAGCAGCTGGAGCACTGGATGGAGCTCAACACCAAGTAGGTCACTCATGCTGCAAAAACCAAAGGCGACCCGCCTGAGGACGCGTTGGATTCGGACCATGCTGGTGGTCTTTGACGGCTTTTTGCCTCTCCCCAGGGAGGATTTGTACAGCAAAGCCCCCGCAGAGAGCGTCACCACTCCCCCGCTGCTCATCGTGTTTTACAAACGTCACTCCACCATCGACCCAATGTGGCACGTCAGGCATCTCGGTAAGTTCTGCGCAACTCGAGAGAAAAACGGCCGAACGAAGTGCAACTTGTCACGCTTGACTTTCTGAGTCAGAAGAGCAAAAGTTGTATCGTTTTTCTATTAGATTTTCCTTTAATACAAGTGATCCAGACGAACTCAGTCTGTCACAGCAGTGCAATCATGTTTATCTGATGTAAAAGGCCTTTTTGTTGCTGGAATTCAAGAACTTGAATATTAAATGCAACACGAAATGTCAGCGATTGCAGTCTGCAGTCGGCCAAAGTCTGCTCCTTTTCGCTCGATTTCGCTATTTCGAGTCGAGTGTTGAAAAGTGTGTGCCGGTGGTGTTCGCAGGCATGACGGGGGCCGGAAACCGCTACTCGCCCCAGTTCGTGAAAGCGGCCAAGCTGCTCCACTGGAACGGCCACTACAAGCCCTGGGGGAGAGTGTCGTCCTTCGCAGACGTGTGGGACAAGTGGTTCGTTCCCGACCCCAGAGGAAAGTTTCATCCTGTGCGGAGACACTCGGGGGAGAGATGAACGTGGCGGCGGCGGCGACTCTCCGGCGTCTCTCACGGCAACAGAGACGCCGCGAGACTTCTCAGGACTGACGTGAGGCCTTCTCCTTCTCCTGCTCTCGGTTTGCTTTCCTGTCACGTTTGCCTCCCCGACAACTTATCACCCGTTTTAGTCGAACACTAAACCAAGCTTTGACTTTTTATTTCTCTATTTTAACCCTTTGAAGCAGCTTGTTCCGGAGCGTTGCATGAAAGGACATCGTTATGCTGTGGCAAGAACTTCCTTGCCGCGGTTCATGAGTCATTTTTTTTATACCGTACCACAAAGGTTCCTTGAGCAGAAAAGGTTAATTTATTTCCTTGTAGTAGCTGTTGACATGAACACGTCTTGTCTTGGTTTTCTGGGTTCTAATCGTCTCGCAGATGCTTGTTTTTGACCGTATTTCCTGTGGAACTATAACCTCGCCTGATTTCACCACCGACGATCCGTGACTGCCATCTTTTTGCCTCAAAAACCACTGCTCATTTTTATATTCCCGTCTCGGTGACCTGCAGTTAATCCAGTAAATCTGCCTTTTGTTTTGAACTGTTGGGGCCAGAACGACAAGTGTCTCGTGTGGAATAAATGCTGCAGGAAGTCTGCCGCATTGACGGCTCTTAAAGGGGACTGAGGGGCTTTATTCAGCTGGACCACCACCTGTTTGATTTCAATGTAGTCATGTGACTTTTGCAGCCCTCGTCGTCCGTCCCCTATAGACGATTTCTGCCGTCGCGTTTAATTGTTCCGTAACACTCCGCCGCTCAGTCCCACATTCCCTTAAGCATGTTAAGCTGTAGTTTCGTTACCCAGCATCCACCTGGGGGTCTTATTAGATGGAGTCTTTCGTGTTTTTGATAAGCAGACCACTAAAGTCTCTGCAGAGCGTTCGTTCCCATTCCCGTGTCAAACAGGACTTTTTTTTATTCGTTGAATTTGTACCTTTCGGTGTAAATATTTTTGTACATGAAATAAAACCCGTTTATCAAAGTCGAGTGATTTCATCCTGCCTGCGTTACCTCCACACTCCAAGAAAAACTCAGAGGCCGGAGTCTTTGTAGCAGGTTTATCGGTCGTCTATATACAGTCGTCAAACATCTGGACATTTACAGGCAAACTCCCACCAACAACAGAGAACGGTTGTTGATGGATATGTACAACTGCTCCTTATGAAGTCTCAAGAACCAGGAAGTGAAGATCAGACAAACATCTGCAGATAAAACGGTCTTCATGCCAAGTTGAAGTCGACAATAAAATGCGGTGTCTGTCTTCACGTCCCTTGACAAGTCCACCGCTTGGAGCTCATTTATAATCAGTGTTGAAGTCATAAGCGTCGTCGGCCATCGCCGTGGACAACCTGATGTCGACAGGAACGGACTGGAACCGCACTGCGTTCGTTTGTTCTGGAAAAAAAGAGAGGAAGACGTGGAAAAAAAAACTCCCACTGAGTGGATCTTTTCGAAGAACTGCGAACATTGTTTACTTTTGGTGGTCTTCTCTGGTTTCTCCTCTTCTTTGACTTCCTCTTGGACCTCGGTTTGCTCGGGCTGCAAGAAGAGAACGTGTCTCACTTCATGTTTACCAAACAGACGACAAATGCCGTCGGTGAGCTGCGGTCCCGTAGGATCAGAGTTGGATCTGAAGTCTTCACGAACAAATCAAGACTCGTTTATTCTTTCCTCATTTCCAAGACGGCAGATTGTTGCACAAAAGGACCAAACTTCCCGTCTTTTTGTTACCTCATCGTTGGCGTCGTTCTGCTCGGCTTCACCCTCCGAGGCCGCAGCTTTCGGGGCTTCGGCCACACTCAGCAGACCGGCGGTGGGGCCTTTGGAGGTGAAGCTTATACTGCTGGCGGGATGCGGGAATTTGACACCTGCGAAGAAAAAGGAGCACACGGATTAGATCGTAGATCGCGCTACGCAGGCGTTTCCGCATCCGCGAAGAGTCGGAACGTCCCAGCACCTCCGAGTGTCTCCAGGTTTCCTGCCGTCAGCGTTTCCAGATGCCAGCCGTCGTGCATCTTGGCGACCACGGCGTCCGACAGGTAAGAGGGGAGGCCGAGACTCGTTGGGACCTTGCAGTAGTAACTTAGTTTCGCACTGCCGATTTAAAAACAAAGAAATCGGGAGTGAGGTAAAGTTTTGCCGTGTCAATCAGCGGCTTGGACGCCACTCGTCGGATCAGAGTTGGATTAGAAGTCTCCATTTTGAACTCCAGAATTGCGTTTTTGTCCTCATTTCCATCCGTTGACGCACAGCAGCCCGAAGAGGGACGCCAACACTCACCCCGTCCAATCAGACAGGAAGGTGGAGGCGGACAGCTCCATGTTGGGAAGCCCGCCCTTCTGCAGGAAGCCCCGCCTCTTGGCCAACAGAGTCAGGAACTCCTGAGCGTTCCTGAAGTCTGGCACCATGTACTGAAGCATGATCTGGAACACAAGAGAGCCGAGACCGAGGTCATTCCTGCGCTCCGACGGACTCCGCCCACTCCCGGCCGTGGCTCCTCCCACCTGCGTGCCGTCGCACTGTTTGAGCAGAGTCCTGACGGCCTCCTGCATGCCGTGCAGCTCCTCCTCCCCCTGCAGACCCCTCAGAGCCAGACAGTCGGCAGAGTTGGACGGCGACGCCACGATTCCCGGGCTGTCGATGAGCTTTATGTTCTTCAAGATGTAGACCTCCTGCATTGACCTGGAGAGAAGAAAGGGTTCAAATAAACGCGGGAATAAAACGGGATATTTCCATCCTAACTTGTCGGAGCGCCAGCGGAACGCTTTCTTACTTCGTGACGCCTTTGGCGAGTCCGACGTTGCACGCCAGGACGCCCTTCATGCTGTTGATGAGGCTGCTTTTGCCCACGTTCGGGAAGCCTGAAAAGGAAGGAGAGATCCAACGTTTCGGAGCGCCAGACAAACACAAACTTCAACTCGGAAGGATCGACGGAGGACGCGTCCTCACCGACGACCCCGACTCGGAGCGTCGCTTCTTCTGGCAAGTCCGCGGTGAATCCCTTGAGGAGCTCCATGAGACAAGCGTCTCCTGAGCAGGTGGCGGCTCTGGATGTGTCCACGATGTCATTGGAGGCCATGATCCTCTTTTTTCGGGCTTTCTGAGGAGACCGAAAGAGAAACCTTCCGTTTTCACCGGCACCTTTAATCCCACTCACACAAATTGAGCGACTGGAGTCCAAATGACCGACAGACACACACGTCGATTCTGCGGAGGACAGAGTGACTTCACAGTGTGAGCTGTTTGTTGCTGTCGGAGGTTATAACCAGTTGTAACAGCACAGCGAGAGCTGCTCAACCTTCTCAATCCTCCACGACGCAAAGAGGGCCTGACGACTATTCAAGTCCGTTGGAACTCTGGTTTTCTGCACTTTTGCCTCATAAACATTTCAGATGAAGTTGTTGTTGCGTCTCTTACCACACTTGTGTCTCGGATCTGTTGCGAGGCTTTGAACGCCACGACCGGAAACTCCTTCTGCAGACATTGCATCCATTTCTCCACATTTTCCTTTGGGACCAAATCTAAAACAGAAAAAAAGAAGAAATCAATCTAGCAGAAAGCGACACAGATAAACAGAATGTTCGATATTTCCATTTATATCACGATGAAAACGACCTATTTTGTTTAAAATGAAGAGTAACTTCTTGTCGCCTCCCCTCTGCAGGACGGCCTCCTCCAGCTGTGGACATCTGCTGCCCAGCGGATCACGAGCATCCAGCACCTCCAGGAGCACATCAGACGCATCGATGACCTGCAGAAGAGGACCTCCGATGAGATTTTAGCAGCACAGGTGGCGTTCGCTCGCAAGCAGAAGATACGAACCAGACGGTGGGATTTTACCTTGTTTAATTCTACACAAAAAGAGTGTTTAAAGTTCCTGTTTGGGGCCTTTTCTTTGCTTTTTCCACCGTTTTCCTAAAAAAAGCAGACGCACAAATACTGCTGAACACTGAAGTGATTACGATGTGGACACAGAGCGGAGTGACGCGTCGGCTTTGTACCTTGCGAGCCTTTTTGGCCTTTGGCTCGGCCTCTTTGCTTGCAGCCTCCTTCTCCTTCTTCCGCTTCTCGGCCCGCTCCTCTTTGGCAGCTTGTCGTCTTTTTTCCTTTTCCTCCTCAATCTGCCAGATGTAAAAATGTGCGGTGAGGAACTTGAGGACGGGTAGTCCTCAAGGCACTGCTTTTCGGTTCGCAGCTGACCTGTAGCCTCCTCTGCTCCGCCTCCCTGAGGACCTCTTCTTTGAAAGGAGCGCTGTTGGGCACTCCGGGGTCCTTCTTCGTCTTTTTCTGCACTCCTTTCTTCTTCGCTTCCCTCCGTAGCTTCCTGTTGTGCTCTCGGACCTGCGACACAGAGCACCAGCTTGAAACTCACCATCATGTGGAGAACGGAGCAACTGTGAAAAGTGTATCTAGCGCTCGGGTTTCTGGCTCGTACGGGCCGCAGCGTGCTGAACAGCAATTGCGAGCCAAAGTGGCGTGTTGACATGAAAACAACCAGCGTACACAGACGTACCTTCTTCTGAATTTTGTACCGTTTGGAACATGAGAGCCGCTTACTCGCTTTCTTTAACTCTGAAAACGACGGAGTAGAAAAATGGTTGAGAGGCTAGCTGAGAGAAAGGCTCATAAAAACACACAAAGTAGCTCTAAGCAACGACCGCAGCTGGATAAATCCTCCCAGAAGATGTTCAACAGTTGAAAAAAGTCAATATTTAGTCCGGATAAAACCTTATTACGCCGTTTTTTTCGGTCTGTACTCACTCGGTCGCTTCATCTTGGGACCTCCAACGTGACTGAAGCGCTCTCACGGCTCTCACACGTGGAGAGCTGCTCCACTTCCTCCCCGAGAGTGCGCTCTTCCGCCCCCTACCGACCAGGAGGTGGTATTGCACGCAGGCGGCCTCCTGGAGGGCTGACGTCCAATTAGTCACCAATTTGCCTCATATGCATTCACGGGACTGTGGAGGCAAACCAGCGCACCTGTTTCTTCCCTTTTTGCTTTGTTTTTCATGTTTTTACTGTCTGACGAATACTTTTTTTTAAAGAAATAAATTCATTCAAAGTATTAAAACTGTTTTTATCAAACAAAAAAATTAAACAAAAGTTTTAGAGTTAAAAAACGAAACTTCAGTGACTCAAAAAATCAAACTGCTGCTTCTCATCTTTTAAACAGACGAGCACTGATGTGTGGCGTCAATTCAATATACAGTTTGGATACATGTTAAGGGAGATTACTGTCCTTCTTGCGTTTTTTCTAACGTTTTTGTGGTTTGTGCGACTCTACTTTATGAACATTTGAAAGTTTATCGTCTTTATTCCCACAAAGCTGTTTTAGGTATCGCATGTGTGCCTGTTTTGATAATTTTATTGTTGCTACTTTAATTTTCAGTTTTTCTTTCATCACTTTTAAAAGGATTTAACTCAAAAAAAGTGAGAAATTGAGGAAAAAACGCAAATTTAATTTTTTTTAAAGCTAAACCCCGAGTAGTCAATGAGCAACTAAGAGTAACAGTAAGTATGCAATCAAGAGGGACGCGTTTCCAGTGATAAGTGGATCGGGGAAAGTAGCGCAAGATGTAAACAGGGCAAAGAGGGAACGGGTCCTCCGGGTCACGTGATCGGACCCAGCATCTTTTTTGGTCCATTTTGGATGAGAGCAGGAGCGCCGCGCGATCCAGCAAAAATGACCAAACTGCAGTTTTTGAACGTCTTCCTGACTGAGCGCCTGATGCTCGCGGCGCAGGAGATCTACAAGTCTGTCGAGGACACGATTTTGGAGTACCAGGAGGAGATCGCGATCCGGGAGCGGGAGAACGACCATCTGAGACGCAGGCTGCGAGACGCTGGCATTGAGATATGGCCAGGTTAGCCCCGCGACAAGCGGACGGTGCTGCTGCTGCTGCCGCCGCCGCCGCCGCCGCCGCCGCCGCTGCTGCGCTCCTGCTTTGCACTTGTCGCCGAGCCCGCTGGTTGGCACTTGGGGCCGGAAAACAGAGGACCGACTCTCGGGGGAGGAACGCAGCCCCGCGGTCCATGCCCGCGTTTCGACGTCGCACTACTTTGCAGCAAGTTCGCGGAGGCTTTCGGCGGGCTAGTTGACGTTAGCCGCCGCGGTTGTTGTCAAGCGGCTAGCGCGTTAGCAACCTTTGTTCGTTAGCTTGGCAGCGAGCTCCCCGGTTCTGCAGCCGGCTCCGTGTGTCTGAATTATTTTGTAAATATCAGCGTTTTATTTTGAAGGGCTTAGGCTTTTAACTGAGAGGAACCTTTATTGTTTCGCCGCGGAAAACAAGCACCAGTCCCGCGTGAGCAGCAGTCGCTCACTCCGGCTTTCAACGCCTTCTCCATCCTGTCCCAAAGCTGAAGTAACTGCCAGTCTGTCGCTAATAAAATGATAATAATACATTTTGTTTGAAAGCACCTTTTCAAAACACCCAAGGACACTTTACAGGCAGATAAAACATTAAAAACCGGAAGCTAAAACAGTAAAAACAAGCAAATTAGGTGCCACAGAAAACAAAACAAGAGTGAAACATGGGGGAAAAAAAACATTAGAGTGATGCATAATGATTTAAATGGAATAAGACTGTTTGAACAAAAAGGTTTTGAGTCTGGATTTGAAAAGAGTGATTTTTTTTGCATTCTTTAAACGAGCCGAGTTCACTTTTTTGACATGCGACTTTGACACAGCATCAAAGTTGAGTTCATTCTTGTCATTTCTCCAATGACAAGACTGAGAGTCATAAGAAATAGATGTATTACATTATTGAAACGCGCCACATTACTGTAATAACACATTCACAGAATGCGTGATAAAGTTTTAACATTGTACTCACAAAATGCATCATTGCGGGTTTAGTTAAGTGTAGTTCACATTGTTTTTACTGGTATTTTATTGAATTGACAGTGAAGTTTGGAGTATGCAGCTGTGTTGTGGTGGTCAGAGCCTCAATAAAGACAGATAAGGCTTTTAAAGACTAGTTTATTGTGATGATACTGTCTTATTGTTGTCAGTTCAGAGCGTATTAAACAGGAAGTGACCTGTTTGAATGTATCTGGACTTACTGTTTTCTGACTGAGCTATTTAAGACGACCAAAGCGGTTTCACTCTGTTTATTTGGATGGCATCGCTTGAGAGGATCATCAGATCTGGCAACGTCTGCTTCAAGACACTTGAACCTAATTATGACACCATATGTGGATCCTGTTAACGAGCCGGTTATTACAGTCAGGTGTGTGGAAGCGTCAGGAAAAGAGCGCTCGCGTCCGCTGTAACTTTGATGTCTGCTCGTGCACGATGAAAACTGGTGGCCAGCTCAGTCACGGACCTCTCTCACGCCGCCAGTCGTCCTTCAGGCGCTCAGTGATGCCAACAAATTCAATAAGAGACTGCCTAGTGTGTCATTTCTAACCACGAGTGGCGTCTGGCAACAAGAGCCGCGAGAGGCTCAAATCGTAACTCGTCAGCGTACGCCGGTCCCTTCTGTTCCCGTCTGTAACTGTGAAGCAGGCGCAAAATCCGGCGCAGATCCTGCATCTGATTATAGATTTAACGTCCACCCGAAGTTTTGAGTGCAGTGTGTCGCAGTCGTAACGCATCAGGTTCCTTCGTTTCTACGTTTCCAGCGAGGAAAGTGGCTCAAAGTTGCATCGTCTAGTTTATAAGAACTAAACTTTGGTTCGTCGCTGTGGCTCATCCTCTCATCGTTCTCTGTCTCCTGCCAATTTGTCTCTTCGTTCCCTCAGATCGCCCGTCCATGGCGCTCTTGGACGAGGAGGACGGCGAGCATCCCCGGCGCGAGTGGAGCCCCAGCATGGGACACGAAGAGCGCATCCCGATTCCCATCAAGGACAAGAGGGACCTGCGGGCCAACCAGGGAGACGAGCAGCTGCGCGGTCACGGCTCCTGCAGCACGCCGGAGAACATGTTCACTCCTCCCCGCGTTCCCAGCGAGTACGCGCCGGCGGACGGGCCGCACACCTCCAACATCCCCCAGAGCCAAGGCGTGGAGAACCGGGACCGGGATCCGGCGTCGCGAGGAGCCTCCAGACACGTGAAGGCGGAGAGCGCGGGCGGACACCGGGGCAGCAGTTCGTCCGGCGGCGGCGGCGGCGGCGCGCAGCCCCTGGCGCCCGTCAACCCCAACTGCTCCAACGAGAACAACATCGACATTATCGGCGTGGAGAACGGCGGCCAGATAGTCGGCGCCAAAGGAGCGGGAAGCGGCGCCCCCAGAGGACAGGGGCCTCACATGCGCAACCAGGCGGCCAACGCGGCGGACTGCCCCCACCAGAAGTCACCCTTGCAAGGTCACATGTCGTCCTTCAGCTGCAAGGTGTGCGGGGAGGCCTTCAGTCACATCGGCCACCTGCACGTGCACGTGCAGGTGCACACCCGGGAGAAGCCGTACCGCTGCGGCGTGTGCGGGAAGTGCTGCAGCTCGTCCGGCAGACTGCAGGAGCACCAGCGCAGCCACACGGGCGAGAAGCCCTTCCGCTGCCAGATCTGTGGCAAAGGATTCACGCAGATGGCGCATCTGAAGGTGCACATGCGCATCCACACGGGGGAGAAGCCGTACAGTTGTCCCGTGTGCGGGAAGTGCTTCAGCCGCTCCGACAAAATCAAGAGGCACCTCCAGACCCACAGCCGCGAGGGAACTTATTTTTCAGGGCAATAATGCAGGAACGAAGCGCCGCCTTTGTGAGTCGGTCGTGCGGTCGTGCGGTCGGTCGGTCGGTGTGTGTGTGTGTGTGTGTGTGTGTGTTTTTTTTACAAGAAGCTGAAGTTGCTGCCATTCGTCTTACGTTCCAAGAACACAGGATCCCGCGACTCCGTTTGTTTTTAATCCAGCTAATACTTTCGTCCCTCCATAGAATTTGTATTAGCCACTTTAGGACGCCGTTTTTCTTAATTTTCTACTTGTCACTGAGTGTTGAATCTCAAAGACACAGCTCCGAGGTAGCCCTCGGGAATTATCTAGCCTTTCCTTAGCTATAAGTTACGTGTAACTTGCATGATGAAGTCTTCCACTCATGCCTTGAGACTGAAATGCATCAAGAGATGCGCGAATGTTCAGCGTGGTCGCGGCTCACCATTGGCCCGTCGCTTCCTATCTGTGAGTTCACACTTGGACGTCTGGTTTTGGGGGGGGACGTGAACTTGCGGTCAGCAGGCGGCACATATCTTCCCTTTGTCTGGCACATTTTTATTGGTGTCCCGGTGAATAAACTAGAAGAATTGTGAAGGAAATACATTTTTTTTAACAAGTTTTGGTGCCAAGTTTTAGGAAAAGAGGAGAGCGTGTGCCGGCGAGTGTCGCTGGAGGCTCTGAATGACGTCGCAGTGGTCAAACGTCGGCTTGAAAACGGAAAAGATCCCTTTAAAAAGCAAATTAAAATGAGTCAAACTCGGACGCCATGTTTTTAGTGTTCTGTTTGAATCCGAACTCTGAGTTTTGGGGATTCATTCCACCTCCGAAATGAAGTATTTTCAAGTTTCGCAAATGAAATGTCGAATGCTGCCTTCCTGTTTTTTTTTAAATGTTCCAGTTTCTTAAAAGAAATCGACGAGTCGTCTGAAAGCTGAGTTGGCTTCGAAAGTCTTTTGTCTCATCTGGCTCCTACCTCTCCGTTGTGTCACTCTTCCTTTTGCCCCCCCCACAGTGCTTTTACATTGTCGCAGAGCTCAACACTGCCATATCACACTGTCAGTGCTTCACAGCGTCCACTCAAAGTCGACGAATTTGTTGAGACGGCTCCATTATTTTGTGATATTCTGTACAAAAGGAAATAGAAAACAGGCCAGTAGTCCTGACCTGACATGAATTGAAGAGTATTTTAGTGTTCCTATTTTTTAATGACACGCCCACGTGTGTCGTCATCACGCGTCGACCGCGCAGGAACGGCCTCCGTAGCAGGGATTTACTCTCCCCCGTGGAGCTGCCGCCCGTTCTTGCGGTGATCGGTGGCGATTCGGAGGCGCTGCTGCGATTTCGCCTCCGCGAAACGAACGTAAACGAACGTACTTCCTCCAGACGTGTTGGGCGGCCGATCCCTCGGCAGCAGCTCCTCCCTTCCTCCCTTCGTTCCTCTCAGGATTAATGCTGCATTCATCACACGAGGCCTCTCTGAAAAGCACTGACGGCCGTCCGAGTCAGTAACTCAGGTTCTGTGGGGGGTGTTTTTTTTCAATGGATTTCGTCCCTGCTTGTTTTCAAAACGTCAGCGCATTCGTCAGTGGATTCTACTACCTGGACTGAAGGAGGACAGACGGGTCCTGTCTCCCAAACGTGTCCTCTGTGTGATGAATGCAACATGAGACAAGTCCAACGCGTCCTCTCTGCAGCTCGTCACTCACGGTCTTCTCGGGGGCGTCTCGGCCCCCCTGCGCACACTTTACTGTACAGTGTTATACCGTTGTATTAAATGTTATTTTTTAATAAAGTAGTAATTGAGTATTCATTGGAATCGTCTCGAGCTGCTCACTAGTTCACAGGAGGCTGTGTGTGGTATTCAGATGTGTTTAATCTACTTCTAGTTAGTCACACGATCTCTGATGCCTTCAAGTTTCTGTTCAGACTCAAAACACCAACTGGAAGATTGATTTGAACCTTTTTCATCTCAGGGAAGATCATTTTCCGCACGCTCGTCTGACGAAATCGAACAGTTAATCGGGTTTTTCGCCGCTTCGAGGCGGTAAAAGAAAACGAGCACCTGTGAGGTTACTTCAGCATCAAGCTGTGTATTATCGTGCCGAAATAATTTCCCCTGGAACACCGGAGAAAATACACCTTTTTAAAAATTAGGTGGTGGAACGAGTGTACACACTCAAAGTACTTCCAACTTGTAAAAAAGAAAGTATAACGTGTAAACCTGCTTTCCCTGAGGACGCAGCGTGTCAGGCTGAGTCAGAGCTCCAGCCTGCAGTAGCACGTTTTCAACACGTGGGGGCGCACTTCCCATGTTTTTTCTTGACCCCAAAACGTAATGAGCTTCTTGACTGGTGTCTTTTTTGTTTTATTGGGTGAATTAAAGACTGTGGAGTAGAGAAGACGACTGAAACGTCTCGTGGTCGTCGAGTTCGGATAAAGCAAAGCTTTCCTCAAAAAACACGGATGCATTTGCGTGTTAAGTCCTGTTTTCATGATGTGTTTTTTTCCCTTTTATTCGCATGCTAAATGGCCTCTGAACATGAAGGGCGTGGCCCATCACAGTCACGGCGATTCGACTCGGCCCGCGTGTTGACGAAACGGACGCGGCCTTGAATATCGAGAGAACAACACGAAGATCGAGGGATTCCGGCGCAGCAGATTGAATCTGTGAGCGCCAGCGAGATGCCACATCTCATCAAGGTGGAGCGAGGCAACGGTCGGCGCTGGAAGGGCGCGGCGCCCCGCCGACGAGAGGCCGGGAGATGCGGCGGACGCGTTTCATTTGCTCGTGTCGGTTGGTGGCATGGAGGCGCAACTGTGAGCGCGCTCGCTTTCGAGACCGTCGGTTGCTGCGTGACCGGCATTAAATGAGAGGCAATCACAAACTGAGCTGCGGGAACAGAAGCAGCAGCAGCAGCAGCCACTCTCCTGCATCCGCAGGCAGAACGTTGTGCTTTGTAATCGCTGACGGAACGACGATTTACGACGACTTTTGGGCCCCCTTTCAAACGTGACCTCTTGCTTGGTTAGAGGTGCCTCCGTTTAAGAGAAAACAAATCACGCAACTGAGACCGAAAGCATCGAACGGCGGCCACTTGGACGGGAACTGCTGCCACCGTTTTTCGCTCAAGACGGCGCTTTTCACCCTTGAACGCAACTCTGAGTCGTTTCACGTGCCAGCTTCAGAAAAAAGGCTGCACGGGAACTCGTGTGAAGTTCGACGACGGACTGGATTCCCGAATTTGTCACGTTTTCTTTTTTATTCAAAGGCTTCGTCCTGGCGGCCTTTTGTCACAGAGCTCCCTGAAACGCTCCCGCCGAGTTAGATTTTGCAACGTTTGAGCGAAAACTTGATCTTTTATTCCACAGAGCGTCTTTGTAGCACAATTTGCCTCCTCTCTGTCAAAGAACACGACGACGCGGCGATCAATCGGCCCCAAAATAGCAGGCTTTATCAATATTCAATGGGCCGATGTGGGCCTCAGTGTCTGACAGCAGATGATTGACTGGAACGGCTCGGAGATGTTGATGGATCTCCGCGTTACGGATTCCGCGGCGGCGGCGGCTGGAGGCCGCCATGAATATTTGGCTCTGCGCATGCGATGCGTGGAACGCGCGGGTCAGAAACAGCAGGCGACAGAGGTCGGGACGTGAAACGGCGAGTCTGGCGGAGCGAAGAATCGAAAGAAATAGAGCAGGCGGAGCGTTTGAGTCTGCGAGCTGCTCTCTGGTGGGAAACTTCGGTCGGATGCTGCAGTCGATGATCACTCGTCCTCGTTACGCCCCTTCCGCCTCGGGATGTTTTTCCCAACATTTCACCACGAGACCAACATGAACCATCTTGGATTTTACCAAAAGAAATATCTTCATCCTGAAAGTACGATTTTTATCTACAATTAAATCTGTAAACAGAGAAGATTGCCGCTCCTTCTGTGAACCAATAGGAAGAGACCCGGCGTCTGTTTCGTCTCTCCCGAGCGTGTGCTGCTCGGTTCAGTGACACAACAGTTGTTTTCCTAAACAAGATGTGACCCGGGCACCGCCACGGGTGGGGGTGGGGGGGTGGGGGGTTGATGTCAGTGCAGGTGAGGAATCCACATCAGTTAATATCTGGCGACACGATATGGAAGAGGCGAGCGCGGCGGCGCGTCCGTCCAATAACACGGCGTCTGCGATTGGAGTCACGTCGGTCCCCCGCCGAGCAGCCCCGAGGCTTGAGGGGTAAACAAGCACAGCGTGTGTGTGTGTGTGTGTGTGTGTGTGTGTGTGTGTGTGTGTGTGTGTGTGTGTGTGTGTGTGTGTGTGTGTGTCGTGAGTGTGCCACCGTGCTCCTGCTTTTGTCTCCTCTTGTTTCTGGAGCTCCGCTGCGTGTAGAGGGTCTTCCTCCTCCGTCATCGGAGGCTCCAGAGACCCACTGCTAACCCCCCCCCCCCGAGGCAGGACCAGAAGCCCCGCCCCCTCACTTAGCCGCCCCACTCTGCTGTTTTTAACTCATGCTGTCGTCTTGCTACCCATGTTTCATATCCACTTTTCACCACGAGCAGTTTGTTTCAACACATACTTGTTTCTTCGTTCATTTATGACGGTCAAATTTCTGCCCTGTGTCGTTCGATAATTGTCTCGAGATGCAGTTTTAAACCTCGTCTCGATCAACTGTCTCCAAACTTGTTTTCCGCAACATCATCTCTCGCCTCTCCCGAGGAACAAAAAAAGAATACGAGGGCAGTTGAGTCGACAAAATCGATTCGAGTGGAGCCGAGTCTCCTCGTTTCTGCCTCGCAACTGTCACATGCTGACAAACATTCACGGGACCAATCTTCTTTTAAGAGTCGAACTGTTCAACCTGTTTTCTCTGGACTGAGGATGCGACGACGCAGCGGCGGCAAACATTCCCCCTCCGGGGATGACTTCCTTTTTTTGCCCTCCCACTTTCTCATTTTGGATGCACGACAAACCCTCGCAAAAAAAACCCCCAACAAGTCGAGGATGTCATTAGCCGCTCGCGCTTCGTGCCCGTGGCTGCCGCGCGCCGTATTGATCGCTTCGTCGGAGGGAGCAGACAGCACGGATTACATCTGCAGCCGCACGATCCCACTTTTGTTTTCCGCCCGCTACACCGTCTCTGGAGGGGGGGGCAGCGGAAATTCAAACCTGGGGGGGCTCAGCCAAAAGTACTCGTGACAAACCAACCACCTTCTGGGTGATCAAGGAGCTTCGTTTGTGGTCGGGACATAAGCGGGAAGCCGGAGCTGCTCTGGCCGGAAAGACGCTGCGGGGGATCACTGGGAATATCTCTTCGAGATCCCCACATATTCAAGTCACGACATACGGAATACCGTATTTTCTGCACTATAAGGCGCACCGAATTATAAGGCGCATAGGATGGACGCTACAGTAGAGGCTGAGGTTACTTTATGCATCCATTAGAAGGAGAATGTCAACAAAACAGTCAAACTTTATTAACAGAAGACAAACCAGCGTTGTGACGACTCCGTTCACTCCCAAAACGAATAAACAGTCTTCTTTACTTGGTCATCTTGTTGCTTCCTCCACTTTTAGGTGCGCCTTATAGTGCGGAAAATACGGTACTCTTTCGGTACTCATCTTGTTGCTTCCTCCACTTCCTCCCCCATTGGTTCGTTCCTGTTAAATTCTCTCGCTGCTGCTCAATCCCCGTGTTCTACTGCGCGAATGATCGCCTTGAGTTTAAACTACTCACTCCCCGGCTGGCCATGGGCGGCGGCCCCGCTGCAGAGGAGCTACGTCATATATCCCAGCATGAACCGGGCGCTTGAAGTTGGCGGCTGTTTACCGTAGTTGCGAGACCTGTTGTGGCTCAATATTGGTCCGTATATAAGGCGCTCCGGATTATAAGGTGCACTGTCCGCTTTTGAGAAAATTGGAGGTTTTTAGGTGCCTTATAGTGCGGAAAATATGGTACCTTAAAGGTGCCACTCAAATTCATCAATTTGGAGTCATTTACCGTATTTACATACAAAAAGGCAACTTAAAAGCCTTTGATTTTCTCAAATCTTGTATTTGGATCAATATTGGTCCATATATAAGGCGAACCGGATCATAAGGCGCACTGAAAATTGGAGGTTTTTAGGTGCGCCTTATAGTGCGGAAAATACGGTACATTAAAGGTGCCACTCAACTTGGAGTCATTTACCGTATTTACATACAAAAAGGCGACTTAAAAGCCTTTAATTTTGTCAAAAACCAACAGTGCACCTTATAATCCAGTGCGCCTTGTGTTTGGCTCAATATTGGTCCGTTTATAAGGCGCACCGGATTATAAGGCGCACGGTCAGCTTTTGAGAAAATTGGAGGTTTTTAGGTGCGCCTTATAGTGCGGAAAATACGGTACATGCAAATGCGTAAAGGAACATCTACGTAAAAGTATTGGAAAGACCGTTAAACAGGTTTTCTTTGCTGCACATGGAAACCGATGTGATTTACGTTTCGACATGTTGACCGTTTGTGCGCAGCGTGTTGCAAATTCAAGATTAGAGGCAAACTCTTTAATCATCCTCACAGTTTCCTTCGATGACGTCCGGGCCGAAGTCTCCTCAGAGTTGCCGTTTTTTCCTACTAACGTGATTCGCCACGTCGGCCATATTTAATCTTTCGGAAAATCCATAATAAGCCTGGCGGGGAATTAATTTGTCCATAATAGGATTACAGACTTCAGTCTCGCACAAGTGCCACAACAGTGCGCCACTTGACTTTTGTTTTTTAACTCCCACCCTCCAGCTTGAGGGAGACGTGGGCTGGAGAGGAAAGGGGGGCGAGGGGGGGGGGTACGATTAAAATGCAGTGTTGTTGAAGGCTGTTGGTCGCTTCTACTGTGTGAGTGAATGCAGCGTTAACGGGAGGCTGATCTTGACGTGGCAAACGGCACATTCGATGGCGTCGAATAGGTTCGTTCTCCGGAGGCACGAGTGCTTCCAAACCTGCCGTCTTTACGCAACACCTGTAGAAAAGTGTGATGTCGTCGTCGCCGCTCGGGTTTCCAAGGAGTCTTGCGTCACTCCTTCTCCCGGGGACGCAACGGCTGGATGCGGGACGCGCACGAGGTTCGTCCACGTCGTCTCCGTCGGCTTCGGGTCGGATCTCCGACCGGGAAAAGGTGCTTTTCCTTTTCAGCGGAGACGCACTCATGGCCTTGCGTCGGCGCCCGTCCATCCGACTCTATGGTTTGTTTTTTTCCTTGTTAAACCAATGGATTCATGTTCCGCTGTCTGAATCTCGATGTTGCCCCCTTGCACCAGTTTTGTTTCTCCCTTTTCAGGTGTCAGGCTGCTCCGTGGTCAAACGTGCCACAGAGAAGCCAAACTCCAAACTCCTTCTCCAGATGTTGACCTGCTCAAGTGACTGGTTTCCTGTTGACAGCCAGCTTGGCTCCAGAATCGATGTTGAATCTCGTTGATCATCTTGTCCCCACACTTTTCGACAGGTTCTGCATCTTCCTGTAACGCCATCTTGGTCGACTTCGATTCCTTTTGAATGTATTTTCCTTTGAGGCGCTGATGATGTCATAAGAATGCAAATGAATGCTCATTATTTGTATTCTTTCCTCACTTTATTTTCTCTTATCTGAATTTATCTGACATCATAATGCCATTTTTATTGGTTCCTTCGCCTTCTCTTAACAGCCTTCCCTTCTGCGCTGCTCTTTCTCCTTTATTATCCTCTCTCTCTCTCCCTCTCTCTCTCTTTAGCTCTCTCTCTCTCTCTCTTTTGCTCTCGCTCACTCTCTCTCCCTCTCTCTCTCCCTCTCTCTCTTTAGCTCTCTCTCTCTCTCTTTTGCTCTCGCTCACTCTCTCTCCCTCTCTCTCTCTTTCTCTCTCTCTCTCTCTCTCTCTC
>JASSRZ010000072.1:6957801-6987582 GCA_032164315.1 Malacoctenus gilli | reverse complement strand
GGGAGAGTCCAAATTGACTTTCACCTCACGGAGAATCGGTTTGGGCGACAGACTGCAGGTTGGACTCGTTTCAATTTCAGCCTCCAGGGAGCCGTGAGTCGCTGTCTCGTGGTGAAGTGATAATGCGAGGCAGAAATTGAGCCGCCCCCCCCCTCCCCCCCTCCCTCCCTCCCAAAGCTCGCCCTCGGACTCTGGGGGGGGACGCAGCTTAACAAGCACTGATTGCTTTTTATAGCTGAGGTGTTTTGGAAGCACAAACGCACGTGACGGCGGCGGAGAATGTGCCAGGGGGGGGGGTGGGGGGATCTGGAGCTGGAGGTTGGGATTCGCAGGTGGGAGATAAGGTTTGGTATCCCAGAGGAAGGTGGAGGTAAAAGGAGCGCAGAGAAATCAAGCAGTCGTTCTTTTTTGGGGGCAGATGGACGGCTGGTCTGTATTCGTGCGGACTCGCCAAACTTTGGGAGACTCGTCAACGCAAAAGTCCGAAGCAGAGACGAAACTCAGACATTTCGGAGACATCTGGCTGTTCACATGTCCCGTGTTGTGTCTGCGCTCCCGGTGTTGGACTCTTCACTTGACAAGGTGTCCGAGACGAGCGAGAGGGAAGAAAAGGAGCCCTTTGGCTCCGACATATGTACAAACCTCCGTCCGCGTCCGTCGTCGTCTCACCGTGACCTCAGCCGGCGATCGGCCAGCGTCACAACAACACTCCGTCAGGAACGCGAGCGTCCAGCCGGAGTTACTCCGCAGCATCATCGGAGTGAGCGAGCGAGCAGTGACGCTGCAGGAAACCAAACGTTGCCGTTCGCCCACGGTGAATCCGGAACGTCTCTCTGACAGCGACTGAGTCACGGTCCAGGCCAACAGCTGCGCCATGTGAGGGGGGGGGGGGCGGGGGGTGAGACAGGACTCCCAGGAATCGACCGCAGACGCGGAAAGCAAACAATCCTCCGAGTTCACGGACTTTTTGCTGTGCGGAACAGGTTTCCAGAGAAAGCAAACCAAACACCGTCAACTCCAAACACGAGAAATTCTTCCTCCCTAAATGTCAAGTTTAGGAGCAGTGAAGCATCACGTTCGAAGTGACGTTTCGCCAAACATTCGGTTGTCTTGTGTACACGTGTCCACCTGAAACCACCTTTATTCGAAATGTCTCCAATTCAAACAAGAGACAAAGATCAGGCATTTTCTGAAACAGATGCTGTGAGACTTTGAGCTTTTTTACAATAAGGTGGCTTTTAATTGACCTGCTGACCAGGATAAGCAAGTTTTCCGTACACTTCCGTACAAACGAGGCGATTCCGTTCAGTGCAAGAAAATCAGTTCACGACTAAAATGGGTTAAGTCGGCATTTGGAGGCGGTCCGGTTCGCATCACAGCGAGAGATTAAGTCTCAAGTTGGATTAAAGTCGACAAAGGCCTGAGAAAAAAAGAGCTGATGCCGTTTTATTTGTGTCGGAGTGACCCAGAAGTGTTTCACACGTTGGGACTGATGAGTGTTTAAATAAGTGTAAAAGAAAAAAGCTCAGAAACTCGGACACACCTCTCGAGAAGCGCTCTACGTCCCTTTCGACGCTTTCCCATCTTCTCTCTCGTTGCCATAGCTACAAGCGGGTGGTGACCCCCCGGCGCGCCGGCACAGCCGTGCTCCTGTGTTGGCTGGTGTCGATCGTGGTGGGCCTGACGCCCATGTTGGGCTGGAACAACCTCCAGCTGCTGCGCGACAACGGCTCGCTGGTGACCGACGACCTCCTGGTGACCTGCGAGTTCGAGACGGTCATCAGCATGGACTACATGGTCTACTTCAACTTCTTCGGCTGGGTGCTGCCCCCCCTGCTGCTCATGGTGGCCATCTACGTGGAGATTTTCTACATGATCCACAAGCAGCTCAACAAGAAGGTGAACCGGGAGCTTTCCTTCCCACCACGCAGGGAAAAGTTTGGGTTTTCCGTTGCCCGACTGACCAGCTCTGTCTCTCCGAAGGTGACGGCGAGCCACACGGACCCGAGCCGCTACTACGGCAAGGAGCTGAAGCTGGCCAAGTCGCTGGCGCTCGTCCTGTTCCTCTTCGCCGTCAGCTGGCTGCCGCTGCACATCCTCAACTGCATCACGCTCTTCTGCCCGGCCTGCGACAAGCCCATCTTCCTCATCTACATCGCCATCATCCTCACCCACGGCAACTCGGCCGTCAACCCCATCGTCTACGCCTTCCGCATCAAGAAGTTCCGCACCACCTTCCGCAAAATCTGGAAACAGTACGTGCTGTGCCAGGGCCGGCCGGCCGACCGCCTCCCGCAGAGGGGGAGCCAGAGAGGCCAGAGCCACGAGAGGAGGCTGAGGCACAACGACGACGACGACGACGACGTGTGAGCTCTGGACGCCCGTTGGATCGGCAGCGTCTCGCTGCAGCCGCGCACACGGAGTGGAAGGGACTCTCGTCGCGTTTGTCGGATCAGGCTGACGTCCGCGGGGTTCCGGACGGTGTCCGGAAGACCCATCTGCGACCAAATCGTTGTTTTTTTTTTCTCTACATCCGACCCGTTCGGAGCGCGGACGGGATGAAGAACCCGAATCGGACGTCGGGTCGGATGAGGCTGAACGATGTGGAAAAAAGGGGCTTCGAATCTGTTTCAGCAACGACCTGTCGGACTTGAATCAGGCAACGTGTATTTATCGCACATGTGGTACAACGTGTACTTTATACTCCAGTTTTTTTGGCCTAAATGACATCTTTTACATACGTTATCTGCTGCGTTCATCCTCCCACGCGCTACACGACCTGTGGCCTTAAGGACGGGAAGAGGAGCGTCGGAGGACGAGTCTGCACAACGAGCTCGCTGCTTGGAAATGTCGGGTGCGCGTTGACTTCGTGGAGGAGCGAGTGTGACATTTCGAGCACCTGTGGTTGCAACGGTACTTCGTAACACATCGGGCTCTCAACCCTTCCAGATGTGAAACGCATGTGAAGGTTCCGCTTCTTCTTTTTTTACATTCCCGAGAGCAACCGAGCGGTCGAATGAAAGAATCACTTGATGCTTTGCGTTGAGAAACACCTGGACAATGATGCGACTCTTCTCCAGCTGTTGTACCCGTGTTCTTCGGAGCCGCTCCGCCGCCGTCGAGTAAAGAACTGTGAATCCGAGGAATGTCGGAGCTCGTCCGTCTGTGAAGCTCCTCTTGGTTTTCCTGCTTAACCCTCTAATGCACCTCAACCGCTGGGCCCTTCCCACAACTGGCGTTGTGTTTTGTTCTGAAGGAGTGGGAACGTTTTGGCGGTGTGGCACCGTCCCTTTTTCACCGAGCCTCCTGACCCGACCAGTGTTTTGTTTAACGCGTGTGTTATTTACAAGCCGGTCGCCCCTGGAAACGTGTTGGCATCGCGTGTTCCCACAAACATGACAGCGAGGCCAGACGCTGGCAGGCTCTCCCGCTGTTATCAACACACAAAGCAGGGGGGGGGGGGCCTTCAAAATAAAAGCACTTGCCAGCGCTTTCTCTCGACAACTTTGGAGCTGGCCTGCTGGGCTTTTTTCGTGCTCCTCCCAGGCTTCAGGTTGGGAACCAGTGACTTAACAGACCTGTTTTGACACGAATGTCGTGTTTTGCCTTGAGAAGCAGTGACACAAAGACCGGCAGTCCTCTGTGGGTCTCACCACCGTCGTCGTCTCCAGAAAACTCCAGATGTAACGTGACATTTGCAGTTTCTGGGAGCACGTAATGCCAACACGGTCTCTGGAGAGGACTTGGTTTGATATGTAAAATGTTACATGTATATGAAGCTGCTGACAGTCACACGTACGAGATGTATTTCGATTTTTTTCTAGAAAAAAAGATGCGGGGGGATTCGGTCTTACCGTCGCCTGGATGAACAAACAGCTGCTCGCGAAAACGTCCTTTTCCGGCAGCGTGCGAGTGAGCGCATCGTCGACCTTTCCAAGTGTCTTTGTTTGTGTGACGGCGAACAGCGAGTGAGCGTCGTTACGGCATATGGTGGGCACTCATTTAGATTCACGAAGCCGCGTGCGGGGACCGGTGGAGACGATGCACCGGCAGATTGCGCCGCGCTGCCGCGATCAGAGGCCGGTTCGTCTCCGCTCCCGTGTGTCGTTCATTTCCGTGTTTCGGAGCAGAGACGAGGAGACTGCGGTGCGGAAAACAGCCGAGGGTCCCGTCGGGGTTCCCGAGAGGAAGAAGCGCCACGTCGGGACCGCTCCGTCCCGCAGCAGACTCACGCACGTCCAGACGAGCATCTCTGCAAAAGTGCTGCCTTCAGAAAAGGTTTCATTGTGAATCTCGACTTACTTACGCCTCATGTGAAGCGCTTTTAAAGCCACTATGTGTAACATTTCGTTGATTAAGACAGTTGATTCCGATGGAATTGTCCCGATCGAAGGAGATTTTTGGGTGAAAACTTTGCATCACCGACGAGCAGCGCGTCGTTTCCGCGTCGCGCCGTCCATCACCGGGAACGAAGCGCTGTCAGAGCGATCGTTGTGCAACGGGAGGTGAGAGCGCTAATGGGCCTTTGTAATAGACTGCGAGGGGTAATTTTCCCAAAGTGATTTTGTTATCTGAGAGCGAGAACGCTCGTTAGCCCGTCGGACGAGCGTTGGACGACTTGTCGGACGTAAACGATGGGGCAGAAAAGAGACTGGCGGCGAAGAGCAAACGGCGAGCCCTCCGTCGCTGACTTTCCGCCTTTTGTCTCTCGCCTGCGTTCGCTCTACACATAGTGGCTTTAAGTCCGTCCAGTGAAGTGAAGGTGTGTGCAATATTCTCTGCTGTATATCCATATCAGAGGAACAGTCGTAGCTTAGATTCATGTCGGTGCTGTTAATCAGAACCATGCGCTGCGGGCTCAGAGCACCGTGTGCTGCATTACGAGCTCTTTCAATGTCAGTATTGGACTCTAAAGATGTATCGAAATAAAGTAGATGGAGTTTGAAAGCACCGGGTCTATTTTTTGGGGGGTGATCGATGTGCTGTTGGATGATCGAAAACAGGACGTGTTCCAGGCACCAAACAAGCGCAAAAAAACGACCTCAGACGTTTGGGAATAAAGTGAGGAATGACAATCTCATCCCCTAAAGTACAAAACAGGAAATCTTTGAGCTTTTTCAAGCCAAAAAACACCCTGTGTGTGTGTGTTTCATGATGCTGTCACACACATTGTTTGCTTGTAAAAAACCTGCCGTTTTCCCACTTTGACTCCTTTCTGCGTGACGCTTCTGACAGCGCAGGCTTTCCGCCGGCTGTTCCACGCACACTTGACTTGACTTCATGTTGTTATTTTCTGTGTTGCATCACAAACAAGAGGCGCGGAAAGCTCTTCTGCAGGGCGTAGCGACAGTGTTTATCGTTTTCTCCTCTCCAACTGTGAAATTCCCGCACTGAAAATTCCAAGCGGGTCACGTCCGATCTTTCCACCGCCAGCGCTGCAGCAAACGGAGCTTGTTTGATGCAGATGACCGCTCCGTGAATTGCATATTTATTCAGTTTATAAGAGAGATTTCAGCCCCTGAAGTGGAGAAATATGCATTGAGTCTTGAATTAGGAAGGGCTTTCTTGTCGTTTCCTGCTGACCGGCACTTAATCGCTCGCTGGAGCCGAGCCATCGTCAACGCCACGAGCTGCGCGGGCGACACTCGAGTCCGAGCGATGAGAGGAAGCTGAGTAATTTGATTCGTTTTGAAGCAAGAAGGAAATAAGCGTGAATCGGCAGGAGCGCCGCGCCACCGGAGAGACGCTCACATCCGGCACTTTGGCGAGAAACAGAAGTGGAGGCGTTCGGGCGCAACGCGTTGTCGCGACGGGTCGTTGCGATGCACGAGAGACTGATTGAGAAGCATAAATGCAGATACAATCGCTGGAAGTCGTTCGTTACTTTTTCGGCACCTCCTGTTTACTGGGCGACGCCGAACCTCCCCCCAGCTGCCGTCGACCACGGTAGCCGAGCTGCGTTGTATTCATAAGTGTCGGATCACATTAATTGGAGCTGAATGTTTGGAATCCAGCTCAGCTGTTTGGATTGTTGCTGCTTATTATTCTAATAAGTTGATTAATCAAACTGCCAGCAAACAGCTGTCGTGCTGCGCTGAGCTGGACCGCCAGGAGGAGAGTCTCCTTCACAGGAGCGTGTTTGGATCCTCTTGACTTTCCCGTGACGTGTTTCATCACGATACCGCAGATTTAATATGTTTTTAAGAATTCAAACCAAAGCCGCTCCCTCCTGAAGGTCACCACACAATGAGATGGCGGACTGGGCGCCCGAGTCGGGCAGTTTTTCCCCCCGGAGCTGAGAGAAGCGCTTCGCTTTCGTGCCCGCTGGCGCCCCGAGTTCCTCTCGTCGTGTCTCCCAAAGTTAGAGTGGCGTTGAGGCCAGGTGCCAGAGCGCGGCACGGAAAGGTGCCTCCGAGCGAACGGCCCGACTGCAGGGCGAAGGCCGTGGCGCCTCCGCATCGCTTCCAGACAAAAAAAAGAGGCGACGATGAAGCTTTATTCAGCGTGAGACTTGGGTTATCTCGCGAAGACGGCGGGTTGGGTTTACCTGTTGTGTCACGTCTGTCTGCAAGATTCCCTCATGCTGCGTGCGTCCTCTGCTGACTTCTCACCTTCCCCTCTGAGGTGAAGCTCCACAGTCAGATGCTTTCACGTCTCGGCGGCGGCGGCGGCGGCAGCAGCCGGAAGCTCTGCGGCTCGCCAGAGGAAAACACGACGGCATCAAGCTTGTCTCCACTGCAACATCAGCTCAAAGAAACACGGTGCGTGTGGGTGAAGTCGGTCAGCATGTGGGCCACATTCTGCAGGACGCTGCTGGAGCGGTTCAGCGGTTTGTGCTGCCCCCTGTTGGCAACAATTTGCTAAAACACAGTCAAGCAATTAGTCAAGTGAAAGGTTTGAAATAAAAGTTTAAAGGCGTAAAGACATTGGAGCCCCCCGCCCAACCCCACCCCATGTCCATTCACTTCTTCAGGTGACCACAAAAATATCAACTCAGAGGCAGCAAGTGGCCCTTAAAGGCTGAACCAGGAAATATTGAGAGTAAGGACTCACAAATAGTGATAAATCCACAGTTCTAGAGCAAAAAGCTTTAGTTTTGCGTTCAAAAATGTCACTTACGACAAAGATACTGTTTATTGTAGCAGCCTGCTGGGATGCAAAATAACAAACGCAAGCAGTCAAGAAACAAAATCGCTTCTGTGGTTAATTTTTCACACGATATAAAAATTCACCCTCATGGATCGTCAAGGTGTGTGTGTGTGTTTCCGGGGGGGTCAGGAGCTGTATAATAAACACTCAGTTTTATCTGAGTTTTATCCCAAAACAAAATAAATCTCTGTTTTTTTTTTTAAAAAAAAGGAAAGTGTGTCCTTGAGGTGACAACACGGAGCGGTCTGAAGTCGCTGCGAGATAATGTTTTTCCTTCTCTTTGGTAGTAGCAGACTGGGAACAAGGAAGGAATGCAAAAACGGGCCGAATTACTTACTCTTTGGGCTGCTGCCTGAGGAGATTTAAGTGCCTGATTAGAAACTGGGACCCAAAAAAAGAGCAGATTTGATGGCAAGAGTTCAACCTGTTTGCCAAAAATCCATTATGAGAGAGCATAGATTTAACACGGACAGACTTCAGTGTTTCAGGTCAAGAAATGTAAAGTCGGAGCTGCCTGGAACGATATTTGACGGCGTAAACATTCACCAGAAAGTAGTTCTATGTTTGTCGATGAACAGAGAAGAATCCCTCCACCTCCTGCCTCGTTATTAGAAAAACCGAAATAGATGCGTTATGTAAATAAGCTTCTATTTGCATAAGAATAATCTCTGCACACGGAACGTCTCCTTCTCTTGTGTTTGTGCCTTTGGGGGCTTGAAGGTCTGAATTGCAAATTGGGACATTAATTATTCCTAAAAAGGGTTATGAGAAGACTGGAGCGCAAAGCAACCGCGCCAACAGAAACAGTGAGATGTGGATTCGCAGGAAGGAATCCATCGCGCGGGAAGAAGCAGAGACGGGTTGCGCAGAGTGACAGATTTCTCGTCTCCAGTCATTTGCGGCTCGTTACGTGCCGGCTGTAATTTGGTTCTCGCCGAAAGCGGCTCCCAGACATTCCATCGGAATCAGATGTCTGGGAAACACTGATAAACAATGCGCTTGTTAATGTTCTTGTTTTGGATAAAGTCGGAATCTTGATAACGAGCAGCAATTCTTCTCCACACATGCTGAATCGCGAAATTGGGGGGGGCGGGTATCAGCACACAGTCCTGCATAAGCCTTCAGGACCTGGACACATCAGAGACAAGACCGAAAGGTCAAAGTTCAACGGGATCAGCGTCTCCAGGACTGAAGAACAAAAAGACGGAGTTCAAAACTTGACGAAATCCTTCAACTTTGACTCTGTTTCGACTAAAAATGACCCGAATTGGACGTTTCAATCGAGGCCTTTGACCCTGGTGGACAACTTGAGACGTGTGTTGTTAAATCGTCACTTTTCAAGACGGCGCTCCCGAGTTCAAACACATTCCACTCAGCGCCGTGATAAGAAAGCACGTCAGGACTGCTGCGAACACTCAAAGGGTTCAAAGTTCAGAGTGTTTTTTACGGCGCTTCTGCGGGATCGGAGACGCTTTCAACCGATTTCCTTTTCAACGACATATTTCCGAGCAGAGAAATAACCGGGGGTCGAACTGCGAACGCGCTTCTGGGAGAAACAGCTTCCGTGGAGACGGCGCTTTTGTCGAGAAACCGGATTCTGGAGGGCGCCGCGAGAGACCCCGACGACCGCCTGACCGCAGCAGCGGGACGAGGTTCCCCGCAGCCTCCCGACAAGCTGCCTGTTCAGACGCATGGAGGAAAGCAACACACGTCCAACATTTCTCCTATTTTTTATTTGAAATTGTTACAAAATTACAAAATGAATTCCCGTTGGTGCTTGTGTGATTCACCACTGTGCTCAAGCTTTCATGGCAAAAATTGAGAACGACAACGTGCAAATGATAAAAAAAAAACCAAACAAGAACCAACAAACTGGAAAAGATTTACATTCATTTACTCATCTTTGTTATTCAAGCCTCCTGTTGTGCGCACAAGAGTCGAATCATTGTGTAGTTTTTGCCAAGACAGTTTGTGTGTTTTACTTTGCTGCTAACAAACACCAGCAGTCACGGCCGTGCAGACACACACATGCATTTCTCGGTTCCAGTTTAAGTAGACGATGCACAGAAAGTCACAAAAAAGGCAGAAGGTGAACAAAACAGCACAACATTCAATCATCTAAAGTTCAACAGCTTAAATCGGATACCCGTACGTTTGCCTGTTTACTTTGAAGAAGACAGAAAACACGAGTACGCGATTTCTCGGCTTGATCGCTCCCCAGTCTCATCCACGAATCCAACCATTCAGACAAAAACAACTTAATTGAAGAAAATGGAAACCACGTCTATTAAATAATCCAAAAAAAAAATCATCCCTGTCGATGTTTAAGCAATCCTGAGATAAAAACACAAAAATAAATAACCGAACCTGAAACTTTTGACTATTGGCTGCGGGACATCGAAACGTTGCTGCTCATGAAGTGACGTCGTGCTGTGGAAAAAAAACAAACAAAAAACAACAACGCACACTTCCGCACGGATCCCTTCTTTGGCCCGAGTTGCAGTGACGAGAGAAAATTCATTTGTTGCTCAATAACTCTAAAAAATACTAAAAGCAAGTCCGCAGGAAACGAAGCCACTTCTCCACCCGTTTCATCATCTTCACAGCTGTTTTCAACATGATTGTTTGTTTTTTTTTTCAATTAAACATCGACTTTGAAAGGGGCGGGGCAAGTGAGCGCGTTCACAGGCTTGGTGGGGGTAAACGAAACCCTGAGCAGCACCAATCGGACGCTCCGCCGGTCACCGGACGGAAACAGGGCGGGGCGCCTTCAGCGTAGTGAGATTCAAACACCTGGCACTTTATCCTGAAACGCAAACAGAGGAAAAAGGAGTGTAAACAGGAAGAATGAACACTTGTGGGCTCAGATCTGCAGGTACAAAGCGGCTCCAAAGGGAAAGTTCGACTTTAAATACAGATCAGACCGAAGTTTCAGCTGCAGTACTGAAAGTATGCGTTGCACACGTATTACTTCCTCCAGTAGGAAGCGTTAAAGAGCTACTGTGATAAGCGGAACGAGCTCCACTGGCGGAAATCTGCCGGTGAGGTAATAAAACTGGCAGAGAAGCCGCCTGGTGAGAGCTGACGGCGTGGCACCGTGTTGCGACATATCGGTCGGGAGGTGATAAGAAAGGGAGCGTTTCGGGTAATCCGGAGGTCTGGAAACAGAAACTGAACTTGCAGAAAACGTGTGTGTGTCTTGGGGAAAAAAAACCGTCCCGAAGTGGGACTTTCTACTCACCCATCCGCCCTGCTGGTTGACCCAGTCTCCCACACGGCTGGTGAGGAAGGAGGTCACCACGCCCTGGATCTTATTCTTCAGCTGCGGCGCTGATCTGGTGACAAACAGGCCGAAGGCCACGGAGGCCCTGATCAGCTGCATCTCCGGGACCACCTCGGCCGTCTGGATGGCTTTGGACTGGCACAGAGTGTCCACGCTCTTGCTGAACGCCGCCTCCAGAGCCTGCGGGGAAACAACGGCATCAGCGCACAGGAAGCGATGCACTTCATTGTAAAGTTTTTTTTGTTTTGTTTACATCTGTCGTATAGGAGAAAAATACGATGGAACGTGTTTAGAATACGACGTTGACGTTGTACCTCCTGCGCTGCTGCTTGTTTCAGTTCGGTCAAAGCAGCTTTAAACTTGGGGTCTTCATTCAGCGAGTCAGCGATGCGCCTCAGTCTATCAGCGACCACAACTGGGTCAAAACTGTCACCTGAAAAAGAACCAAACAAGAAAAAAAAACAGCGATTAGTTCGACAAAAACATACAAAAATCTTCCGGAGAAGACGGTGACGACATGACAAAGGAACCCAAACAACGTAAACCTTAAATACTCGACTGTTTTCAGTCTGGTGATGCTTCTGTTTCCCCGCCTCACTGACTTCTTCTCTTGATGAAACAGGTGAGGAGAGATCGCAACACTCCCACCTAGCTGCTGAAGGAGGCGGTGCTTCCTTTTGTTCGTGGTGGCTGCCGAGTGTCATTGTTTGCTTTGCAGATGAAGGACAGACAGAAATTTGAATGTGTTGGTGCACTTTCAGGTTCTCTTCCGTGTCATGTGAGAACATCTATGTGATCTCCTTCTGGTGTGTAGAACATCGACATAATTCTGTCTCTTACAACCACATTGCAAAAAAATGTCCCCGATATAAACAGATAATTGAAAACGTGTACTTTAATACTCTAACATTGCAGAGTGAAACCTGGTCGGGCGTTTGAATGGACTGTTGTGCAGACGCACCAACAAGAACATACAGTCCTGAACCGACAACAGGCGGCGTATCTTTGTTTACTGGACTGACAACAATAACAACAAGCTGTGTGTGTGTGTGGACGGATCGAGGTGGAACAGCCAGAGCCGAAACACCCAGTAGATTTATTGCGCCTCGTCGCGTTTGAAAACGAAAGCGATCATTTCGATTAGTTGTGAAAGAAAACAACAACAAAACATCGCTTTTCAATGTTCGACGTCCACAGCCTCGTCTTTTCCTGTGAGGGGACGCAGGTGTGTTTGTCGAGGACTGCTTGACGCCAGAGTCAGCGGTCGCCTGTTGTTCAAAGGAAGCGGCGCCCACCTTCGCTCGCCGGTCCGTCGGTCTCCAGGCCACAGTCCAGCCGGCGGGGGCGCGCGACGTCCTCGTCCTCGTCCTCGAAGAGACACTGGACGACGAGACGCGTCTGCCACTCCACGTTCACCGCTGTCGAAGCCATTGTCCTTCCGCCGTCCAGTGGTGATGGTCGCTGCTTGTCGTTAAAACCGCTCGAGCTGTTCGTACCCGGAATTGGTGGGATGACTACGGAAGCCCCAATGGCACAAGACTCACTCTTGCCAATTCAGCGACTTTCTCACTAAATTTAACAGTTATCAAATCGCTCTCGCGACTAATTTTCAGAAAAGCGACGTGCGAAAAAAATTTGCGCATTTTTGTGTTGTGTTTGGAGACCGAAGTGAAGGCAGGCAGCGCCAGTGTCGCCAACGCCTCTGTAAGGAAAGTCGCTACTGGCTGTTCTCGAAGTCGCCAAGTGACGTCATCGCCAACAATCCTGCTGTTGTGATGTGATGCCTGCAACCTTATGACGTAGATGAAACCGTAGAAAAAAGCCTTCTGTAACCATGTTTGAGTGTTAAAGTGACTCTCATAGTGAACCCCAGTAAAAATACATACAATACATGGGAGGGGCTAAATTGTCGTATATTTCCTCCCACAAGATGGCGACATTCACCAACTGACCCTCTGCTCTGAACCGTGGTGCCCCACCCTGACACACATACACAGTTTTTCATTCGTATATACACATATTTATTTGTATTCCTCATTCAAGCATCTTTGAATGTGTCACGTGCACAGCAGCTTTAACGCAGGGCACAAGCACAATCGAAAACTGCACAACCATAAAATGCATCAAGCAGATTTGATTCCTACAGCGTCTACATTCCCATCTTTTAATGTTCTGATACTTTTTCCGAGTCCATTTTCACAAATGCCAATCACAAAGCAGCAGAACTATCCCGATTATTTGCTATATAAAAAAAAAAAACCCAATGGTGTCAGTATCTATGAATGCGCTTCATTCTGACCAAATCCAAACGTGCACCCAGAAGCACTACGGAGAAGTCAAAGTTGCGTTCCAGGCGAATCACGGTGATGAATTGTGTTGATCGTCATCTTTCGCATGCAGCAAATCTTCTCAAGGAGACAAAGCTTTTTATCAAAAAGTGCGTTAAAGCTGAAGGCTGAATGCCGGGATTACGCTGCCGATGTCAGATGAGATGAAAATTGGCTTGTTCGGCCATGCGGAGCCGTGTCTTCCAGAGGCTTCATTAAGAATCATGCAGTGTGCTGATCAACGGGGAAATCCTCGCCACCTCTCGGCTGTCTGACACCCAAAGCCGGGGAGGGAGTTCATGCGGGACGCCGGTTAAATACCGCAGGGAGGCCTCGCGCTGGATCTGACACAAGAATGCGTGTAAGCTGCGGAAACACATTTAAAACTTGGATGAAGCAGATGGTGGTAAAAGAGGAGCGTTGGACTCTGCGGGTTGGATGTACCGCTCGGGTGGCGCGGGTTGAACATGAGCTCACGGTTGGAGGAAATGCTAGAGAGACAGATTTACATGGAGAGAAGGAGGGGGGGGGGTAGAGAGGGAGGGAGAGAGCGAGGGGGGGGAGAAAGAGAGAGAGAGGGTGGGGGAGAAAGAGAGAGGGGGGAGAGAGAGAGTGAAAGAGCGAGAGAGAGAGCAAAAGAGAGTGAGAGAGAGATAGTGAGAAAGAGAGAGTGAGAGAGAGATAGTGAGAAAGAGAGAGTGAGAGAGAGAGAGAGAGCAAAAGAGAGTGAGAGAGAGAGAGTGAGAAAGAGAGAGAGAGAGAGAGACAGAGAGAGAGAGAGTGAAAGAGAAAGAGAGAGAGAGTGAGAGCGAAAGAAAGAGAGACAGAGAGAGAGCGAGCGAGAGCGAGAGAGAGAAAGAGAGAGAGAGAGAGAGAGCGAGAGAGAGCGAGAGAGTTGTGATTGGGAAGACTTTGAGTCGGACCAGACGACTCCGCCGTGTCCTCAGCCACAACACCGGACTGGTGATATTGTCTTTTAATAGATGTGCCAAACAGCCGGCAGGATCCTGTTGTTTTCTGGGAACGTGATTGCAACACGAGACTGACTCATTTCTGCGGCTTTGGGTTCGGTGTCGCGATCCGCGGAGAAGCCGAAGAGGAGAGGCTCCCGAATCTCCTCGGCCTTGCCGGGATCCTCTCCTCCTTCGGCTCCGTGTAATGAAATCCCTGATCAATAGCTGCCGATTGCTTTTCTTCTTCTTGACTCACGCTGGAGAAGAGAATTTGCCCTTCTCGTTTCATTGCACCTATTTTTGAAAAAATACGTGATATTTTGAACGTCTGGAAAGCGGTGGGTATTTCGGGTGGCCCCGCTTACGCCCAGGGTCTTTTCTATCACTCCGATACCGTTTGGATCCAGACGGCGTTTCCGAGGCTCTGGTGCTTGTCACTCGTGGACTCGTCACGGAAATCTGAGAGGTGGAAAACATGGCGCTCGCAGGGCCCTCCGGCGCGGCTGACTGTCGGCCTGCGCGCGACCACGGCCTGTTGGTTCTCGATTGTCTCGCGATCTACTGCGACATGTTCTGCCAGACGAGTCCTGACCTGAGATCAGTGCCGCTCATTAGCCGGATAAGTGTTTACCACATGTAGCACCACATGCAGGTCACAAGTGGGCGGACGTGTCGACTTTGTGGCAGCCAAAGGAAATAAAGTTCTCAAGTATGTCGGAAATGTTCTTTCTTTCTTTCTTTCCTTCCCTTCTTCCTTCCTTCCTTCCCTCCCTCCCTCCTTTCCTTCCTTCCTTCCTTCCTTCCATCCTTCCTTCCTTCCCTCCCTCCCTCCCTCCCTCCCTCGCTCTCTCGCTCTTTCTCTCTCGCTCTCTCTCTCTCTCTCAGAGGAAGGAAGGACTTCCCCGAGGCCACAGGGAGGCCTCCTGGAAGCACAGCAGTCAGATCAGCGATGTACTGACTGTGTTAGTCAGGAACTTGAAGTACCTTCTCGTCGGGGTGTGGCGGTGGGAGAACCAGCTTGTGGCTCCGTCCGGTCACCGCGCTGGTTGGCCACTGACGCCGCCCCGTTCTATTTGAAAAGAAGAGGAAAATGCCGCAAACAAACAAGGAGAGAGCAGTTCAACAAATGTGATAATAAAGACATCATTCCTGTAGCTCACCCTGTGTTTCGAATGAAAATCAAAACCCAATTAATGTCCATCTACCGAGGAATCATTTGGGGATTTTGGATCAGGGTAAGAAGGCAGAATCACTCTTCGTCAGATGGCTGAGCATGGAGCTCTGAATGGAGAGAACAGGACGCATAGAAGAAACAAGTACTAGGTTGCCTCAAAAATATAATGAAGTAATACACGAACCTTGATTTCTAACAGCAGTTTGACATCAACTTCACGTAACACATCCGGTTGTTTTTGGTTGCAAGTAAATCCACAAATATGGATCCGTCCGGACACGAAATGCAGGAAACGCATGTGTTGACGTGAACATGTTTGGTTGGAGTGCCCACTGAAAGCAGGCCACAGTGTGATCGCGTCCGATTTGATTCCTACTACTACTACTGGACTGATGCGCTCGAGTGCAGCGAGAGCCAGCACTGACCCCCCGTGGCGAGAACAGCAACATGCTGCAAACGGTGATGGAATTGGTCAATCTCATTGGTCAATCTCATGAGTTGCTTCACGTGCAAGTCTCTCCATTGGTTCTTTCCGTGCATTTCACCCCCTTGACCCCGACCTGCTAGTTAACCTGTTGGAAACCAATTGTTATTTTTCATGGCAGCAAATGACTGCTTGACAGAAGCACACAACAACAAAGTAGTTCGCACTGAAAGTCAGCGGCATCCTTCCTCCACCCTGATGATTTTCCTCTTTCTCTGAAAGTTTATTTTGCGCCAACTCTCGTTCCCTCTTCACGCCGATTCCCGTTCATCACCAACCAGAAGGTCCGCTTCTCTGGATCCAGAGCGGACCGACTGGTGCGGCCGCAGCTCATGAATTCTGGGGCCCTGGTTGGGTTTTGAGTGACAGCGTCGTTGCGTCTGCCCAGGATCTCACCTCCATTCCAAAGATGGCGGCTCATCACTTAACTGCACGCTCGGATCGGCTGATTCTCTGGAGGAAGCCGGCGCGGACTTTCAAGTCTGTTTAATTAATTCTCGGGGATTAAACTCTCACTTCTCCTCACAACTTGCCTGCTTGCTGCTGCGCTCCCTAATTATGCGTCTCTCATCGCAGTTTTCTCTGCTCTTCCTGTACATAAGCACCACGGTATAGATTTACACATAATTAGATGCTTGGCTTTCAAAAAGCGGGCTGGGTTCTTGATCAGTTAGCGCACTGCAGCATTGCCTTTGTTCACAATGACGCAAAAGATTGAAGCATTTCAGCTTATTAACCTCCTAAACAACCAAATTCCTCGGAAATTTTCGAAAGGACTCGATAAAGTTTACAATAAAGACAGTCGGACCGCACCAGTGAACTGTTCTGATGTGAGGGAACTTTGCGGTAAGTCCATTTTCGGTATCGGTGTGTGTGTGTGTGTGTGTTTGGGCCAGATGTGTGCAGACGCTGTGACCTCTCCGTGTCATCTCGCATGTATCATGTTGGTCGTGTTGTTCACTTCCAGCGAGCCAAACGGAAAGTTGGGAGTTGCGGGGGTTTGGAGACAAAAGCCGCTGCCCTTTTTTGTCTTGGTGCGAGTGCCCTTTTCAGATGACATGAAAAGAAAATCCCTATTTGTTGGATGTTTTTATCATCCCTCAGAACAAAGCGGAAATGTTTCATAGACTTTAAAACTTTCAGCTATTTCAGTTGTTTTTTTCTTCTTTTTTCCCCCCACGATATCTCCAACTGAATATTTGGAAAAACTATTTGCTGCAGTTTGTCAGAATTGATCGGAATTCGACTCCTGGTGGTATTTGACGAAAAGGAAAAGACTTTTAAAGGTCGACTGATAATCTCAGAGCCAGCTGAGTTGGATCTCCGGAAACTTGCTCGTCGGAAACAACTTCTCGGTCTTATTCCACGTTTTCTCTCGCACAAGAACGTGTGTCGGACTCCCTCGAGACCGCTCCATGCGGGTCACGCTCGATCCCCCCTTCAAAGGTTGTGGATTCCTCGCAGGTGCTTAAATCACCTCAGCTGGCCTCTGAGGGGAGAGAGGAGCAGCTGCACCAAAGTCTCGGACTTTGAACTTGTCTTCGGTCTTTTGTGTCTTTGTGATCTTCTGGCCTTCGAGAGCATCCAGCCAGAAAGTTACAGAGAAATTCACTGCTTCACCTTTCAAAAATTGGACACAAGCAACTAATACTACAGAGGTTGCTGAAAGAAAAGTAACCAAACAGCTGGAAGTGTATATAAGATAGTACTTCTCAAGTGGATCGCAAGTGGACTAAAAATGTTTAGTCGTGGCACCAGGATAGAGCCCTGTGGAACTCCAGAATGAAAGGTACACAATCTCACTTTTACATGTCACTAACGTTTCAAATGTACAATTTTGTGTTTTTATACACACCTGGATGTGGTTCAGTGGGTTGTTTTCCATTTCGCATGGTTGCCGGTTTGATCCCCATCTCGCTGCTCTTGTCCATGTGGTCAAATGTCCTTGGGCAACACTCGGAAGCGGCAGTGGTTTGGAGCAACTTGCGTGGCGTGTGTGTGTGACTATGACTTATCATTTGAGGCACGTTGCTACTGCTGCAGTGCTAAAATGCGCCATAAATGTGTGAAATGCATTTACAATTTTGTTGGGGATCCCTTGAGAGCAAGGTTTGATTGTGCTATCGATTCCTCCCAAAAATATATTACGGACCACTTGGGAAATTTCCGACCAGTCCAGTTAATGTGTGAGAAAAAGGAAAAAAGAAATAGAATAAAATAATGTGGCAGAATTAGAGATTTCTTTCAGCGAGAGTCTGGGACGGACACAGAGCTGATTAGTGTGCGAGGGTCGGACCACAACAAAGGAGTCTCACAGTCTGTGATGGACAGTGAGGACGTTGGTGACGGACGGCCAGAAACGGAGGATCTGTCAAATGACTGTGAACGACAAACGTCTGTAGCGGATCCTCTCATCTGCCCGTCCAGAGTGTTTCAAGCTCCGCCGGGTATGGAGGTCAGGGGGGCCGACGGAAGAGAAGAGTGGTGGCGGGAGACGTATTTGGGGAAGACGGCACGTTGACGGGAAGCGTCCCAGAGGGGATTTTCCGTCTGTCGGGAAGCACGACGCGCCGAGATCCCCGGACAAATTACTTGCAGCTGAATTTGTAATTTAGGACCAAATTGAAGGCAAACTAAAAGAACCGCGCGTCGTGATCATCAATCATAAAACCGCTGCTCTTATACGGTATCGCCGGGTCACTCGATCCCCTCCGAATCGAGTCGATCGTTCCGTGCAGCTTTCCTCGGCCCCCCCTGCAGGTCTCATTAAAATCCGTGGGGGACTTTTGGAGTGGTCCTGCGAACAGCCAGGCAGACAGGCCAGCGCTGCTGACAGCGGGAGCAGTAATGACTCAAAAACATTGATCCCAGCCAAATGCGAAGCAGTTTAGTGATTGGCACTGTCACCGCACAGCGAGATCACGCCCGGAGCCGTTCGGTTCGAGTTCGCATCGTCTGCCGGTGTCTGCGTTTTGGGGGGGCGTTGGTGAAGGTCAGGGCGCGCTCAACTGAACCCGACATCCTCGGAAAACAACCCGCGTCTCTATTTCCTCGCGACAGACACGGTGGAAAGACATTAAAATGAACTGTGAGATATTCTCGCAGTGGCGGGCTGTGAAGGATGCAGCTGTTGGAATGACGATCCGTTCCGAGTGACAGATGCTTTCGACATCTGTGGGACAACATTCGGGTGGCTTGTGTGTTCGTATTGTTTGTTTGTTTGTTTTCTGGTTCTGGCTGCTGCGAGTTTATGTTAATGGCTCGTAGAAGGTGCTCAGCGTTTGCTCGGACTGAGCATCTGTGACGTCCCTGGAAGACGACAGCCTCCATGTCTGTTTTTTTGGGGGGGGAGGGGGGGCTGTAATCAGATAATTGTTGCCATCCCAGCTGCTCCTGATATGCTTATCTCATTTGTGGACACAGTAGAGTCCCAACGGCAGCCGCCACTGACCTGCAGCACCAAGGCTGCAGTGCCAGAGCAGGAGCGTGTCGCCGAGGGAGTCGGGCTGGGCGGAAATAGACGTGCCAGAGTACTGCTGCCACTAATTTCCTTCCACCACTCGAGTGGAGGAGAGCGCAGACGGTCGGTCGGGGCTGAAACTTTGAAGGAGGACTTTTTGAATCCGAGAGCAGCCTCGATGTCTCAATCATAATTTGAGGTTCGAAATTAGTGCCAGAAATTCTCTTTTTTGCTCTTTTTTCCCCCCCCTTAACGATGCTTGAGCTGCTCTCAAGTTTGTGGGTGAGCCTGCTTGGTACCGAAATCTGACTGATGGGATGTTTTGCCCAGAAGCGTTCGCTCCCATCCACAACGCGCTGCATGGAAATAGTGAATATTCGCCTGCAACCAGTTTGATCGCCTCCCTCCATATTCTTCCTCCCTCTTTGGCTGCAAAAACACAAAAGGCCCAATTGGAAGAGAAGCTTCTTATCTCCGTGGACGCGAAGCGAGCGTCACGAGCGTAATTCAGCGGCATCGTGTGTTTTTTCCCCAAATGTTGTCGGGTCGTAGCTATTTTCTTTGTTTGTTTTCATCCCTAATGGTTCGACAGTCAGCGCGCGTTTGTTGTTTGAGAACCACACATGCAAAATTTATCGTGTTTGGACTTTTTGGCAGGCAGCAGGAGCGATGCAGGAAGGAGCCTGTATATATATTCCTTGTTGGATAACCTTTTGTGCTCATTAGCGCTCGCCTGCATGCATTATTCTCTCTTCCTGGAATAACACGGCTGTTTCAAAGTGCCAAGTAGCAAACAGCAGCGAGCTGGAGACAGAAAAGTTCCTCTTGCAAGGCGAGAGATTTTTAGAACCAAGTCGCCTCCTTAGATTGAAGGAGGTCTGATAAAGTCTGACGGTATCTACATGTATGTTTTTGCAGCTCATTTGTAGCGGAGGACGTGTTTGCTGCCAATTCACTCGGCGGCGGAGCGGCTGCTGTCAATTTCCCTCCGACTTTGAGTTCCCAACTTGATCGGGTGTTATGACAGCTGTCACCCTCGCCACCTCCACCGCTGTCTGCCCGGCCAGGACATGGACAGAGAACATAATGCGAGCGGAGCAACTCAGGGAGGACGAACTTGAGGAAGCCCGGAGGAAAACTAATGACATGTCGGTGTTTTTCCACCCCGACTCGGTCGGAGGACGTGCTTGTTTTCTGTTGGGTTAAACAAGACGACATAATGCTGAATGTTGGTATCCGAAGACAAAAAGTCCCTTTTCTGGTCGGAGGAATTCCTCGCTCTGTTGCTGTCTCATCTAATCTGCAACTTGCTTTTATTTTGAAAAGCAGTCGCACCAATTTAGGCCCGTACATTCCGACAACTACTGCAAACGAGTCAAAGCAGAGCGCTTCAAGAACTTTTATAAAAGTAGTCGTTTTTTTAATTCATTTTCGTTTAAGGCAATCCAATACAAAGCATTTCACAACCCACCATATGACAATAATCATGTACAATAAAAACCCTTTAAAAGGAACGTCGGGAGTCATGCAAACTGGGAAAATCAAACGTCATAACAGCAAACTTGGAGAGGCCAAAAGATAGAAAAAAACCCAAATGACCTGTTAACTGTAACATGCAAATTCGCTACAGTTTTTCTGAAGAATAGTTCGAAGAGCCAGGCACAAGAGAGAAGGGATAGCAGACAGTCCACTGTTACAGCCACAGTTGGCACGGAAACGAGTGTGTGATGCGGTCGCGCCGAGTCGCCGTTTCTGTACAGCTTTCGTCCCCGGAGAAAACATGCAGGCGAACGACATGTGAACAGAGCGGAGGGTCCAATCGAGTCATCGTGACGGACGACCGCAGAGATGGCTTTTCATTGAAAACCTTTCAAAATAAAAGTCAAGAAATATCTCTGAAACCTTGAAATTCCTGAAAATATATCACTTTTTTTTTTTACAACAAGCCCTCCTCTCACAGATGATGAGTTATGGGTTTCATAAACTAACTTTATGTGTATGTAACTTTTACATTCTAGTCCACTTTCAGCTTGGAACTTCACACACGCACGAAAAAGAACAAAAAAAGAGGATTGCTGTTTTCGTATTCTCGCCGCCATCATCTCATTTTCTCCCCTGCACATAAGAGCCACACTTATCCACTCGAACTGTTTCTCGGTGCACTAAATGAGACGGAGTGGCCGTTATTAAGACGCATAATTTGCTACATTAGACACTTCGATAACTCTGACAAATCCTGTGGTCTTTTATGGTCTAATTTTACAAAAAAAGTCCCGTTTTTTTTACACTTCTGCCCAAACATCATTTCGGAAAGTGTCGAAGGGACAAAGAGGCTTCGACACCTGGAAGAAAAATAATAAACAATATGAGTAACAAAGATGGACAGGGGCAGAGAAGGTCGTAATCGAGTCATATGGCTTGGAAAAAACACACCAACATGTCTGTGGCTCGACAGTCACGCGAGTGTCGTTTTGAGGCTCCACTTTACATTTGATGGCCGCACAACTCGTCTCCACTTGTCTTTTGACGGTTTTCTGAGAAGAACGTGCAGGTGAGACCTCGTTGGGAGGAAACCTCACGAATCCAGGGAAAGAAACGGCTCACGCTCGGACATCGTGGCCCCACCGGAACCTACGTAAACCAAGCTGACTCTCATTGGTCCGATTCGTCTGCGTCGTCTCACAGCCTCCTTCGCAGCAGAAACATTTCCTGTGAACTCTCCTCCCTGCGTGGGCGGAGCTTGGACGCGGAGCGGCGTTCTCGGCGGTCGCTCCTCCAAGAGAGAACGGACGGACGGAGGCTTTGTTGACGAGGCCGCTTCGCTGCATTTGAACGATGCTTTTGATATCCTCGTTTGTTCCTGTTTTTTTTTTTTTTTCCTTGTCAGCTTGAAGGAGACACTGTGGTGCTTTCACGTGGCGTTGCTATGGCAACCAGCCCGCACTGAGGGCGAAACTGTCTCCGGGGGAAAAAAGAAAAAAAAATACACCTGAACCAAATCGACAGTGGAGCTGAGTTGTGCGGCAGCAGGCTGGAGAGGACCACAGCCAGTGGAGACCACTCAGTAAACGTTGTACATTATTTACAACACCTCACTTTGTCAAAGGGTGGATTCAAAAGGAAGTTTCGACTGGATAAAGAGGCCATCGTAGTTTTTGTAAACGTCTGAATCACTTCCTGTTTACATTTTTCGGTCAAAAGAATCAAACACCTCGCGACGTTCCGATCTTTCCACCCTTCGGTCACGCTTTCGTGAGTCAAAACGGGATTTTTGAAGCATCTGCATCCAAAACCAAATTAGCCTTGTAAACATTTAGGCAAATCGAAACTCCAGCTTTCCTCCGTCGCCTTGAGAAGAAGAATGACCGATATGATTACAAGAAGCCACAATACCGTGAATAATTGCAGCATAATGACCGTGGAATTTGTGAGATTTTGAGGCAAAGCCAGCTTTCCAGGCTGACGCTCCTAATCCTTCCCACCGTGCGTCTCATGCATTCCTAATGATCCAAAGGTTACCATTCGTTTATGTGGATCATATTCATTAACTTCTCCCGTTCACAAAAAGAGGAGCACGTCGCGGGGCAGGCGGGGATTATTGTTGCGTCATTGTTTCAGGAGGCATGTGGGATTAAGAGCTTGGTTGCAGATGCTGTGAAATTGGATTTCCCCGCGCGGGAGCCGGCTCCATTTTATTCCCTCGCGTTGACATTACCAACGGTCGAGGGGCGGAGACGCCGAACGGGGATCCTCCGCGCGGCGCCGTGGAGACACGATGTCGAGAAGGAATCGAGACGGAGAAGTCGAGTCGAGAAGGAATCACAGATTTACTCGGAATGCTGGAGAGTGGAGCAGTAAACGCGGTGTGTTTTGGAGGCCACTTTGTGTGGTTGTTTATGCCGCCTTGCACGGCGCCCTTCAAGCCTTTCCTTGCATCGCGTGCCCCGGATTGTCTGCCGGTGTTTTATTCTTTCCACGACATCAGCTCAAGTGAGGAATCGCTCTCTCTTCCCTCTCTCTCCTTCCCATCGGCCGTCAGGCTCCTGTGTTGAATCACGACTACAAGTAGCACCTGCAGCGTCGCCACTGCCGTGACCACAATTGACCAATTATACCACAGCGAGTCTTTGGTTCGAAAAGAACTTGACTCCAATGTTTCCCCTGATTGCAGAGTACATTGTTTTAACCGAGCAACAACCCAACAGAGCCCGACTGTCGTTGGTTGGTCACAGTCTCTCATCAAGCCTCCACAACTTTGCTTCACAACCACTCGAACCCTCTTTGACTCGAGGCCCTCCAAAAACTGTTTCTGCGTGTCTCCTCCTCCCTCTCTGATTCACCGCGGCCTTCCAGTATAAACAAATACTCATGGAAACACACACCAAAAATCCTGACCCTTCAAAATAAAAGCGATTGACAGCTCTCTAGGGCCCTTTCAGGTCCTTCAAATGTGCATTTTTCTTCTAATTCCGACAGCCGAGAGCGATGAAGCCACTGATTGGCTTCCAGCAGGTGGATTTCAGGTCCTAACAGCCCAAATTTATAGAAACAAACACGAGTTCTCCAGCTGGGCTGAGGCCATTCAAATCTGCCGTCTCACTGTGCTCGTTCTCCTCTCTGCTCCGTCCCCTGTAAACAATTGTATTGTGAGTTCTATAAAAAGGTTGAAGGTGGCTTCGATAGAGCAGCTTCTGCTTTTCATGTGCGACATTCTCTGCGGCTGAAATGTCGATCGAGATAGAAATGAAACTTGCTCCTGTCGTAATATCGTAGCCGCAGTGCAACATTGCCTGACTTGCATGAGGGGGGTAAAATCGAGTCCTTTTGTTAAAAAAACCAAAACAATGAATAGCAGCAGTCAGAAGGATTAATATGATTAACCTGATGGCGTCATGGTAATTCGTGGACTTGGTATACTGACAGGTTGTGCTTTTTCTCACTAACGGATCACCGGCAACCACTTCCGAATGATTAATGGTGTACAAAACAGAGCTATCAAAATGCCATGCCACTCTGAGTAATACGGGAGGTTATATACTAGGATATGGGGGATCAAAGTCTCATACAACATGCTGATAATAAAACATTTAGTTAATAAAGAGAGGAGGTGACGCGTCATGGTGTGAGAAGCCGGATTAATGCTCGGTGGGATCAAGTTGAAACTACTTCCTCCTTCGTAACAGTTGCATTAGCAGAGAGGGAGATAATCTCCAAATATAAAAAGGTGTTCCAGAAGGGGAAAAAAGGTGCCCGAAAAATACCACTGGATTAGGCCACACCCACGAGTGACGCGCGAGGTCAAGGTCAAAGTTCACATGTCCCGACACACGGAGAGGAACAACCACAGACAGGCACAAGTTTCAAACCACGACATGACCTTTTGTGGACCCGCCGCCACGTTTGACTTGGAACAGTCGCAGCCTGAAAGGCTTTTCACCGACGAGTCCTGAAAAGATGGGCGTCTCCCGGCGAGAGAAACTGACCGCAGAAGAAATCCAAACCAAACAAAACGCTGCTGCAGGAGCTACTGCACGAAATCCCGCACCTGCTTCCTGGCGCGCCGCCTCGCGTTCGCACCACAAGAAGAGGGAACGGGAAAGAGTTCCCACTGGACTCCGGAGGGGCTGCTGCCGCTGCATGCTGTCAGTTCCCGGGGAGAAGCCGGGCGGAGGGGAGGGGCCCCCCCTCAGATCTGCGTGTGGTGGTGCGTGTGTCCCGGCGGCGTGTAGGGGGGCGGCGCCGGGTTGGGCTTGATCCCCCGGCTCTTCATGTAGGAGATGAACTGGTCCGGGATCTCGGCGAGCACGTCCTTGGCGAGCCGCGCCATGCTCAGCACGTGGTTCCCCGTTCGGTCCATGTAGTCTCTGAAGGGGACGAACTGGGGAGGGAGGGACGGACGACGGACATGGAAGACATTAGCGCTGGAATCGACAGGATCGGTCCACGTGGCGTCGGACACCGAGGAGTCAGGCTTCGTTTTGCAACGCGTTCCGCCATGTTTCTCCTGTTTCTCCTCGCTTCCCTCTTGTTTTCAACCCTGCACGCAAGCAGCAAGATGACGACTCCGCTGTAACAGCTTGATAGCTGTGTCAATTAGCCACATAAGGTTTCCCAGAGTGACACGTATTGCCAGACATTTTCCCTGGCTCGTCTCCGTGGGAATTTACAGAGAAACCACGCTGATCCGCGCGTTTCCCACGGCTAACAGATGGCGTTTAATGCACCGCCGCACCTGACGTGTCAGCACGGAGCAAATACGGCGCGTTCGACACCGCTGCCTTTGAACGGCGACTCCTATCGGGACGCACGAGTTTGATGAAAACGGAGGAAAACAGAACCTGCGAGCGATCGAACGATTACTGCCGTCTCATAAAGAATTAGAGCTGAAATGTGCTTTGATCGTGTGCTCGAAACACAATCGCAAACTTGGCAGAAGTTGGAGTGTTCAACAGCTTCAATTTCGAAAAAAAGTGACACATTTGTACCAGTTTCTTAAAAGAAAACCTAACAAAGACGAGGACAGCGTTCAACTCTGGCGTCTCCCGAAACAGTGAGTGGCCGGAGATGTGTAAAAGAGGAGCTGCTGTATGCGGGAGGTTTTGTCTCCGGGCTCTGAAAAAGTGCCTTTGATAGGCCAGGCTGTCCCTCTCTTGAGCACACAGTGGGACGCTCGAGCGGTTTTTACAAGCAAGCTGTCGACGATTTGGTCGGGACTCGAGCCCAGCTGCCGCTCGGCGAAACTCTGCCGCCGACATAAAACGTCGCCTCCCTGAAAGACCAAAGATTATGATCGCTTTTGCCGCCAGCCAGGTTGTTAACAACCAGCTCGCTGCGTGCTTGTAGAATCGAAAGCGTCCTAATTATCGTCTCCTCCGACTTCGTAATTCGGCGTGCCGCTCCCGATGCCGTCGCGTCATCTCTCGGGTCCGATCGGCCACAAAAATAAGATTTTGCGAAGAGCGAGTGAGGAGCAGACGGCCGAGCAGCCCGACAGCGAACTCAGTCACCTGGACGATGTCTCTCTCCGCCAGCTTCCCTCGGGAGGAGATCCGGATGTCATCGCCATCCAGTTCAACCATGGCTGGAAGACACAAGTACACACAGACACACACAGACACACACACACATTGAGAGTCAGAGAGGAAGAATTCAGTGAGGATGGATGTTTTTCTGTGCAGAGTCGCGGTTCATGGAGGACTGAGAGAACAATTTGGGTTCAATCACACAGAAAACGAGACGAATCAAACCTCCCGATTGTACATTTTTAATCTGATTCAGACTCGATCTGTATTTTTGTGACATTAAAGCAAACAGGTTTCTTTGACAAAAGTAGAATTTAAAGCAGAAACGTTGGTTTCTAAGGTAAACAATGTAAAAAGTTACCGTTTTGGACCAAATATTTCATTTTTCCCAAATCTACTCTCCTGGTTTCAGTTAAGAATGTGTTTGCGAATACAGTATGAGACCCTGGTTGTGATCACATCTCTTGGTGTGATGAGGAGTAATTCAATCTTGTTTTGGTCTTGTAATTACCTGTGAGTGAAAGGACTGCTTAAGCCCGCAGTGGTGATGGCTCTTTATTCCACAACGAATCAGCAAATTTGCTTATTACAGACTCTGCAGTTTAGATTCATCAGCACTAAACACAGCAAACGTGGCAATTAACCCCAGCTACTTCGACTCCGGCTACGTCCACCTACACACTCGCCCTCACAATGGGCCTCCCGAGAACAAGTTTGTGCAGTAATTATCTCTGCCATGTTGCTGAATTAATGACGGAGAGGTTAAGGCGGAGTGCGATCTCAATAAACTTCATTCTAGGATTAAATCTGATTAATAATCGATGACATTTTTAACGCGTTTGACTGACTCGATGAATACAGATGGTTTCTTTTACATAAAGCAACATTTGAATCGCCAACGCTCACTCACCGTCGAACTCGGCCTGACCCACGCCAACGATGATGATGGACATGGGAAGCTTGGCGCCCTGCAGAGGGATGAAAAGGAGAAGCGTTTTCCCATCGGACCCCACGTAGATATCTTTCATGCAGTCGTACGGCCGCGTGATCGCTGACCTGCAAGCGTTATTACCGCCTCATTACCGCACTTACACGCTCCCCTGTGTAGATTACAACCACAATGATGTTCTGCACCCCCTTTAACTAGCTGGATGACCTTTCCGGAAGGAAACACCCCGAGAGAGGAAAAAACAGACGGGGAAAGTGAGCAAAACGGGCTGCAGTTGTGAGATATTGACGCGAAACACAGCTCGTGTTGGGTTTTTTCAAACCGCTTTTGTCTCTGCTTTCCTTATCCAATATATTTAATGTCCCCGAATCCAATTTTCTGTTTAGTGACGGTGACTGGGTCCTTATCTGGGGACGGCACTCTATTTTTGCCCACTGAATGGCGGTTATCAAGCGGAGACCAGATGAAACTGGCCGATAACGCCAACGCCGACACCGGAGATGCTGGGCCAGCAGGTCGTTGGTGCCGCCAAAAAAACCCCCCACAATCTAACTCCAGATGGTGCCTCGTATGAACTCCGCACAAAGATATGGTTCGATTTATCTCAGAAGTCACAGTGAAATGCTGATCTGCAAAAAAAAACAACACCCCAGTGTGTTGACATTGAAAGTTTAAGAAGATATCTGAGAGAAGCATTTGTCGACCTCGGGAGGGGAAGAGGGGGGGTGACAAATCTGTCGGTCCAAAACTCGATAAGGTCTCCGGGGACGGTGGATGGGTGAGCCAGGAGGGGAGGGAGAGGGAGGAGGTGCCAGTTCAGAGCCCACAGCAGCCTTCCTCACGCGCCCACCCAGCCACTCCAAAGCCACACCTCGAGTCGGACCCCCACGCGTTCTGCTCGCTCCACGGTGGGCGGGGCATCAGAATAGAAAGGATAAAAGAGACAAGAAGAAGTCACGAATAATAGAGCCATTCAAATATCAAAGTACAGGAGGTACAGTTCCTCTGAGTTTCACTGTAAACCACCAAAATGTTGCATGAAATCAGATGAAGTACAAAAACACTTATCAGAGAGGTAAAAATACTCAATTATCGCTCCGTTGCATTTCTGTATTTCCTTTCCATGAGTCCGTTTGAGCACCAGCGGCAGCCTTGAGTGGCGTTCAAGGACCGCTCAGGCTGCTGCTCGTTCACACAGCGGGAAAAGATGCAAAAAAGTCCCAACGCAACGAGTTGGTCTGATGCTGGGAGGAGAAAACCAGTTGCTGGAGAGTTCTTTTTTATGGAAATATTCTTCGTAGTAGTGAGGCTGCTGGAATGTGATTATTGACTGAAAGATTAAATACCTCTTTGATGGCTGTGGCCTCATTAAAGGCTGCTTCTACCTTGAAACGCAGAAATTTAATCCGTTGAACAACCTCATCGGGGAATGTTTTTTAAATAATCCGAGAAAAAAATTGAAATTGGCTGGAAATCTTTTCAAAAAACAACCTTTTTTTTTCACCGAGTCATCCAGTCAAAATCATTTTTTGAAAGCTCGTGCGCCTTCCAGTAATAAGTTTCCTGAAGAGAGACGTTTGACCAAAATGAGTCGCGCGAAGGGCGCTCTCGTTTTCACCACCAAACAAATGCACTCCAGCCAATCGTGTGCTCTTATTGCTGCGGGGAAAGCGAGCAGTTTGTGTCCACAGCTGCAGCACATCAATGCGATTATCGGTGTCCGACGCGCCTCCTGTCAGCGCCTGTCCTCCCACGCAAAACACTCCCCAGCCATCACTGTGTGTCCACGCGCACGGACGCGCGCACGCTCCACAACATCCGACGGCACCAAAAATAACCTGGCAGGCCGCCGTGCCCCATTTCCGCCGTCCTCCCGTGGCCGAGCCGGAGAGAACCGGTCGCGAGCGCACGCTTTTACAGCCCGCCCACGTGTCGACCGCTCGGTTTGGCCCATAAACTCGCCCAAAACGAAGGTTAAAGGACAAGTGCGAGTCGCCTCAGACTCATCTCTCATTGGCTGCTTTCGAGTTGAGCTCGGGGGAACACGGGAGGCGGCAACGCCAACCGTTCACGGGTGAGGCCTTCTCTCCGGTGACCACTGGTTCAAATCAACTCAACTTTATTTGTAAAGCCCTTTCACGCAAGCACAGTTGGTACAAAGTGCTGCACACAGCATTCGAATATTTGAGACAATTTAAAACTGAGAAAATCTAAAAGAATAAATCAATTTAAAACAAGTAAAACCAACAGGAGTGGAGGGACAGAGAAGCTCCGAGAGGTAGGGAGGGGCCGAACCACTTAAAGATTAAAAAATAAATGAAAGGGTCTTCAAACGGACTCTAAAATGCACTCTCTAGCCGATTTCAACAGCTTCAGCCACTTGTTCACTTTGTCCTCCTACGTTGTTGCTTCTCCACTTACCGTATTTTCCGCACTATAAGGCGCACCTAAAAACCTCCAATTTTCAGTGCGCCTTATGATCCGGTGCGCCTTATATACGGACCAATATTGAGCCAAATACAAGGCGCACTGGATTATAAGGCACACTGTCCGCTTTTGAGAAAATTAAAGGCTTTTAAGTCGCCTTTTTGCATGTAAATACGGTAAATGACTCCAAATTGATGAATTTGAGTGGCACCTTTAAGGTACCGTATTTTCCGCACTATAAGGCACCTAAAAACCTCCAATTTTCTCAAGCTAACAGTGCGCCTTATAGTCCGGAGCACCTTATATATGGACCAATATTGAGCCGCAACAGGTCTCGCAACTACGGTAAACAGCCGCCAACTTCATGCTGGGATATATGACTGCGTGAGGCGGTGGCGACCGAGTAGCGCCAGCGTGAGCGCGGCGGCGGCGACGACAGAGAGCGGGTAGCTCCTCTGCGGCGAGGAGCCGCCGTTGCCGCCGCCCGTGGCCAGCCGGGGAGTGAGCAGTTTAAACTCAAGGCGATCATTCACGCAGTAGAACACGGGGATAG
>JASSRZ010000072.1:6932089-6951314 GCA_032164315.1 Malacoctenus gilli | reverse complement strand
ACACTAACTAACCTATGATGAACTTTTCAGCCTCATTTTAGCAAAGAATAAGTAAAGAATCAGTTATTGCAAATTGTTAAATGACTAATTTCCTTCAGATCACAGAGGAAAAGACGGCAAAAAAGCGACAATTTGTTGTCGTGTTGTGTCAGCCGACAGCTTCTTTGAGACGCCGAGGAGCCGCAAAGGTTTCCGCTGATTACGCTCCCTTTATCTTGTTTATCTGACTTTCACCTGCGCGAGGACAGGCAGGAGGTTTGCGAGCAGCCGGTGAGACGCGGAGACGGGTAGCAAGCAATTAGTGCTGATGGAGCACTTAAGAGCAAATCATAATCCAATTTTCCCTCCTGATGAAGCACTCCCCTCTTCTTGTTAATTTACGACAACGAGACGAGGCCTTCGGGGGACCCGGACGACAGCCTCTCATTATCCGCCAGAGTCACCGGAGACCCCGGCGCGAGAGCGACAATAAAACCAATGAGTTAAAGTTTCGCATTAACCTTTGGGTTTGGGGGCGTGGGCTGCGAATAAGTCACAGCCTGATCCCGCTGACCTTCCCATTGATTAAACGTCCTTTTATTCATTCATACGCGGCTTTGGAATGAATTACGGCGTCTGCGCCGCCATTCGCGTTTACAAATCTGCAGCAGCAAATCACCAGGTGACTCTGCGATGACGTTTATTTCTTCGTTGAGCGGTTCAGGCCCTCGCCGCTTCCAAACGAGCATATTCCTTTGATTTTCACTCAGGATTAGGAAGCAGCAGCTCCGGCGGGTCACCGTGGTGGAGCGCCGTGTGAAAATATCCGAAGTTTGAGTGAAAAAAGTGTTTAATTGAGGTCTTCGCACAACCTCAACGGGCCTCTGGTCCTTACGAATGCCTCTTTTCATGTTTGCACCATATTTCGTGATGGGCCACCTACAGTTCAGGCAGAGGTACTGCAGGTTTTTTCGCGGATTCACTGATTTAATGTGGACGTGAATGGTTCTCGTATTTATGAACTGTATGTCATACCTCTAAAAACAAAAAGATAACAATAATATCAGTGTTTATTTTCATAAGCTTCTCTCTAACACGATGCTCCTCACACGACCAAACACAAATTTCAACATTTTTTGTGCGTTGTTTAGTGATTTCAACCTTTAATGTTAACATTAAAGGGCGTAGGTTTGATTTTGACTTTGGTCGGGACACAAAAGTCGACTTTTTTGAGTAAAACGCCATGGCGTGGCTGTTTAAACGAGTGATTGCAGTTGCAATTGGCAGGACTTCTTGAAAGCAACTTGAACACAACCTTAGGAAGCATTAGGCACCGTTATTTTTCATTTTTGGTCTCGAATATTGGTAGGAACGTGACCCAATATGCATTTTGGACGCATTTGTCTTCATATGCAAGTCCACAATGACAGAAATTCATCAAATTCTTTTTCTCAAACACCGTATTTTATTAGATCTCGATCGTCTCCTTCAGCCCCTTAAGAGACGAGCGGAATGAGGCTCTTCCACATTAAGCCCCGCCCCTACAAGATGCAGGACGCCTCTGATTGGTTAACTGCTGGTAGCAAGAGAAGTTGTCCAATCACTGAGCTCCTCCCCTTGTGACGTCAGTGAAAAGCTGAAAAAAACTCCCTGAAACAGACCGTTTCGACCAGAAACTGAACGGAGAGGCACGCGAGACATCTCAAACATGATTTTATGTGAACAGAGGGGGCGCTGTTCACTTGTCTGAATGAGCTTTCAACACTATTACACAGTGAATAGCTGAAAAAAGTCCAAATAGCATAATAGGGCTCCTTTAAGGGCTCCTTTTGTCTTCCTGTGGGCGGGGCCTCAGTGACTGTCTGGGGAGGGGGCGGGGCTCCAGGAGGAAGAGTCTGGGCCCGACTGTTCTACCTCTCCTCCACTGACATCTGTTTCTTCTTCTGTTTTCTTCCACTCCAGCGGACGTCCAAATAATTAACTCGATTAAGGGTCTCCGAGACGCGATTAATGCAGAGCGGTCGGCCCGCTCATCGCACGGTGTCATCCCCCTTCGTACCGCTGCAGATTCTTACAGACGGGAAAATCAAGAGTGTGACGAGGTTTTCAATTTCACCTCCATCTTGACTGAAGGTGTAATGGACGTGAGCTATTTGAGCAGTCAAATGACTCCCGTGCTTTTATGATTACAGAGGTTGCCGAACGAGACGTGAAAGCTTCCCGAGCGCGAGCGCTGCCAGACTTTTCACGCCGCGGCGTCGGGTCGGCAAGAGAAAGCGCTCCGATGGGAAAAGCCGAGCGGCTCCCGTTCGGTTCTGGCGCCGCAAAAGAGCTCGAAGAGTTTAAGTGACTTTCGCCTGTTTTTTTTTCCAACTCTGATAAGTATTCGCCGCGTTTCGGGTGTGTGGGTGGGAGACTGGGAGGAGGAGGAGGAGGAGGGGGGAGGGGGCGTTTCTGAAGTGGGCCGACGAAACCTTCGGGTGATTGTATCATAAAGCAGCCAAATCCAGGAACCGTCATCGAGATCTGTCACACTCGTCGAGCGAGAAAGCGCTGACGGGCTCCCGGCTGCGTTGGGACAGTGGAGATCAAAGCAGCAACCCCCCCCCCCCCCCGCCCCCGCCCCCGCCCCCCCCCCCGCCCGAGAGGGACACCTGAAAAATACCGAGGTCTGCTCTCTGCCCACACAGCTTGTAAGCCAACGACCGGCGAGATCATTCACAGTCACACAAAGATGGAGTTTCAAGACCCTCGTGGTCTTTCGTCCCTTTCGGGCCGCCGTCATTCTCTGTAACCGCAGATATCTGAAGTACACTTTAAAGGCGATACACATACTTGAAGTATATCGACGACTCACATATAAAGGACAACAAATCACACTGCTGATCATCTGGTACTGATGATCCTCTTTTGCGTCTCGATCACATCGATGTCTCTTATTTTGAAGTTTATTTTAGGGGGGGGGGGGTCAGTATGTCGTGGGGTCTTTTGCACTCACCCTCCTTTGATGTAGTCCAAGAACGTGAACTCCGACTCCACCGAGAACGAGAGCAGGGTCACCTGGGCGGGAAGACGGAGGAGAGTTTATGGACGGGAAACGCCCCGCCCCCCCCCCCCCCTTTCCTGTATGAGCATCTGCATTTGCATGGCCAAAGGACACGTTCAAGGAGGAGATGCGACACATTTGTATGCATTACCTGCCGGTGCCCACACTGGCGGCTGGCTTGCGTTACAGTAAAATGGGTTTTATAGTCGACCGGCCGTGTTGTCAGGTGTGATATCGCCTCCGTTCTTTCGGTTTGTCATCATTTTACGAGGCCTGTAAAATCCAGCCGCCTTTTTTACGGAATTAAGACTCATTATGACATTTTACGTCGATTTTAATCTCCAATACTGAAGATTTTGAAGTCTGCGGTTTTTCTGGGGCTTCGAAGCGAAGAGTCTTTTTTTTCCCCACAGATTAGTTTCCACATCTCGCCTGATAATTAAGGACAGCAGCGTTCAAAAGGAGGTGGGCGTGGAACGAAGAACGAAGGCCGAGTGCCAGTTGTGACGAGCCGCTCCGACTGTACTCACTGTTCCAGAGTTGACGTATTTCTTTTTCTTCATTTTCTTCTTGGTGTTAATCACCTGAAAGAACAAAAATGGCGGAAAGAAAGAAAGAAGGAAGCGTGATTATGTTTCAAATAAAAAAGAAATTCAAACACAGAGACGAACAAAATGCAAATTAATAAAAGTGCAATTATAGAAGTCTGGGAGAGAGTGTCAGAAATAATTAAGAAAACACGTTGTGCTAATTAGGGAAAAAAAGGGACTCGTTAAGTAACACAACTTCAGACTTGTAGGTTTGTGTGTTTTGATGCCAAACAAAGTACAACACTGGCAGCCTCAACGCACAAAACTGCTTATCGTTTACCGTGTGCCAGCTACTATTCCTCTCCGCACTTCCTGTTGCACGTCCATGTTTGTTATTGTGTATAACTCTGTCCTAATTGGATGCAGCGCGTTGGCTCCGCCTTCACGCGGATGTACGCAGGTTACTGACAAACACGAATAACGTCTTCGGAGACGGAAAACGACAGATGGAAGAAATATAATGGAAACGAAAAGAAAAACAGGTGTGTTTGAGCAGGAAGTGGCGTTCCTCCCAAAAAACGCTCCATATATATGCGACGCTATTCGGAGGACGAAGGCAAAGCGCCACATAAATCTCTGAAGGAATCGATGCTTGTGACGGGCTTAAGGTGCAGCGCGCACGTTTACTCGAGCCCCGAGAAACAAGAGAGAAACGTCAATCCGGGGGAGCGGCGACGTCTCAGCTCATTACCTCCATTGTGAATGGCTGCCGGGCGCCAAAGTGACAGCCCCCTAATTTAACACGGAGGGACGGCAATTTGTCTGACACGTTGAACAATCTGCTGATGCGAAAACTAAAGGGCCTTTCGGTCTCACCGGGAGCCGGGGAGGAATCAGCGGCGGCGGCGCCTAATGGAGCTGACGTCTAAGAGACAGGTATTTGTTTTGGTCCGAGACCCCCCCCCCTCCCCCGCCCCCCCCGAACCACGGTGGCCCTGACCCGCCGTCCTGTCGTCTTACAGCTTGACCTTCAGGTGAGTTTTACTCCAAATCTTTACACCGTCACGCTTTTTTTCCCCTCCTTTATGAACGTAATTAAGTCAATACTCGCAGAAGTGATTCGTTACGATAAAAAGAACCGCGAACCGCTGCTGTCATTTCACGGCGGAGCCTGAAACGAGACGTTTGAAAGACCTGCGGGGGTTATTTGCATATAGAAACATACTGTGTGCCCTTGAGAAGCAGGGTGAGCCGCCCCCCCCCCCAGAAATAGCTGCTATCACTCCAAATCCCTGGATTGTTCTCCTATTAATCCTGTTCCAATGCTGCTGCTAATAGCCCCATTTTTATGGGCGTCAGCATCCAGGTGATTACGGCAAAGAAATAAATCTCCTGTTTTTGAAGCGCACGGGTCAGAGAAAGTATTTAATAGGACGCGGAACGGAAGAGGAAGGGGCGCGCGCACGTTTTCCTGCCACCAACCAAACGCCCTTTGAAATACGGAGAGAACACGCCGAAGTAATGGAAAACAGCAACCATGTCAGAGATGGAAATGTCAATTGTGTCAGAAATGGGATCCGTGAAATGTGCGGCGCGCGAGGAATCCGCGTCTCGAGACGCGTCGCGGAGGTGCGAGAGAACACTGGAATGACTCACCTCGTACACATTAAACTGGCTCTGCCCTCGAGCCAGCTCTCGGTAGCTGGTCGTAAAATCCCCAATGAAGTCATGGCTGCGGGAAGGGATAAAGTGGGGGGGGGGGGGGGATCAGGCATGAAAAACGAGGCAGATGTTGTTGACAACACGGATCTTTGAGAAAGTTGGTTGACGGACGGACGGACGGGTTGAAAAAATGAAGCTCACCTGCCATCTCGATCCCAATCGTACACCTCCACCTTGATTGTTCTGTAGGAAAGAAATCACAACACACACACACGTTATTATGCTGTAATAAATCCACTTTTTTCAATTTATTTGTTCAATTTTCTTCGTTTGTTGGTTTATTCGTTCATTCCTTCATTCATTCATCCTCTCCACCCCTTTTCCATCCAGCACTGGAGGTCAAAAACACGCAGAGACAGACGGATCTGTGGACATTTTGGGGGGACGGATTGAAGGACTCCAGTGGACGGTCTCAACGAGAGCTCGATCCGAAACGCAACAAACAAACAAACCTTTCAGGGATGTTTATTTTCAAGCGCTCACTCGTCAGAGCCTTTGAACACACGTTGTACGTTTGGTGACGAATGGTCGCACTCCTCTCTCTTTTTTTTGGCACGAGACACAACAGCGAGCCGTAAAAAGGAGAGCGGGTTCGGAAATAGCGCCAAAGGATCCCCGAAACCGCTCCCAGCAGATGTCACCGTGTGCTAAATTTGGCGTACGTGCCGCCATTAGAACGCGGCGGCGCAGCTGGCTGCATCTTGAGAGAGCGAGAGAGAGAAAGTTGTCGAAAGTGCTCTCTCCAAAACGCCGCAACTCGCCGAGCGCGAGCACGTGTTTACTTCCCGCGCTCAAAGGAACGAAAATAAAAGACGACGCGCTGATGACATTTTACATAAATGCAGTAGAAACAATGTCCCTGCTGAGGAGGGGTGGCGGGGGGGGGGTGGCAAACTTTTTTTGGCACCTTCATTTCATACTCGTATTGATCCCGCCCCCATGCCCCCCCTCCCCCCCCTCTCTGCCTCGTCTTACACAAGTACTGACACCATCCCCATCCAAAGGAAGACAGAGGCAGGCTGAACATCAGAGCCCCCCCCCCCCCCCCCTCCTGTCGCCGGGGAGCCCGGAGACGCCTGATAGGAGCCCAACTTCCTCCCTGCCACCTGGCCCTCGTCGCTCCGCCGCGACAGTTTGTTCTTTTGAGGTCGTCTTCAAGCGCCAAAAATGCGCCCGTCACGGGAACACGCCGCCTCTTCTCGTGAAAAAGAGGAAGCGAGAAGGGCGGGGGGGGGGGCAAAAAAAAGGGAGACAAATGTGCGGCGGCCTCTTGTTGGAGGTGGTTGCTATTTCCACGTCGGGTAATTACGATGGGAGGGAAATGTCACCGGGGACATTGTGGTAAAACCGGCTGACGGCAGACAGAAGAATAAAAGTCTGCCCCCCCCCCTACGAAGGTTGAAGGCTGTAGTCATGTTCCTGCAGTGAACGTGTCGGGGAGAAAGAAAAGCGTCAGTGTGCCGTTTCATCGGAGGTCTCGAACTCCCAGCTGTAAGAAAAGACCCCGGCGGGGGGGGGCTCCAAGTCCTCGAACGGCCTCGGAACAACATCCACTCGGAAACTAATCTGCCGGCGGCGCGATATCTGCCGCGACTATTCCGAGGCGTTTTTAATGAACATGACTCACCCCCCCCCCACAGTAATGGAGGCTGGTATAATTGAGTGAAAGAGAGGGGCCGCGTTTTGACGGCGAGCAATTCTTCAGCCGCAATTACGCCGATCCCGCTGCGATCTTTAGCCGGGGCCCCGAAAATAGACGCGTTCGGATCAGCCAGGTCGGCGTCCCTAATTAGGAAGATGCGATTCGTCGGGCGCCTTCATGACCGGGCGTCGAAACAGACACCTTAAGCGCTGCACACAGAGGAAGTATCGCCTCGATTCACTCATCTGGATCAGAAGAAGCGTCATGTCGGATTTTGATGCTCGTTCGGCGGCGTTCCGGCCCCACCTGAGGTCCGGGACCCCCCCGGATTGAGGCGAGAAGTCGAAAAAATCCGAATATTTCAAAGAAAAAGCTGAATAAGATATTTTGTACAATCCAGAGTCGCCAGATGGCGTTTTTTCAGCTCAGTTCTGACGGATTTGTCGTTACTTTCCACAGTTGGTGACGTCTGCGGTCGCGTGACCTGCCCAAGTGGTCTGTAGCGTTGTAGCAACTGGTGGAAGTGTTTGGAAGCTTTTATTCTGAAGGTTCCTGCTTTATTGTGTTGGTTAAGAGTGTGTATATCTGCAGAGTTCAACATGAAATAAAAGTGGATATAAAAGACGGATTTTTCTGAGTGGGAACGCTCTTCAAAGCTCTCAGGGAAAGAAACCAGAAGCGGCGCGGCCGACTCATCTGTTTCCGTCACCTTCGAGCCTTCGCTCGTTCTTTCCCTCCTCACACATCCCATAATTATCAGCGCCCAGACTGTAACTCGGATCTGTTCGGAGATCAGACACTCGCTGTCATCAAAGTCCGTCCTGACACCTGAAGGACAGCCTCCTCTTCGCCGCGCCCCAGAAGTTCGGCGGCCCTTTTTCCGTCCTTTGTCTTTGTTTTTTCATCCTTGACTGCGTGTTTGCGGGACGCTCTCAAACACCCGTGACCGTCTCATTTAAATACGGCCGACCACTCGCCTCCGGCAACGATTCGGAGCTGGGATTTACCTCCGTTCTCCTCCCGACAATAACAAGAATCGTGTTTCGGATGGCAGCCGCGCTGCAGCGGTGGGTTTTCCTGCACCCCTCGATCACGTTTCAGCCTCTCACGTTGCGTGCGATTGTTTGGGCGACTTTCGTCCTTCCAGGCACTGCTTCTCCCCCCGAAAAAGACTTTTTTTTAAAGGACTGGCTGAAAAACATCCCTGCTGCGCTTCAGATAAATACAAAAGTGACGGAAACACTGGAGAAAAAAAACCCCACGCCTGTCAAAACTTGCGCCAGGATTCGTGAGAGACAAACGCCGGCCGGCTGCTCGCTGATTGTCCACATCTGTCACAGAGTCAAACATCTCAGGCGGCGCCTGGACGCCAAATTAGATCAGCGCCACAGCGGCAGTCGTGAGCCAGCACGCCGCTTCTGCGCGTACGGCTTCATTATTCGTCCTCTGCAGCTCGTAAAGCAGCAGTCTTGACCGACAACCGTGGTATAATCATCTTTGGGCGAGACAACGTTTCGCATCCGCGATGAAGGACGGCCCCGCCGCGGGCCGCCGGTGGGTTTTCTGGAGCCCCGCCGTCGTCCGGAGGGAACGGCGTCCAACTGAGCACGCTTTTTTCACCCAGATTCCTTACTTACGATAAACTTTTTGGTGATCCTGCGCCTCTTTTTTCTTTTGATGCTCTTGTCTGGAAAACGCAGTGAGGTTTCTTTTTCCCCCTTTAATTGTACTCTGAGGGAGAAAGGTTGCATTCAGGATGTTCTCACAAAAGGCCCGTGTCTTGTAATGGCACACTGTCGATCTTATCCTTTCACGGTGTCAGTGATGGGCTGTTAAAAGAGCAGATTCGTCCATTAGGTGTGACGAGGAGTCGTTGGCGGACGTATGGCCGAGTGCGTCGGGGCGTTGCTTTACTCGAGAAAAAAGGCACAATGCATCTTGTTAGCCGCGAACGGACGCCGCCGCCGCCAGCCAGCCCAAACGAGGTGCAGCTGTCAGCGAGAGCTTCTCCGTCAACTCATTTTTTTGCCAGGTACAACACCGACACAAATAAACGTCAGTGTTTTTTTCTCCAGAGTTGGACAGCTGACTTTGGGAGCGGCTTCATCGATTCCTTAAAAAGATAATCAGGGTTACAAAACGACTCTCACGTCTCCAGGAAGTGGCAGCTCGAATTGAGGGGAGAAACGGAGCACGGCGACGTTTTTTTTCAGGTGCTTTGCTGCAAGTTTTGGCAGGATTGTGAGAAAAAGTTGTGCGGTCAGCACAGAGAATCCATAACCGCCTCGAGAAGAGACGCCGCGTCTTCCTCCCTTTGCGAAGTTGTCGATTGGAGAGAGAGAGAGGGGCGGAGGGGCCCCCTGTTTGGGAATCTTAAGTGCCCTTTCTTGAACCGGCTCCAACTTTTTCTTCTGCCCTTTGGTGCAGCTAACGAGAGGAGCGTGTCCAAACTGAAGCCCGTTTCTAATTAGAGCCGAAGAAATCAGCGGCGGGTCGTCCGCCGGCTCCTCTGAGCAGTCAGAGGTGCCCCGAAGCTTTCGCCAACGCGAGCCGGCGAGAAAAGAAGTCTGAGCCAAGACGCGGAAGGTGGAGATACCGGCGAAGGCGTCTCTTCGCATCTACGACAAGAGGAGCGTCCACTCTCCTGTTATTTCACGTCGTACATCAGCGCCCATTTAATCGAGTGCCGAGCACTCACCTCTCGCACTAGAACACCTACAGGAGCCCGAGAGCTCTCAGCCAGGACACTTTCAGAGCGAGGACTCATTCAGATCATTGCGAGAAGCGCTGTCCGCTTGCCAGCCCGTGCATGGTAGAAAATCCAAGGAAAGATGCTGCCGTTGTATGAAGAAAATGAAAATACATGCGCAGGAGATGTTTCCCACTTTTTATAGTGCTTTTACCTGATACCATTTCTTTAAAATGATATTTTGGACACTTTTAGATAACATAAACTGCAAAAATGTGTCGTAAAACTCTTCGAAATGGCCTTCGAGTGATGTCAGATTGACCGGATCATGTGGGAATGGAAGTGAATGGAAGCTTAATATGGCGGCTCAGGCAGGGGGATTTCATTCTCAATTGGTTCCTCTCGAAGAAAACCGTCTGGCAAACCTTGGTTTCGGGTTCGGAAGGTACGGATTCAGGTACGACTTTGTCCGTCTGAGTCGGAATACGAAGCCAACGACACTTTTATTCGGGAATTCTGACTAAAACGAAGAGATCTAAAGGAGGAGAGATTAAAGCTCTGCTGCTACTTTCATCACTTTCAGACTCAACCCTTTTTGTCAAGGTCACCGAACGCCTGACGATCATCGTTTTGGATCCGAGTTCATCCAAATTTAGTTGGAACGAAAACGTGGTCCTGTTATCTTTACGCCATATTAGCACTTCCAACCACGGACGGCTTCCCATCACGAGATGGTTGTAAACAGTAATTACACATCACAAGCGCTGACAGTTGCACGACAGCGGTTTGGGTGGCGAAAAGCCGGTTCGTTAGCGGCTCTCGACGGGCTGTATGATGACGGGGAGAGACCACCCGGCAGCCCTCCGGCACTGATGAGAAAAAGACTGACACGGGTTGTCAATACCGGACCTGCCCGGTGATATTTTCAGACTCGCAAAAAAAGGAAAAAAGAAACTCCTCCGGCTGCTTTCGGCTTGTGGCTTGTCACTTTGCATTAGACTCGGCGCAGGCATGGCTGAATCCGTGTTGCGCGTTTGCTCGAGACGGTTTCGGGACGTTTCGTTGAGGCCCGGCGCGACGTGTGTGTATGATTGGCTCTGACAGGGCACTGACCCCTTCCCGGACCCTCAGACGATTGGCTGGCTGACACGGTTTCAGCCCCCGGTCCCCGGACCGGAGGCGATACCGCTCATCCGTACGGCGGTTCCGTCCCCCGTCCGCGCGTCTGTCGGCGATTCACTCGGCGGTTTTTTCCCCCGTGCGCAAATCGGCGCGCAGCCCACTCGGTAATTATTTTTTGTGCGGAGAAACAACAGGCACCTTTGAGGAGGAGGAGGAGGAGGAGGAGGAGGAGGAGGAGAACGGGGCGCAGCATTCCACATGAGATAGTTCCCTCCATTAGAGCAATCTGTCTGTCACTCCTTCCTCATCCATCCTCGCCGCTTCCTCCGTCGCACTGTCTTTTAAATTAGAAACGGGGCCGATAAGCTGCGAGGAACGTGAATTCGTAACCTCGCCGACACAACATGTCTGCATTAATTGTGTGCCAGCAAGGAAAAACTAACCCGTCATTACTTGCGATAGCTGGTGAGTAATGGAATCCAGCTTTTTGGGCCCAAAGTGGAAGAAAAACAAAGCAATGCAAATACTCTGCAAGACAAAGACACCTTCTTCTTCTTCTTCTTCTTCTTCTTCTTCCTTCCTCCTCCTCCTCTTCTTCTTCTTCTTCTTCTTCTTCTCCTTCTTCTTCTTCCTCCTTTTCTTTTTCTTTTTCTACTCCTTCTTCTTCTTCTTCTTCTTGTCCTCCTCCTCCTCCTTCTTCTTCCTCCTCCTTTTCTTCTTCTTCTTCTTCTTCCTTTTCTTCTTCTTCTTCCTCCTTTTCTTCTTCTTCCTCTTCTTCTTCTTCTTCCTCCTTTTCTTCTTCCTTTTCTTCTTCTTCTTCCTCCTTTTCTTCTTCCTCCTTTTCTTCTTCTTCTTCTTCTTCTTCCTCCTTTTCTTCTTCCTCCTTTTCTTCTTCTTCTTCTTCTTCTTCTTCTTCTTCTTCCTTTTCTTCTTCTTCTTCTTCTTCTTCTTCTTCCTTTTCTTCTTCTTCCTTTTCTTCTTCTTCTTCTTCTTCTTCTTCTTCTTCTTCTTCTTCTTCTTCTTCTTCTTCTTCTTCTTCTTCTTCTTCTTCTCCTTCTCCTTCTCCTTCTCCTCCTCCTCCTCCTCCTCCTCCTCCTCCTCCTCTTCCTTCTTCCTTCTCCAAGCTTTGTCAAATTAACAAGAGAAATTCCTCAGCCCCGGAGAATCATGTGCAAATCTGTCTCTGTTCTCCGGGCCAGCCACACGGCTCTTTCTCGGTAGCCCCGCCCCCTCTTTTCCCCGGCTAATTACCACATTGGCTGCATTTACCATTCTTGACATTTCCTTTTAGGTGATTCTTCTGGGTTTTTTTTGTCCTCCACCCCGCTTCAGACAAGATAAGGCTGCTCTGGCCATTCATGCAAAGACCAGATCACCCGGTCCGATACCGAGACGCCTTCACGCGCCAGCCCCCCTTCGCGCGCCCCACCCACGGCGAGCACCCCCGCCGCCGCTGATTAGCTGGGCCGGCACGGCGCCTGGTGAATGAGGATGGGAGTGTTGGGCTCCAGCCAGCTTCCACACACACCACGCGGCGATAATGACTGCAGCACAACGAGCGGGGCTCAGCCCGCTGCTGGCGACACCGAGAAGACCGCCAAAAGGATGCAGCGAAGGTATTTCCTGTGGGGGGGGGGGGTCCTCGGAGTGGTCCGACGGAGCGCCCGAGACACGCGGTGCTGCTGTGCTCAGGAGACAGAGCCGAGCCCAGATGGTCATGATTGACCGGATATGTGCCGGCCTGCCACGTTTTTTGTTTCTTTTTTTAATTTCTTTATTTTTTGAGTCAAAGGATAATCGTTAAAAAAAAAAAAAACCCTCCCCAGAGCTAAAATCAGTACACCCTGTCTTATAGATGGGCTGCCCTTGACACGATCAAACGGCCCCCCCCTGCCCCAAAGGTGTAAGAAGGAGGGGGAGGGGGGCAACATAAATCCAGCCGCCGTCAGAAGACAACACGGTCGGATCCGTTCAGCGAGTGCACGGCAAGACTCGGGGCTCTCCGGGAAGCGTGGTCCGGCGACGATGACGTCGCACTCCGGGCGCCCCCCGCCCCGGGAGGGAGAGAGGTCCCGCCCAGACGGGATTGACTGGCGAGGTCGGGGGCGGCGAGCTCTGCGCGGGCCGAGCGCTTCCACGCCATCAACGCTTCCCTCGGAGTTCACCGAAGTCCAGAACGACAGAGGAGACCATTTGTTGCCAGTGCCCAAACAGCCCTGCGTGTGTAAATTATGTGCACGACTCAGTATTCAAGCGGGCTGCTGGAGTTACCGCATAGATATAGAGTATTCAGTGCTGTTTGCATGTTCTCCCTTGCTGGGTTTCCTTTGGGCGTCACGGGGGGTGGGGGGGGGGGGGTCCAGACAACAGAGTGGGTTCTACAAAAAAAGGCCTGTGAGCCCGAAGCAATAAACGCACGATGCCATGGCAAGCAAGCGCCTTCAAAATAAAAGTATGAGTCTGGACTCGAGGAAACTTGAGGTCACCCCGGATGAACCTTGTTTTGGTCAGCTTTACTGACCCCGTCTGGACCGACTGCCAGCCACAGTAAGCGACATATCAGTCATAGTTGGTGGTTGGATGCGTGACGAGGCTGGTTTGAGCCTCCTGTGTGGCACAGATGTCTTCTAATGAGTCTGTCTCCTTTCTGAAATCTCCCTGCAATTAAGCGACTTCTGGCATAAACATCAATTTAGTTGTTTTCTCTCTCTCTCTCACTCTCACTCTCTCTCTCTCTCTCTCTCTCTCTCTCTCTCTCTCTCTCTCTCTCTCTCTCTCTCTCTCTCTCTCTCTCTCTGTCTCTCTCTCTCCTTCTGCTTCACTTCTCTCTCTAACCGTGGAGGCGCCTGCTGTAGCTCAGGGTGGATGCTCCCAGCTATTGATCTAAATTACTCCGTCTGTAGACTGCAAACTCCTGGGAGAGTGAGAGGCAGAGATGGAGGGGGAGTGAGAGAGAGTGGGGGAGGAGAGAGGGGAGAGAGGGACAGGAAGAAAAAGACAGAGAAAAGACAAAGAGGCTGCGAATGGAAAAGGCAAATAATCGCCCCTCGAAAAAAAAAAGCTCCGGCAGGGGCAGAATCAGGAAGCAGGAAGTATGAGAGATGTTGTGAAAGATGACAGCACAGACAGAGTGGCGGGGGGGGTCCGGTGGACACAGGGAAGGAAACAAAGACAGTAAAAAGAGAAAGAAATGTGCAGTTTCAACACTGTCGGTGTTTCGGTGATTATCGCACCTCGATCTCATCTCGGCGACCTGTGTTTATGTTTGTGCTCGGCCTCGTCGCTCGCTGGGGGGGGGGGGGGGGTTGTTTTTTGTGTGCTTTCTGTTGACCGTCACCCGGCCAGGAAATGTGACAGGCGTCACTCAGGGAGCCGGCGTCAGACTGATGGCTTTCACAGATGACACCTCTCTGCAGCCGACAGACCCCCCCTCCCCCCCCCCCTCCCCCAGACAATGCCACCTGGGAAATAATGGTCTTTCGCCTCCTCCCAACAAGAGGGGACGGCGCGGCGCTCGGCTGAGGGGACGGCGCGGCGCTCGGCTTTTATTACAGGCATGTAGAAATGGAGTGTCAGAGGGAGGACGGATGGGGAGCGGGTTTAGGCCGCGGCCGAATATATCAAATCCGGACTTTCACATCAAAATCTCGCTCGTTTTCGGAGAGAGAAAAATGGGGCTTGAGGGTCTTCATGCATGCGTGTGATCATGTGGAAACATGCGATACAGTGGAGCTGTATTTCCCCCCAGACATTTAGAAAATGGACAGCTCTGGACTTGAAATCTTCATGATCAAGACAATGAGAAAAGTGTCAGAAATGTTGGATATTGGCGCAGAGGAAGGTTGTGGGACGTCTCAACTGATGGTTTTGAGAAGCAGCTGAACAAAGAGGTGAGAACAAAGATAAAACTCTTTAAATTAACTGCAGAAGAAACTTGTCTGGGGTTCCTGCTCCAGTCGCTCCACCTTCTTGTTTTTCTCTGTCCGGCTCCACCTCACCGGCTCCACCTGTGTCTCATTAACGCCGCACTCCCACCTGTACACTTAGGGGGCGTCAGGGCAAGAGGGTCCCTGTTCACCGGCTTGTTTTGGCTTCCACCTGCTGTTCGATTGTTTGTGGCGTCTCGTTTGATCCTGGCTCGACTTTTTGGTTTGTTTTTTTTTCCACAGGCCGGGGTTTGATCTCTACCTCATATAATCTTTCGGTTTGGACTGAATAAACATTCTTTTGATCTCACGTTCGGGGAATAATCTGAAGCCAAGGGGGTCTGTTTCATGGTCGTCCACGGTCTGATGTTTGGCTTTCAAGACCGAGACATTTGTTCCGTCAGCAGAAAAAGTCCCGAAATGACCAGAAAATGAACAGAGACGCCTTCAGTCGTGGCACAAGTGAAGGAATGGCGGGGGAACAGAGAGCCACTCCTGCAGCCAGATGGCACCGGCGAGGAGGGCTTTGCCATATGGTGGTCCGGCGACGACCCTGGCAGCCCGAACACACCTCAGCTTTAACCTCGTTTAAACCCACACAGGCTCGCACGCGAGCATCCGTCACGATCCGGCCTGCGCGAGCTCGTAGCTCGTAGCTCATGTTACGCTGCGACGGCCCCGCTGCGCTCCGCAGAGTTCATCCTTAACACGTGTTGCTGGTTCCAGCCCAGATTAAAAGTGAGGGCGTCACAGAGGGGGCGTCAAGCTGAGTGAGAAACAGCAGCGAGAAACAGAGGGAGGACGGAGGACAAGTTTGAAGGAGAAGAAGTCCAAGTAAACATGTTTTTGTCCCCCCCCCACACACTCATCCAGTCAACAAGACTATATTTTGCTTTCTACCTGCGCTGATTAAAACGCAACAATACCAATTTGTTCACAATCGGATCAGTTTTGCCTCCGCGGTTGTTCGAGACGTATAAATAAAGAAACGGGCTCCGCGAATAGCTCGCTGGCATGTGTGGGAAGAGGAACAGATCCCCCGAGTTCTCCTCAAATTTGATCAGCGGCGTCAGACGAAATCACATCTGACAAACATGTAGACCAGCAGATGGACGGAGAGCGGCTGCAGGCTCGCAGCATTTCATTACGGCGGACAAAAAAAACGCGCCACGTATTAAATCTCAAACAGGGACGGCGGGAATCTGAGCGGGAGCGTGATCGCGCTGTCGGTCGCGGGCATTGCGATGACATTTTCTCAACGCAACGGACACGACCGAGCAGCGAGACGGAGCGGCAGAGTTTGTCGGCAAGATGCCCAAAAGTACTCGGAAGAAGACTCATTTAAATTCAAATATCCGAAGTTTCAGCATCCCTGCAGCACAGGTCTTCAATCTCTGTCGAGAAATATTGCTGCCCTCCCAAAAGCTTAACTGCAGCCTGTAGGAAAAAAAAAAAAGTTGCTCGCACGCCAACGTGAGCTGTCGAAAATCTCTGTCTGATGACGGACGAAGGGTGAGGCCTTAAAGAAACAGCCGAGGAAACGTTCGGGAGAATATTGATTAAAACTCAACGTCACGCCGTCCAACGGGAAGCCGGACTGGAGGAGGTCAGAAGCGCGAACGCTGTGTCCACCGACAGAGGTCGTTCATTTCCCTGCCGCTCCATCGTCTCGGCCACTGCCTCTTTCCAGCGCTGTCAAACTCACCATCGTCTTCATTTCTCTAACCTCCTACGATCTCTCTGCTGGTGTTTCACGCAGTCAGCGCGGCTCTACAACCTTCAATTTTCATCGTATCTTTTCGAATGTAGGACCAACTTTTCAGGAAAGGGATTGAAGGAGACCAAATACTTGAGTCGAGGCGATAAAACCAAGCTCAATGTCTCTTTGATCAGTGAGCCAGGTTACTTCCTCTTCCTTCCTGCCTGTTTCCAGCAACAGTCTGACCAGAGATCAGCTCTTAAAAGCTTCAAGATCTTGTCCAGGTGGGTTCGGTAGGCGAAGGTGTCATGTTTCTCGAATTAGTCGTCTAATTAATAAACGGCCCCAGCGTGAAAACTTCTCCAACGTCTCAAACAACAAGTTTACGCGTCCTACCTTCCTTCGATGTACTGTGTCTAACTTCTGGCCTCATCCCAAAATTCAAAGGACACATTTTATTAAACATCGACTTACAACCTGCCCTTAAGGTGAACTGGCCAACGCCCAATATAAGCTGGGATCGGCTCCAGCTGCTGCCAAGAGCAACGGATTGCTTTTATTACTCAGGACCGGCGCAACCCCCCCCAAAAAACATCAAATAAGCCATCGATTTATTTATTCATCGCTCTGACTCTGGAGGTCGGTGGCCTACCTTGTTGGTGGTACAGCAGCAGCTTCCCTTTCTCCAGCACCAGGCTGAGGCTGTGGTCCCGCTGGCCCTCGGCGTGGAACAGCGTGCCCGAGTTCTTCAGGGTCTTGAACTTCAAGGAAATGACCTCCGCGGCCGTCCAGCTGGGCCTGACGCTCAGCCTGTAGACCAGGCTGCTGCTGCTGCCGTCGAAGCTCGCCACATCCGAAGCTGCGCGGGACGGCAGAGAAACGGCGCTTTTTTTCCATTTAAATGTCCCATTTTGTGCTCAACAAAACTCCTTCTACCCGTATGAACTGCTGGAGCAAACGGTCCCCAGATGTGTAATTATTGGGATTTTCTGCACCCTTTGAAGTGGGGTTTTTTTTTTTCGGCAGTGTTGCTAAACACAAGTGTGTTTCAGACAGTTAAATGCTGAGTGACAGCGCAGCGTTTTTTTAAGGCGGTGGCAGCTGAACGAGGTTCTGTCTCCGCTTATAGCAGCTCCCTAAGAAGATTTACCTCCAACATCCGGCCGCCTCTTTAGTTTACTGGGGCTTTTTATTTTTTCCATGTGAGAGAACGCCTCCATATTGTTCTCTTCAAAGTTACACCAGTTCAGCAACACGACACCCCGAGACACAGTTCTGAATAAGAAGTCACAAAGTTTTTACTGCAAGTCTGGTCCTTTAAATGACTTCATTGCATTTATTATGAAAGGAACAAATTAATCTCACACAAATTTGAATTGTTTCTTTTGCTTCTCTGAACCAATCAGAGGCAACTCGTCTCGTCTACCACAGTCACCAAGGAAACAGCTTGATGGACAGCCAATCAGCCTTTAGCAACTCTTGTCCTAACATCTGATGCATTCAAGAAAATTCGAAATCACAGCTTTGAAAAATTGCATGCAAAAAGCAGCAGAACGCTTGAGTTTAGGCCAAAACAAAAGGTTTTTCTTCAACCTTTGTACCTAAAACTGAGAATAATACTCAGAAAATCTGTTCTTAAAGTCAAAATGAAAAGGGCTCAATGAAATAAAACCAAAACGAAAGAAAAACCCAAAACGTTTCTATCTTTGCAGTTCTCACAGTGATGAAAGAAAAACCCGCTGAGGTCTCATATCTGAGGGACTGATAAGAACAGTTAATGGTCACTCAATGAACGTTTGAAATGGCAGGTTAAAGCGATTCGCTTTCAAGCGGCACTGAAGTCACATCAGACGGCCGTCGAAGCTTGTTAATGATGCAGAAATGTGAAGACTTCACAGTGATTAAATCATATTATCATGCAGCTTTAATTAAAGCTACCTGGGGACTTTTATCCAGAAATAACTGTTCTGGTTTTTGTGAATGATGTAACAGAAACAGATACAACATGAGCAACGTCTCCTATGATCTCCGATTGATTTGGGCGGGGGAGGAAGTTTGGGCCCGCGAGCGGACTTACTGTATCGGCAGCCGTACACTTCCAGCCTGAGTCCGATCCTCCCGGTGGGGTTCCAGTCTAGCGGGATCAGACGGAGATAGCGAGCGATCACGGGCTGCTCCAGCTTGTATTGGACCACCGTGTCAGCATTGCTGTTGCCCGGAAAAGCCTGAAACAGCAGAACGGCGCATCGGTCGGCTTCGTCTTTCACACTCAGACGTCTGTTTTTATGCGTTTTCAGAGTAAACGATCAAAATGTCTTTGTAAGAAAAACCAGCCTGAGGAACTTTAACAGCTAAGAAAGCGCCACGACCATTATAATCAACTAGGTTCTCTCTCTCAACTTCTGCGCTTGAAACGCCTCAACAAAGAGCACAGGGTGCAGATAGCGGCACGTTTTCTCAGCGATAGATCTTCAAGGTGAAACGATGCAGCGTTCGTTCTGATTGAAATTTATCGCGCGGGTGCAGAAAAAGTGTTCCTAACCTGCTCGATTCAGAAACACTCGCTCTGCATCTTCCAACTTTGAGCTCTCGCAGGCCATTGATCCTAACTGCTGATAATGTGTGTGTCCCCCCCCCCCCTTCCCATCCCCCCCCCCCCATCCAGTGATCAATAACTCTGGGACCTGCTCTGTCTTTGTACCAAGCCTCTCTTTAAAGCCTAATTGCTTCTATTTTCCCCAATCAGCGGCCTGTGGGGCTCCTGTGTTGACAGACACACACACACACACACACACACACACACACACACACACACACACACACACACACACACACACACACGCATTTTAGAGGACACAGTAAAACACACA
>JASSRZ010000072.1:6899066-6911740 GCA_032164315.1 Malacoctenus gilli | reverse complement strand
ACACACACACACACACACACACACACACACACACACACACACACCCACACACACACACACACACACACACACACACCACAAGGAAGTGACACTTTGGTGAGACTTGGCTGTCCCGCCTGCAAAAACCCACAACAACCAAACAATTTCCGGGGGGGGGGTTCACACAGCAGACGTGTGAAACCAGTGTCCAGTGTGAGACCAGCGTGTTGCCTGATCGAATCCCAGTCGAGGACAGTGAACAATACTGGATTCCCCCAAATATGTTGCAGCCACAATGCGCTCTTGAGCGAAGCCTTTAAACGCGAGTGCCTGCCGCAGCCGACTGCTCTCCCAGTCAGCCTGGGACGGCGTTCAATGTGTGAAAACATGTCGTCCGGTCGGAGCACTCGAAGAATACGTGAATACTCACAGAGACACACACACACACACACACACACACACACACAGACTTACGCCTGCACCCAAACAAACCATTTCTCTTCACAGCAGTGAAACGCTTTAATTACAGGAATCTTCGGGGAGTCGAGGACTCGAGACGACTAACAAACCTGCTGTGAGCATCACAGCGAAATTAATTTTGCCACGGGGAAAGTGAGAGGGATGAGGAGAGAACAATGGGGGAGTAGAAAAGTGGAACAAATGGACAAGCTGCGTCTGTCTTTTTCCCCCCCTCCAGATTCCAGCGTCTCCCTCAAGATCCCGTCTGCGACAGACGTTCGAATTCACCTCGTTTTGGATTTCAGATCCTTTAAATTTTACCCACGTTTCCCTTCACGTGTTCCCATAAAGGGGGTCCGGAGAGAAATGTTGTTTTTAACACAAATAAGAATTGTTTTAGTGAAAGTGTCACGAAGGTAAATGTTCTGATGTCTGGTGGGAACCAAACAAAACAAACGGTGCCGCCAGTTTTGTGTTTACTATTAACTCGGCAGCACTTTGTGCTGAAAGCTCACAAAGAAAAAATGCAGCCAGCACAGGAATAATTGTTGCCACTTACGCTGCATTACTTCTCCGTGTCAGCGTGCTTATAAAAGCCGATCAACAATAACCACAAAAGCGAGCAGATGTCATTGTTGATAGGAAGAACTGAACTAACGCAGATGACACACTGACTCCAGTATTTCAAGTCGAGAACGACATCGTTGACCATCGTTTTGGGAGAAAAGTCCGCAAAATCTAAATTGTCTCGTTCAACTTGGTCATTTTGGTGTCGGCCATTTGTGGCCTTTCAGACGTTCGTGTGTATAAAAGTAAGAACTGCAACTTTTCCTGAGCCAAACAAGAGCAGAAGGCCTCCAAACCTCCTCATAGTTCGGATTGCGAGCGCTTGTGTCGGCGAGACGAGCGCCATCGTACATAATCGGACTCCTCGAGAGCGAGACGGTGCTGGAGGCTTTCCAGAGGAGCACTCTGCGCCCGAGAGAAGCTCCTCATCGATTCACTCGGAGCGGCGGCTCGACCGAGCGCCCGGAGAAAAAAAAAAGAAAAAAACTCTGCCGAGATCACAGCAGGAAAATGAGAGGTTTGCGCCAAAGGAGAAGGGCAGAAAGGTTGCGGAGAGAAAAGAAGCTGCAGAGGGCGGATGAAATACTGTCTCCTTGAGGTTACACGTGGAACGCTGAATCTCGTATCAAAAAGTAAAGTTCAGAGGGGTTTTTTTTGGGGGGGGGGGCAGGTGATGATATAAGTACATAAGTACACGGAAGGATATCAGTGTGAACTAAAGCATAGGATTGGTTTATCAGACGGACTTCGTAACGAGACCGAAGAACAAATCAGCCAATCGTCACCGAAAGTATCGTTCAATTTCGCTGTTAATTGAATACTTTAAAAGTAAAAGAGCGACTTCTGTTCTTGCAAATTACGAGGTAATTGTCACGTGGGAACGTGCTCTTGCTGTATTTACCGGCCACTATAAATAGCTGTTAATCATTTGCACTCAGGTGCTGCATCGTGGCGTTGCTGCGATACGTTGGCTGAGCGGTCAGCGTTGGTCACTCCGCTGATTGAGCCACTTTTGTCACGTATTTGAAGGAAGATGCTCCAAAATGAGGTCGGTAAACGTCTGCTTGAAGTCACTGATGCAACACAGTCCAGCGTTAAACGACACGAACGGCTCGCTGTTCCTCTGACCGTCAGGAGGCGCCTCTCCCTCCAACACGACCAGCTGCCGTCACCTTCGGCTCCTCCCCCCATTGTGGGTGTCGCACGTTAATTAACTTTCAGCTCTTCTGCTCATTAACGAGCGACGAGCAACTGCTGCGCGAAGGGAAGAGAGGCGACTGTGACTCCGCGTCCGACGGCGGCCATGACAGTACATCCCCGACTCTCCGCTGGGCTTTTTCTGCTATTTTTGCCGCTCAGCGAAACCCGGCAGGACGGCAGATTAGAACCGGATTAGACAGGACTGACTGACCCAACGCCCGCTGGCAGCCACCTGTTGCAGCACTGAAAGAATCCTGCCTGAAATTGAGGCAAATGTATTCGATTTATTCACGCATATTCACGTATATTACGTCTGATTCGACCGCCACGAAGAGCGATACATTTACAGCAATTGAAAAACGGAAAAATAGAGCATTTGCCGACAGTAAGAGCCTGTTGTCGGTGACGTCTTGCATGTCATCAGTCGGGGAATTGGGTTTTTCTTCTGCCCTGTCTGGTTCTGTCACATTGCCAGATTTTAAGCACCAGGTCGCCCGATGTAATTACCCTCCGAACACCTTTTGGTCTGAGACGCTGATCCACTCAGGAGGGAGCGAAGCGTTCCGACGGACGGCGGCTTCCGCTGATTTTCACGGCACGAAAGCGAGCGAGCCGAATAGAAAGCGGGAAGGCAAATGCACGGCAGGGGCGTCTTCAGAAAGCCGTCACCGTGGGCTGCCGGCAAAGCCGGCCACATGTTCTGGAACACATGAATGGGAAAGAAACGAAAGCGGGGATTTTCACTGCAAATGAAAGCAGCCCACGTTTCACGGATGCTTCTGCGTGCCAGGTTCTTTTTTTTTTTCCCGGTCATCTCGGAAGGACAACGTTGAAAACAGATGGCGGTTGCCTTCGCGAGTGTCTCCGGCCATTCGAAATCCCTGCAGTAAATATCATCTGTGTTTGAATATTGGAAACGTGGCAGCGTTGAAGAGTTGCAACGCCAAAAATGCAGAAAAAAATTGAGAAAAACGCGGTTAACGATACAGAAACGTGAGCCACGGCCCCCTAGTGGGCCCTAAAGGTACTGACTGTGAGAGATTTCGTAATGGAATTCGTCCAGGTAGAAAACTTCTTGAAGAGTATCTGATGAGAGTACAGCCTAAAAAAAAACACATTAACATGTCAAAGATGATTGATTGTGTTTATATGACAAAAATAGTCAATTTCGTGAGCGCGCACATGTGCGTGAAGTCTCCAACTCGATCCGTCTCCCTCCCGACTGGATGCGGAGGGAGCGCGGTGGACTCGGCGCAGCTTATTTTATCACGGGATCATTCAGGTTCACGTGCAGGTCTGAGCGCTGTCAGGTCCCATCGTCTTTCCAGGGGGGGAAGACGAGACGCATCGCTGGACAGCTCGCGCGGCGGATGATGTAAAAGGCCGCCATGACTCGCCGAAGTCACTCCTCCGTTCGAGTAACTTCGCCCGTAACTTGGACGAATACCGAAAAATGTCACAGTCGTTCGGGGTGCTGTGGGGTGAAAAAAAAGCCCCAAAAAAGAATATCTTCTCTTGATGTAATGCTGCATCTATAAAACATATCTTCTTGGATATGAATATTTCACTAAATAAGGAAGAGTTGTGGCTTTATTGAGGCTTTAAGACACATATGAAAAAGGGGGATTGGGGCGATAAATTTCAAGGAACCTCGAGGTTGAAAAAATAAACTCTGATGTGAAAAAATAGAAACACAAGAAGAAGAAAAGGAGAAAATGTGGCACGTATAAATTCAAACAATACAGCCTTCGCTGGGGGAAATGTATCAGCGCTGTGCGGTTGCACATGCGCTCCGATGGTGTCACCTTCTGAGTTAGTGGCTTCGTGTCCATCCAACACACTGCAGGGGTACTTTTTGATCCATTCGAGCCCCCTCGTGTCCCGCGGAACCGCATCCATAATGGATGAATCTGCGACTCACAGTTTAGATCCGCTGCCGACGTTCAGAAGCGAAGCAGATAGAAAAGCGAGCGTGCCAAAGTGAAGCGTCGGGCTGTGGGGCTGTGGGCAGAGGGACACGCAGCAGCACGTCCAATTTACGGGCCAGAGCAGAGAGTTCAAGCCCCGCCCCCCCGCCGCCCTCATGGAGACACCATCAAAGCCAGCGTTTGTTTGTTCCCCCTCATTTTGGGCCGTATCAGTACAAGCGTGTTTCTGTCAAGCAAATTCAGGGTAAAAGTACCTCAAGAGTCGTTTTGGATGCTCAGCTGTTTCCATCGTCTTTGACGCTCTGTGCTTCAAAAGAGTTCCAGCTATACTTTACTTTAGAGTACTTCAACTGTGACACCACGAAGCCTTCGCTGATCCCAGAACAGTTTTTTTGTGTCTCAGTGAGATGTGGGAGCAGAACTGGGGGTCTCACGTACAACAGAATCCCCATTCTCAACATGCATGTATGCATGAAGGTCCATTTCTGATTTTTTTAAGTAAAGTTAATCCTTGGGAGGTTGGAGGTTGCACAAAAAGTCAATGCTTTTCAAAATAAAAGGGGGAAGTGACTTAAAAAAATAATATACAGACTGATAAATCAAAGAAGACGCAATTGAAAGTCAAAACTCTTCAGTCTTTCTGTCTGTCTCAGCGAATACTGAGTACTTCGTGTCAAACGGAAGCTGAGAAAGCGAACCTAGTGAAACAGGAGTGAGTCATCTTCTCCACCCTGCACCTATTAGCTTTTCTGGAAAAGCCCATTTGGTATCACACGTAATCCCACATAACGCCAAGAAGCAACCCCAAAAATCTGCCATTCACCGGACGCGAGTGAATTCTTGCCTGGTGAAAAGAGATAGCGAGGATTACCAGGTTTCAGGGCGGATTTCCTTACAAATTCCTCTGACAGATTTCACCATGGGAAGCCAAATATGTCTCTTTCACAGAGGAGCCTCGCTGTTGTTTGAAAGGGGGGAGATACTGCGTATTACGGAGATTCAATTATCATTCCTCCGCCACTGTATTATTCAGGAGACAAAACTGAGCGCACGTCGATGCCGTCGTCCTCCGTAACCTTTAAAAGAGCGGCCAAACATACGACAATGTGCAGCCGAGCGCGCTCCCTCCGACACAATTACCGTCTGCACGAACTCTCGCCGAAGGGAGGAGTGCAGCACTATTTCCTTGCAGTAAGGACGGCGAGCCCCACCTGAGGCAGCCCCCCCCCCTCAATTACCCGCTGCTGATTCCACAAAAGCCTCCGCCATCGGAGACCTCGTTTGACTTTATTACAATGGCCACCTGAGAGATGGCGCCATTAATCAAATCGACGAGAGGAGGAGAGCGAGCAGCCGCCGAGGAAAACGGAAGGAGCCCGCCGCAGAGGCTGCCGCCGCCGCTCGCCACTCGCCGCAGCCGCTCGCCGCCCCACTTCTGTCTGGGAGCCAAAAGTGACCCGGCATCCGTCAAACCTCAGACGTTGCAAATGAGGAGGCGACGCTGCCGTACGAGATCCATCAAACCATCTCGAAACGAATGCGGTTTTTGGTCATTACCGCAGTGTGCGTTGTTATTCGGCTTCTTGTTATTATTGCTTCTCAATCGACAGCTTTCCTCCAGAACCTGTCTCGGCAGACATCTGGAAGTGGGCTTTCACGGTGGGGGGGGGGGGGGGGTCAAAAAATGGGATGAAAGAGCCACAAACACATTAAGCAGGCCTGACGAATCGCATTCCATGCGTTTTCCCTGACACGTCGCTCTCTTTTCTTTTGTTTATAGTCGCAAACACAAAAGGTGGAAAGAACGAAGGAACAAAACGGGATTTCTACTTCGTTTGGTCGGGGGAACTAATGCCACCTGAGGCAATTAGCGCGGTAACAATGGCAGCCGATCTCGGTGACGCTTTGTTTTCCATCAATGCTGCTGAGTCTCCTAATTCGTTTTGGAGGAAAATCCATGCTGTTTTGCCAAAGTAGCTGTCTCCAAATGTTTAAACAGGCTGTGTGCAGTGAACAAGTGGTGTCCCGCGAATTAGGCTGTTGCTTTCCAACCAGATGCTGACGAGGTGTGTGTGTGCGTGTTTGCGTGTGTGTTTGCACCGGATCCCGATCAAACAGCTAATCCTCCACGGCGTCCCGGCATTTGGTAATTCAATGCCAGAAAAGCCCGGTTTGTCAATTTGACTGATGGCTCCAATCGAGTCCACGATGACAGAGAAATTGTTTCCCTAACAGATGGCTCGACTTGCGGAGGGAAAGAGAAAGAAAGAGAGAGAGAGATGATCAATTGCTGCTGGCGGCAGGAGGAAATGCAGTTTTTGCTGGAAGATATTAGACAACAGAGTATCGATGCAGGGAGAGCTTTCATTCACACTACACACACTGATTTCACAACCAAACAGCGAGAACCTGTTCTTTCGAACGATCTATTCGCCCTTTTCGGTGCTGGGAGGACCATCTGAGCAGCTGGTGGGACAGAAGACCAGGAACCGACCTGGCTCCTCTCCACTGCTTCAGACACATGTTGGAGCTACACAATAGTCGGAGAAATGAGTGCGTTTGGTGGGAGACGACGACCAACCTGAAAAAGCTCCTTTGAGCCGACTCGGAAGTAACGATTTAATCTGCAGAAGAAGACCTGAACTTTTAAAGTGGCCCTATTTTACACATTTTGATGTCTTTGTCTTCTAATTCAAGTCCACAATGACAGAAATTCCTCAAGTTCTTTCTCTCAAACACTGTATTTCATTCTATCTCGATCGTCTCCTTCAGCCTTAATAGACCCCCCCTTTAGAAACTAGCAGAATGAGGCTCTTCCGCATTAAGCCCCGCCCCTACAAGATGCAGGACGCGTCTGATTGGTTCACTGCTGGCATTTAGAGAAGCTGTCCAATCACTAAGCCCCTCCCCCCTTGTGATGTCAGTGAAAAACTGAAAAAAACTCCCTAAAACAGACCGTTTCTGCCAGAAACTGAACGGAGAGGCACACGAGATATCTCAAAAATGAGTTTATGTGAAAAGAGGAGTCGTCTGAATGAGCTTTCAACACTATTACACTGTGAATAGCTGAAAAAAGGCGAAATAGCATAATAGGGCTCCTTTAATCGTCAGTGTTTTTGCTGGGGGGGGGTTGAGGGGGGGTCACAGAGCTGCTGTGACACTAAGTTGATTGGGATGCATCCATCATGTTAACGGCGAACTGCAGAGTACGAAATGAGACGTTTGTGATGAGTTCTATTGAAGTAAACGCGGGGTTCTTTGTCGTTTATTTGTGTTACGTACTTGTTTTAAATGAGGTCACAATAAATTCAACAATTTGAATCCCAAGAAAATAAATTAAACTGAGCCGCCAGACAGAAGACACTCCATTACCTTTTGTTATCGCCGCTGATCAAATGATTTACGTCCCCCTTTTTTATCGGGAAACCTTCATTTATTCTCTTTGTCTCATGAAACATAAACAATTAGCCCCAGGTCTCCGTTTTTAAATGAGGTAGACTTTTCTAATTGCAGAGTTGTTCTGAGACCTGCAGTCACAGTTATGTAAAGATGACTCAAACAGCGGGTTTTTTTTTTTATTCTTTAAGTTCTGATGCATTCATTTGTTTGTGTTTATCGAATATCGCCCTGAGCGTCGTGTCAGAGTTGCGGATGTATAATATAAGGATGAATGTTTAGCGGATCCCGCGTTTTATCCGAGTTCTCGTCCTTTCGGTCACGAAGAGAGAGGGAGCGGAGGTTGACGGCTGAACGGAGAGCGACGCCTTTCTCCGACCAGCTGCTTCTGAGCACGTGGACCACCGCCCGTCGTTCGCTCGCGCTAACCGAAGAACAATTCCGTTGAAACGAAGCCATAAAAACCGAAGTTCTGCCGATAAACTACACTGGAAACTGATGAACGCTATCAATCACTCCATTATGAGGTGTGTTAACGATTCTGATAATCAGCTCCGAGCTGGAGGCGTCGAGCCTGAGACGAGAGCTCGGTTCCAACACCCCCCCCCCCCCCCTTTGATGTTGGGTCTTTGCTTTCAGAGCGCTTCCTGGAACGAGCTGCCGGTGCTCCTGCAGGGCAGCCCCGTCTCTGGCGAGCAGATTTTCCGCGGCGCTCGGCACCCCTGAACTCCCCGTTTCGCTTCACCTCGCCCCGCGGACACGGGCGGCCCCGGGGCCTCGCGGCCGTCACTTTTCATCACGGCATCAAAGACTTCTGTTGTGGAGTGCGGAGCGGGAAAGGGGGGGGAGAACGTCTCCGCTCTTTTCTTTGCAGTTTGCTTGCACTTCAAAGACAAAAACGAATGACTAATTGATGAAACAATCAGCAGTCCATTAAAACTGCAGCATTAGGAATAAATTCCTCGTGCCGACCGCTCGTGGAGAACTTGAGGCCTTGAAGTCGCGGCGCTGTCGGGGGACAGGGGGTCCGTGCGCCCACTGAGCCGGTGGCTTTTGGCCAAATGATGGTCGGTTGAGCCTCAGCGTCCGATTTAGACACGATTTAACGTCGTTATCGTGGTTCATTGGAGACGAAAACCCAACGTTCTTTGTGTTTCTTTTATTTTACGACCGTTCTGATTTCCTACAGCAGCTCTAAACTAACTGCCAAAATTAATTTTGAGAATCCAGACAGATCTTGACACTTTATTCCAACTTGCACAGCAACTAAATTTGTAATGTTCACCAATTTCTGAATCTCTGGGGACGGAAATTCAAAAGGAATCAAATGTTTCTTTCACAAACTGACGAGAAAAAGTCGCCGAACTCGACCCTCGTGAATATACGACCCTTTTTTTCCACTCGTCTCTACTTGGCACATCTCAGTTCTTTGGTTGCTTTCGTTGAGTGACATTATCCGTTGTACCCACTTGAAAAAAAAGTGACATGGACTGACATGGGAATCGACCTAAACCGTGTCGAGTAGAGCCAATGCAACCATGCGTTTGTGGAAAGAGGCCACTCCATCTAACTCTGCCCTCTCTTTCGATGGCTCAACTCAAGTTGTTTTCTATCCCCCCCAAAAAAATCCCATCTCAGCAGTTTGGGGGTTGTCATGACGACACGACTCGAACTCCCAGGCCGTCCTTCGTGGGCTCTGCACAACAACGGAGGATACGTGTCTCATTTATGTGCCAACCGAGCTTCTTTTCTCAGACATGAACATCACGGTCGTGCTCTATAAACGGAGAGTGTCGTTCTGCGAATGAGGTCATCACTGCAGGAACGCGGCTCGCCGGTTAATCGGCGCCCTGCCGTCTGCCGGAATCACGTTCTTTACTCACGGAGGTATCTGGTAACAGATGCAATCACCAAAGAGGAGGCGCGGCAGAGACGAGCCGAGCGACGCCGCGGCCCGTTGGCCCTCCACCAAATCTGGGCCGCAGTCGGACTGAGAGTTCGCCTCCCGGGAGAGCGAGCGCCGAGCCGCCACAGAGTCTTACAGCGGAGATAAAACAGCAGCTTCCCACCAGGCCGCCTCTTAAAAAAGAGAGACAGCGAGAGGATGAGGTTAGGTACTCATGTGGAAAAGAAGCCCTGTAGTAGTAATTACACTCCCAGCCATTACTCTTCCCAGACCACTCAAGCCCCCCCCCCCCCCCACAGGAAATAAGGCTTCCACCTTATGTATTTACTGTATGATCTTTGTCTCGAAGGGAACCTACATCTGCAGTCCAGTTACTCCCAGAACAGGCATCACTCTTGCAACCCAGGCCACCAGTAAAGGCTCCCCCAGAGAGCGAGCTGGGGGGGTGAAACTGTGCCACAGAGTCCAGCGACAAGCAGTCAAATCCATGCAAGGGGGGGGGGGGGGACACCGCCACCAGAGTGTGTTTGGAAAATGAAAGATACATGACACAACGGGACAGAGAAGGATAGGTGAGGAGGTTGTGTTTCGAAGCTATGAATAGCAGCCTGGAGCCGGAGAACAGGGACACTAATGGACCCGTCCGCGATGAGTTCGTGTGCGTCGTGCGCGCGCCAGCGTCTGCGAGCCGGCACTGGAGAGACCTGATTTATCACTCTGCGTCGGGGAGAAATGGAAGCCGAGCGGGAGTCGGTATGACAGCTTTATCAGTCCGGCGTAGCAGACCTCCATCAGCGCATCGCGCCAGAGGAGCAGCGCGCAGATGGGGCGCGTGCGTCTTTAGACAATTAGTGGAATCAATCCTCGGCCAGGAAGATGCTCCTGCTTGTTTTGCCTTTTTTCCCCCCCCAGTGTTTCATTTGCTGCCGTTTTATTTGATCCTGGACCCGAGAGATGCCGCATTTGCAGTCCAGTGAATATGAACAGCGTCTCAAATTCCAGAGGAGATTGTGTCTTTCCTGAAACGTTCCGCAAACAAGCCTCTATGGTAATTGTTTGGGGGTAGAGGGAGGTATACGGAGTTTCACGTTTGTTCTACTTCCTCTGTCATCACAATACAAGGATATTAAATATGTGACCCAAGTCTTTATGCCATGTGATACATTCAACATCTTTTCACCACATCTGCCTTTGCTCCAAGAAAAAAACATGGAAAAACGCGAATTTAACTCGTATAACTGCGACAAAATGTCACTTCTTGTACCGCCGGAGCCAAAAAAGAGGAAGAAGCTATTGTGCAAAATTGCCAGCGAGTAAAAACACCAACTGGCGCTTTGAAAGCTGCCTTCTTATTTCCTCCCCCTGGCTTGTATTCATCTCCATATGCATATCCCAGAAAGGTAATGATGAGGCTCCGTGGCGCTCTCTCGAAGCGTGGGTTAGGAATAGCTGGTCGTCATACCAACAGAGGAAGGGAAGAAAGAAAGAAATTACGAGTGAGGAGGTGAGTCGTGGAGAACGGTGGGAGAAAAAAAAAGGTGGAGGAGGATCAGACGGACGGACGGACGGACAGACGGGCGGACGGGCGGACGGACACCTGGCCGGCAGAGAGAATCCAGCCCGGACAATTTATTCAGCCGGAGAAGTCGGGGCAGATAAGGTGAACGAGCGCCCGCCTCCCCGGCAGCCATCGCTGAGCTCCGCCTGAACAATTCACCGAGAGTCCCAGCGGGGCCGTCGGGCAACTAACGGCTGCAGGAGGTGATTGAGATCGGCCACTCACAGGTGCGAATATCCGTTACTGCGTTGGTATAAATAATGAAGCGCGGAGAGAGAGTTTTGCCGACTTCTGAAGGAGAGGGAAAAAAAAAAACCCCACGAGCCGAAGACCTCACGGCTTCTCCCGAATCGCTCTGAACTGAACCTTTGAGATTTAAGTGCGCCTTCCAGGAGGCATAAATCAATTCTTTTGAACTGGGAGCAGAGTCGGTGGAATCCATCATCCGTGTGGTGAGAGTGGATCTGGGAAAGTTAAAATTAGCTTGGAGAAATTAAAGGAACAGGAAAGGACGGGAAACGCTGAAGGAGTGAGAAACACAACAAAGAAAAGGAGCTGAAAAAAAAAGAAGGAAGTAAAACTTACGGTCGGAAACAAACTTAACAATTGACTATCTTCTCTTCTGTCTCTATGAGATCAAGTCAAACTTTCTCCGTATTCCTAATTGACACGATGATGTGAACCACAAGCAGCAAATCTGCAATAAAAGATGCAAATTCCAGCGTTATCGTTTCAGCCTCCAAACTGTCGACACGTTCAATCAGCGGCCGCTTATTCGGCGTCTTTAAAAAAATACGAGTGTTGTTTGTGTTTCGTTCTAAACGGCCTCGGGAGATAGGCGGATCGTGCGTCGGGTTGTTATTTGGGAGGGAGGATCGTTTGTTTTTGGGAAGGCTGTCATCGGAAAATGCTTCGAAAGACCAAAGCTTCGGATTGCTGAAGCTCGCTGCTAAAATACCGAGAACTACCGTTGGAAAATGTCGAGACAACAGTTAGGATGATGGTATTTTCAAAGAAACGATGGAGTAAATTGTAGAACTATCATCACATTGATAGTTAGTTTGGACTGGAATAAGTAGGACTTCAGGACAAAGCGACGGCATTTGCTGCCTGTCGTCTTATCGTTTGATTCATCCATCCATCATTTCAGTCTTCATCAACACCTGTTTGTCTCGGCTTGCTGCCGCTCAAAATCGACAACCTTGCGTCTCATTATCGGATCTCTGTTCCTCCGGACTTGAACTCCATCATTTTCTGCGGAAACTCGAAATCTCACGATTGATTTGTCCTGCAAAACTTGCACATTTGACCTGAACGAGAGAGACACTGGCAAAGCGGTCGCTTATTAAAACCTTCAATCTTTTTCAGCATCGTTTATTCGCTCATCAGCGGGACTTTTGTTTGTCTCCGCCAGCAAATTACAAGAAAATGTCGGTCGGAACCGGTTCGCCCGTCGTGATCTCATTTTCGCCGTGTGACGGTAATACGACATCGTCTCACGGGGCTCCTGGAGCAGGATGTCACTTCATCCAGGAGCGCCCGGCGGCCCAACGGGTGGAGACGGGGGGACGCCGTGATGTCATGCTCGGTTTGTAGCCGTATGGAGCGCGCTGCGCCGGCCCTGCGCACACGCCTCTTTTGACATTCGCAAATAAATTCCCTCCGTTTCCTTCCTCTGCTC
>JASSRZ010000072.1:6878689-6890510 GCA_032164315.1 Malacoctenus gilli | reverse complement strand
TCTCTCTCTCTCTCTCTCTCTCTCTCTCTCTCTCTCTCTCTCTCTCTCTCTCTCTCTCTCTCTCTCTCTCTCCTTCCACTTTGAGGAGCCTTTTTTCCATTATGAAAATCTCCATTGCTGCCATCCAATTAAACAGGCGATGATTTCCGGAAGATTAAAGCCATTACAATTAGCAAGAGAAAGGAGCGAACACAGAAAGCAAGCCGAAAACACGCCCTCGTCTATTCATGGTTGAATTAAACAAGGTACAAGATCTGGCAATAAATAAAACACTCATGTGTCTGAATGATTGTGTGTGTGTGTGTGCATGTTTGCATGTGTGGGACAGAAAAAGCTTGCAGGAAAAAAGAGGGAAGAGAGGGAGCGCAGCCGAGATATGATTTGTCATACGTTCTCATTTGCATCCACTGTGATGTGCACTCGCTTGTGACGACGTATTTGTGCGGTCTCGTCTACATTTAGATCGGAGGGAGGGAGGGAGGGAGGTGGGAAGATGAAGCTTTCTTCCCATTTCGGGTGTTGTATGCACATGTGAAATAGGCAGCGCGAGAAGCGGCGCGCTGACTGACACATGAAACGCAAACAAACGTTCTGTCACATTCTCCCAGTGGCGCCGCACAGCTGAGAGGAATGTTTGGGCGTTGGAGCGAAAATCGCTCTTCATCGGCAGACTGAAATCAGCCTCGGTGCGAAGTCTCTCCGTCAGGGGAACACGAAAGTAAAGTCCTCCCGAAGAAAGTCAGGTCGGGTTCGGCTGAGGGAAGAAGGAGCGATCGCAGAAAAAATGGCGTCAATACGTGGAATTTGAGGTGGAATTCCTCCCTTGTGGGACCGGAAGAGGCTCCCATGAGGGCAGGTGAAGGTTAGACCAATGTTTGCCGAGTGCTAATTGTGGCTGACGCCGCTGAAGTCTGCGAGCAAATCGACGCGAGTCAATGAAACGTCCCCGCGGAGACGATACACGACGGCCCCCTTCAGCAACCTTGAGGTGCCTCAGATTCACGAAAGTCGGCGAAAGACGTCGAGCACGACGACAACACGCCTCAACTGGAACCAAACTGTCCAAACGTCGATCCGCGCACGTATGTCACTTCACCGATCATCCAGCTGCAGCCAGCTTCTCTCTCCGCACGGATAAACGAGCGTCGGCGCCGCCGTTTTTTGACCGTTTCAGAGGCTGGCGTTGCCCTACATTCACCATAAAAAGAGGAAATAGCGTTTTTCAGTTTTTTTTGTTGTTTAAAACATTGGTTGCGGAGGTTTCCACCACGGGGAGAGCTTTATTTTGAAGGCTTCAAAGAAAGATTAAGGGCTGTCGTATAAGAATACATTTTGGCACGCGCTTGTGTTATCGCTGCGCTGCAGAGACTCTCCCATTAAAAATGAATAATTTGGCACGCGTCGCGGTTCCCTTTTCAAACTGTGCCACATGAATTTGCAATTCGATAAAAAGAAAGAAAAAAAGAAAATGGCGAGATATTGAAACTTGTAATCACATCATGAAAGTGCGCGCTCCAGATTTAGCGGCTTGTTTCCGTACAGCGAGCGTCGCCCTTCAGCAGGCGGCGTCGACAGTACGCGAGGAGCCAAGCGGGCTGTCAGAACTGTTTACTTTGTCATCCTCAGTGGTTCAGCATCACAAACAGACATTTGGGGTAAACTGTGTGTTCTGATGGATTCAGCTGATTGCTCGCAGACGTGACGGATGCGTCGTTTCAGCAGCGCCTTCCTGATTGATTACAGCGTCGAGTGTCAGGTTTCATCCGTGGAAAACTGAAATTTGACACGATCGCACAAACGCTTTCACTTCGTGTTACGTAAGCAACTGAAAGTGATTCGCACGCGGTCTGTGGGCTCCTGCGTTGCAGACGTCTGCGCAGGTGTGTTTTGGGGGAGATACAGGAAGTGCAGCATGTTGGGGTGGGACAGAATCTCAGAGAGGAAAAGAAACAGGAAGAAGAAAACAGGCCCTGAGCACGAAATGATGATTACTTGTTTTGTTGTTAACATAATTAAATCAAACATCGCTGAATGACATCCAAAATAAAAGCAGCCCTCGTTTAGGGTGCGTTCCAATTCCTTCCTTAATCCTCAACCTTAACCCTCGTTCCTCAAAATGCGAGGTGCAAGTGCAGTCCCAATTCTTGGGAAGTTAAGTTGAGGAGCGAGTTTAAGGAACGAAACGGCCAAGGAGCGTCGGGCACCGACCTTAAAAGTACGGCTTTCCCAGAATGCATTGCGTTATTTACAGTTAAAACGAAGTGGCGAGCTACAAATGTATTTTCTTTGTTAATAGAGACATAAATATGACAAAAAAACATCATATTCTCTTATTTTAGGCCCACGTTAGGGCTTAGTTACCTCATTGTGGCTTAAGTTTTATTTTTATTTAACGATCTTCTCTCAATAACATACTGTTGCTATGGCGACGGCTTCTTCTCTTCTGACTTGAACGACTCAACACCGCTTTTGCGCAACGCTGCCCCCTATCGGAGGATAAAGTATCTGCATTTAAGGAGTGTCCCACTTGGTTTTGAGGGTTAAGGTTGAGGATTAACACTTCATTTGTTGTCACTACATTGTACACAAATGCAACTTTGCCTCGTTATTGATTGTGTAGCGCGATCCAGCATGTTCTGTTGTGTAGATGCCGTTTGTGTATAAACACAAACGAGGCCATGTGACTCATGCTGGCTCAGAAGAGGCCTGATCAAGACGCAAAACTATGCGTCACATGTCGCGTTACACGCAGAACACGGACAACCTGCGGAATAATCCGCTTGAACTTGTTGCACTGTGGGTCCATTTAATTTAACTCTGGGTGAACTTTGGCAATAATGTCTTAATTCAGCGCGAGGTTCCGTCTCGTCCTTCACAGCCGTCGAGGGGACTTCACCCGGAGCGCACAATGGCCCAGCGGAGCGGCGATTATGTCGATAGACGTGGAACGAGCGATTACATGAGACCGCATTAGCTCCACATTTTCCTCCGCCTGTGCGAGAAGCCGGGCCGCGGAGACGAGCGGTAATTTGTGTGATTTTGCTCTTTGCCTCTCTCTTTTCTTTAATGACAATAATTACGGGTGGAAAACATCTGTAGGATGTCTTTCCTCGCCAGCGACCGTCCGCTTCCTCCTTTGTCTGATCTCTGTCTTTTTCCTCAGCGTCCCTTCCCAAATCACTCTTCTTCCCCGCCATCTCCTCCTCATCGCCCTCCCTGCCACTTCACTTTAATTCGCTCTCTTTCAAACTCAAGTTTAATTGTTTCCGCTGCTCTTTTGTTCCACTCCTACAACTTCTCAAATGACACCGAGTTGTGACGACTTTACACCTTCAAAATCTTTATTTTTGACGTCAAATTTGTCTCGTAATCGCGAGTCGAGCGTTTCAATCCACATTCACACATTTTTCTTACCGAGTAACGTAAGCGAATCCTTTCGGCCACATCTTTTAACTGTGAATTGGCGCAAGATGTAAGAGTTTTATGTGCCCTATACGGGTAGAGAGTTCACTTTGGGTTCCGTCAGTCTTTACTGCGATCGTTTTTCGCTCACATCTCGAATCAGTTCCTCGCTGAGCAGAATTGGCCGAGCCTCTTACTCACCCCAGTGGTTTCTCCAGTCGGCTGGCGGGTGAGCCGACAATCTCCCCCAGAGTGCAGAACATCTGACCCAAGAAGTCCTGGAAGGAAAGGAGGGAGCGAGGAAACGAGCGGAGAGCCGGAAAAAGGAAGGGGGGTGGGGGTGAGGTGGGAAGGCACAGTTAGACCCGAAAGCTGCTCCTCCGCCCGCTGACCAGTGGAAAACATGCAAGTCAGAGGATCGGGTTCAGTCATGCGCATTCACAGCGACGGGTCAAAGATTACGCTGTTTCTCGCCAACAGAACTTCACATTTCGACGTCTTCGAGGAAAAGCAATACAGAAGCACTTCACGGGCGCGAAAGGACGCAGCGGACCTTCTGCTTCACCCACTCTAGTACTTGATGGCTTGAAAGTAGTACTCTTACTGGTGTCTGATCTGCTCGGCAGGGTGACACTCAGACATTGTAAAGCGATGTCGATGCTGCAGCTTGAAGGCGGGAGTATAACGAGCAGCCGTTCCCAACTCATCGACGCACGGGGGGACGTTTTCACCACTGAAATGAGGCCAAGGTACAAAACTCATGGTCTCTTTGGTTTGTGTGCCAATAAGACAATCATAGAGTATTAATGTGCAGTTTTCTATCATACAGATCCTCACTGCTGTTGTTTCTGAACCTTTCTGAGTGAAATAAAGTGTTGGAAACCACTGGTTCAATGGATTACGGAGGATAAAAGCTGCATGAGTTGAAATAACCAGAGAGAACGATAAAAAACAGGATTATCAGACATAAATGGTCGTGTTCCGAGACTTTGACAGTTTCCTGGTTTGTAATCACGTCTTAATCTGGACAAAGTCTCGCAGTGTCTTCGGGCATTAATCGGCTTCATGAAACTTTGAGGCTGTTTTGCATGGAAAAGGAAGAAAAAAGAAACCCTGGCCGTGTGTTTGGATGCGGCGCAGTTTTAAACTCATCACAGCCGAGATGAGGGCAAAGCCGAACCCAGAGTCCCCAACTTTGGCCTTGGCAGAGAGGGCAGACTCAATAATTCATGGCTGTGGCGCTGCAGCGGGCCTCATTTCCCCGGGTCTCTCCTCGGATACGCCGCGTGACGACACCCACTGAGACCCACTGGGAGAATCTGGACTTTCTCTGGCTGTTTTGACTGGAAATTGAACGAAGCGCCCGAAGACACGATGACCAAAGCTTCGTGTTCTCTCCGTGGCCGCCGCGAAGCGGTTTGAGACCGCAACGGCTGCTCCGAGACCTGGCTTGGCTGGTTTGTTTTACGGTTGTTTTGCTTTTGTTTGTTTTCCCTCCCGATCCGCGACACCATCTTTGGTCCGGGGAGACGCATCATTATTGTGAGACGGCGCCCATGCAGTGTCAGAAGTGAGAGAGACGCTGGGACCTACGTTGAGCTCTGCGGGCTTCCAGAAAAGTTGGGTGGCGGCAGCAGCAAAAACAACAACGACAACAACAGAACCAACAACAACAGAGCACATCATATACCAAGACGCAGGACTGGAGCAGATACCTGGCATTCCTAGCACTCTTCAAACTAACAAAGAAAAGGTGAAGTGAGGGCGGCGGGGAGGCAGCGTGCTGTGCCGGACTCCGACCCACCAAACATCACAGAGCGGGCGAAGCGATGGAAAAAGGAAAACCCCCGCGTATCCAAATACAGCAAATAATCATCCGCGCTGATTATTTTGGCACCCAAATGCTTCTGACACAATAGTTTTCAGATTCATGAACCTTAAAAAAACTCTGACTTTGTTTCTAGGGAGACGAAATCAGAACAATCGAGAGGACACGAGAGACTTTTCGGGCAGAAACTATTGGTTAAAAGCATCGGAAAGTCAGAATTCTTCTGTTTTGCACCACGTTGAAAAGTCATCGCAGAGTTACTCGAGAAAAACAAGACTGAAAGACTCAATGCGGTGAATAAAAAGTGGGAATAAAACAAGTCAAGTGCTCGTTGACAGCACGGGAACGACATGTCACCGAAACAGAGAGAAGAATGGACGGTCGTATTTGGATACATCTATGATCAGGCACTAAAAAAAGGGGGTTTGCTTTATTCCATCATGAACAGAAAAGATGCAACACCGAGAGGAAGCGGAAACCAGAGTTTTTCCCACTCGACCGCCGACAAACGGAGGACGAAGCCGAGATTTTGAGGCGTTTGCGTCGGTCTTTTCAAAACTGGTTTGAAAAGTTTTCCACCCGAGACTTCCCTCCATTTATCTGCGGTTCAAGGTTAGAAACACGTTTTGCACTCACATGTTTGGACAGGTCTGGGCTTTTGGAGTCAACATCGTACCTGAAAGGAACATTTGAAGCACAAAGAGAGGGTTTTTTTCCTTAAAACTTCAAACTAACAAAATAAAAGACTCTCCTCTTGCAGGAAAACTGACACGTACTTTGAGGAAAGCTTCAAAATGAACCTATTCAGAGGAATAATCAATGTTCATGAAGATCACTGCGCGCGTTGAGTTGATGGCTCTCCTTTTTGTTTTGTTTTCTCCCGCGCCGGTTTTTCGCCTGGCCCCACGCTGGGGCTCAAACAACGCGGGGAAGCGAATCGGTGTGGCGATAATTGGAGAAAAGGGACAAATTAAAAGAGACCAAAGTCGCGGCGCGAAAGAGAGCCGAGCAGGTAGGAACAAGGGAGGATATTTTGATGTGCTAAACTGAAAATTGCTGTTTGTAATGAGGTGGGCGGACTTCAGAGGGAGAAAGACGGAGCTAATCGTATGTGTAAATTCGAAATGAGGCCGGATGAAAGCAGCCAGATCTTCATGTCTTTAATCAGGTGTTATTATTTGTGGCGTGGAGCAACAGGAGAGCGGTTCCACGGCAGCTTTTTCTCTTCTTCGTCTCGGCGAGGCGAGCTGGGCCCAAACTGATTAGCATGTAAATACAAGGCAATGAAAGTAATGGAAATGCAGCATATATAATGTAGCAACGGATGCTGTTCAACCACTGATTAAACAGGCACAAACAGGGGCTGATGTTTGATGTTCACTTTTCTCCCAAAATATACTGAATTACAGCCACATTGTGCAGATTCTAGAAGTGACCCAAAGGTGCGGTTTGTGTCAGTTGTGCTCAGTTGGAGGCTTCTTTTTCTTTTTTGGGGGGGGGGCTTTTCCTGCTTTTCCTACTTTTCGCCAGAAATGGGGGACGCTTGGTGTCGCTCGCTCCTTTGGCACTGACGGCACGTCGCCCGGCTTCGAAACTCGCTCGCGAGCTCCGACCTGCCGAGTTGTTGGTTTTTCTCAACCCCCAAAAAAACGGCAATTCTCGAACAGTCAAAAGCAAGTTGAAATATCTCATCAGGCATCTCTGAAAGATCCTGCAGTCACCAGTCGTTAGTTACTTGGAGTTTTTTTCCGTCCATTTCAACGTCTAAATGTCAAGAAGGATTTTGGAGAGAAGATTCTCTTTCATTTTCTGGTCCCGTCTCAGACGTTCACGGCCGATGTTTTTTCAGCACGGTCCCTGTTTGCTATTCGAGAGCGAAAAAAAATAACAAATAAAAACCCAGCTCCTCATAACTTGCTGCCAGAGAGCTCAGTTTCAGCAGATGGTCGTCTTTCTCTCGCTCTCTCTTATGTTACCGTGCCGACGCTGCCGGCAGGTGCTCTCCATCACCGGGGAGCAGAGAAGGAGGGAGGAGAGGAGGCGGGGCGGCGGGGGGGATTCACAATGAAACACTCACAAGTCAAAGCGAAGATTCTGCTTCTCCTCGAAAAAATAATCCAAGATGTACTTTCTGACAAAGTCCGGGTTGAGCGTGTTGTCGATCACCTCCGTTCTGCCAAACTGCAGCGAGAGAGAGAGTGAGAGAGAGAGAGAGAGAGAGAGAGAGAGAGAGAGAGAGAGAGAGAGAGAGAGGTCAGGGAATGATGGGAGGAAGCCGTACAGCAGCAGCAGCAAAGGTTAAAAAGCAAACGCAGTTATCAGCGACGCCTGTGGGCGTCTTCTTCCCTCCTCCTTCACCTCTTTCCGAGACTTCTCACTTAAGACGCTTTCCTCTCCGTGAATCTATGGAGGCCTGATTAATGGCGCTGCCGTGGCGGGAGGAAACTGGAGGTGTGCATCCCAGTTCCTTGATCCTCACCGCTCTCCCACATTAATTACAGGGGCGGGGGGGGGGGGAGGATAACTCAATCATCAGCCCCTCCGAGAGACGGGGATAAAGCGAGGGATGAGGAAAAACGTGGAGACGGAGGAAAAACAGAGTGGGAGGGGGCGAAAAAGAGGCGAGGAATCGAAAGAGCTGAAGATGTAGAGCGGGGTGAACAGAAATGGGGGTAAAACTGCAGCGGGGGGGCTGTGGGCGGAGGAGAGGAGCGGAGAGGAGGAGAAAGGCAGCGATCAAGGCTCCTTAATTAGTGGGATTCTCGCTCCCAAAGAGCCCGACGCAGGGAAACGTGCCAGAGAAGCGCTGGCAAGGACCCAGGAACACCACACGCAGCTACTGTAGAAAAAAGGCTGAGGAAGAGTTTCACACAGGAGATAAAGTACATACATTAATCATTGAAAGCCCCGCGGATTTATCGCTCATCAAATACAGAATCAGGACTTATTCTGGAGGAAAATGTCACGAAAGCGACGTTTTTCATGTCACCAGAGCAGATCAACAAACGTCAAATTGTGCCGATGACTCAGTGGTTGCGAATCGCTTCTTTCCGAAAATACTACACACCGAGGAGCCGTTGGAAATTTACTGCAAACTGTGCGGCAAACTCAGCAGAATTGTGCGCCTGATGATTACTCACAGCACGCCAGAGTGCCGCTTGGAGGGCTTTAACTACCAGCAAGTTTGGAACACTTGTCTCTCGCTTTGTTTCATTAATTTCATTCACCACGCAGAGTTTATTCTCACTCCCAGAAACCTCGTCATCTACCGTATTTCTTACGTATCGGGTCGTTCGATTAGATTCTCATTTACGCTTCATAATTCCGGACGACGGCGAGTCAAACGGGCCGCCGTTTTTTCCTGGAGGACCGCCAAACGCTACGCGTCGTATCGACGTGGAGGAAGCCGGCCTCGGTTTTCCATAATGTGTGGGAAGACCACGACTTCTGGAGAAACATGTGGGCAATTCGCTCAACGCAACAGATCTCAAAGTGTTCACTTCGAAGTCTTTGAACTCGGTCCGACTCCTCGTCTGAATTCAAGAGGAGCGCCGTCGCCGGGAAAGGACGGCGGCATTCAGTCGCCGCACCGGCCCGACTTTGTCCCAGACCCTCGAAGGTGTTGATGAGGCAGCGGAGCACATGTTCGTAACGAGGCGGGCGATGGCAAAGATGAGGCCCATAATGTAATTTCCCCGCTGAGTGGAGGAGACAATAACGCGGCGCCGAGTTCATTAGATACTGCCGGGCTGCTGGATCTGGCTAATGAGAATCTGGCAGGAAGTCCCTGACCTGCGCCCGCCGAACACGCACGCCAGGCGGCTGACACCGGGGTGGGGGGGGGGGGGCTATTGTGAGAAGGTGTGTTGCTGAAACGTGTCGCTCGGACGCTTGCTGAGCGAGCGCAGCTTCAAAGAAAGGAGCGACGATCACAAAACGCGTGTAATAATTCGCTGTAGTTCTCACACAGCCTTCACGGAGCACCGCTGGGGACTTCTGCCGTCTCGATGTCTTGTAACTCCGTGGCCAACACGGGTTTTCATCCCTTTCGTGGCGCCTTCAGCCCACAGGAACACGGTGCCGATATAATGAGCCCGCCGGAGCCGCGCGTGTTAACAGAAGCGGCTAAATGACAGAAGCGTGAACCGGCGCGACCGACGCTGCGTTCGGGGTTTGTTGGTCTCGTTCGGCCTTCGGTGGAAAGCGTTTGAAGAGTCTCCGAGACGCAAAGAAGTGAGCGGCCTCCAGGTTATGACGGAGGGCAGAAAAGAGGTTTTACTGGTCCTTGTGAGAGACGCTCCGTGGTTCCTTGGGAGAACAACGATCCCCCCCTCTTCTGTTCAAAAGCTGGAACCGAGCCGCGCGCACACATAAACTAGATTAAGACTTGTTGGCGTAACGCGGAAGCTGCTGGAAACGGACGCCGTGGTCGTCTTCTGGTCCCGACAAGCAGCGGAGACGCGAGAAGGAAGCACTCGAGCGCAGACGCATCCTGCGGGCCGACGACGCAAATCGACCCGACCCGGCGCGACCAGAACTCCACCGCGGCGTGTGGACGTCTGAACGATCCCGATGAACGAGTGAAACGTCAGCGTTGCTTTCTGGAGACACAGGAGGAACAATGAGGATTATAAATAGAGGAGTTGAAGTCTGGGGATGAAGGGAGTACTTCTAATTGTACTAGCAGTATTTCACTCTGGTCACATTAGTGCTCCACAAGGTTCTTGTATTGGTAAACAGTGTTTGGGAGCAGGAGCGTTTGTGGTCTTAAATAGAGCCGTTCCAACCCCGCCCCCCGCCCCCCCTCCTGGCCTTGCTTTTTCTCAGCAGGTTGATGAGTTTCATACACCTTCGTGTGTGTGTGTGTTGGGGGGGGGGGGGCGTACACCGCAAACCAAGGAGGCCCATTAAATCCAGGGATTGATTCCACACGCGAGACGGACCCATTAAACTTTCTTTGTTTCCTGCTTTAATTAGGACCGCGAGGTGAAGGCATTTGGACCAATAAATTCACCAGAGGCTTGTAAAGCCCCAAAGTGATAAAGCAGATAAATCCGGACGTTTGACGATTCCCTCATATTTGCAGGTTTCAGGAGACAATTTCACATCAATCTGACGGCACTCGGAAATGAATACGCCTAAATTTAGTGGCCGTAGCTGCGTGTTTTTACGCTTAATTATAAGAATAAAGTTTATTTCTACTCTGTAGTCCCCTCAAAACCCTTTTTATAAGAAACATAAAACACAGCAAGGATCTAAACGCACTAAAATCCAAAAAATAAAACATCAAACTATTAAAATGGACCAAAACACAGCAAGAAGAAGAGAGAAGAAGAAGAGAGAAAATAACATAGATTATTTTCGTTTACGTTTTTTTCACGCCAGATATAAAATCAGGTACATTCACGTTGGGAAGCTTTGGCAAACTGGAACTCGGACAAGAGCGTGTTGTCGGGGGAGTCAACATTAAACGCGACCCCCTGCCCGGCTGCGGGGCTCCGAGGGGGGGTCCTGTCACAAAACGTTACCGCCGACCGCCCGCTGAGTCGACCGCTTCGAACGGCGTCGCCCGGAGCCGCGTCGACGCGGTCACGCAGGTGGGACTCGGTCTCATTTCTCGCCCGCCCGACAGCAGCGAGCGGAGCGTGATTCGATTCGAAAGCAAGCGGAAAGGACGCTCGTGATGGCGGTCGCCGCTTGGCCGGAAGTCGGAATGACGGAGGGCCCACGCGGAAGCACTCGCATTAAACAACAAGCCATATGCATGCACGTTAATTGAAGAGCACGCAGAGAATACGGACGTCTGCGGCGCTTCAGCTGCGTTCGAGTAGAAGCCCACACAGCCATCTGTTGGGAGGGAATACGCAGATGCGGGTCATCGCCCTCCCTCGCATAGATGCGGTCAAATACAGAACAACGACACTGCTGGAATGCAAACTTGCATAGCAACACAGATTCTTCCCCCCTTCAATGCATCTCTGCTCGTTTGAATAAATAACAACGCTTCCTGTGGAGGAAGTCCTATTTCTCGTCCGACGCGTCTGCCAGCGTAGGAACGTCTGCCTTTAAACCGCGACGCAAAACGTTGTTTTTACACGGCGTAATCGTTTCATTATCCAGTCGTTTTCGAGCGCTCGACACGCGAGCGTTCCGAGCGACTGCTTTTCCAAACGCCTAAATGTTGGGATTTATTTCCGAAGGCAGCGGATCGTTTGTGTTTCTATCACTTCATGAATAATGGAGGCCTCCAACTTGCGGACTGCATCGGCTGCGAAACCACCGACTTCTCAGTAACTGTAACTACAAGGCCAACGTTGAATAATAAGTACTGTTATTTCACTTATCGCTTATTACTTTACTTTATTCACCGTATTTTGTACTTAGTATCTAACTTTAGCCCTTTCTACTGTAATTGCTGTTTTTCTACTGTACCACAGTAATTTCCCAGACTGGGATGAATAAAGTACTTTTCTATTCTGTTCTGCTCTATTCTGTTCTGCTCTGTTCTGTTCTGTTCTGTTCTGTTCTGTTCTGTTCTGTTCTATTCTATTCTATTCTATTCTGTTCTGTTCTGTTCTGTTCTGTTCTGTT
>JASSRZ010000072.1:6860096-6870828 GCA_032164315.1 Malacoctenus gilli | reverse complement strand
CTCTCGCTCTCTCTCGTTCACTCTCTCTCTCTCTCTCCTTCACTCTTTCACTCTCTCTCTCTCTCCTTCACTCTCTCTCTCCGCTCTTTCGCTCTCTCTCACTTTCTCTCTCTCCTTCACTCTCTTTCACTCTCTCTCTCTCTCTCCCTCTCCCTCCCCCCCACCTCTCCCCCCCCCTCCCTCTCTCTCTACCGTAATCTCGGCCGTGTTTCGAGGGTCGGTGTCACACCTCCATCAGGCTTGCCTGACCTTTTCATAATGCCTGCCAGAGGCAACAGCGTACACGCCACGATCCCCCCTCTTGTTTTCTTTTGCTTGCCTGGTCACTACACCGACACGAGAGCCCTCACTTGGAGTGCCGCAGCCTGCCGGCGCTCCCGACTCTCGCGTCCGCCTCCTTTCTTTATTTTCCTCCCGCTGCTTCCGCCGCCGCGGCGCCCTTTCATCAGCCTCAATCTGTTGCCATCCCTCCTCGGCTCACGCGCTCCCTCTCTTTTTTTTTTCATTTCGAGCGTAAAGGCAGATATCGATAAAGAAGCACGAGACGCGGCGTGACCAGCTGTGATGCTGGGTGAGTGTTGAAGACGCTGTAAAGGAAGCAGCGAACGCAAACGCTGCCGCATCCATAAAAGGTGTTTTCATCTTCTTCAGCGATACAACTTGGTTCCTTTCACGCTGTTATGTTCCTATGCAAAATTGTCCCCGGACTCCATTGTTTCTAATGATTGGACGCTTTGTTCGGTCTAATTTATTCAGGCCTTTCGCAAATACATATTTAGTTACATTTGGACCTTTTCCATCCGCCAGCCCACCCTAACAGCCCTCAGAGGTGCATTATCACACAGCGAGTGCAGCGCTGGCTTTTTGTTCTGGCTCCATTGTGGTTGCTTGAATGTCCTCGAGTAAATTATTCCGGACGCATTACGGCTGTTGTAAACTACTGAATCGCAGCCTCAAACTGGGAGGGCTATAAAAAGAAAGTTTGCCCGCAAAGTTACGAGATTAAAAGGCAGAGACCTTTCAGATTCGCACATTTGAGGAAGGTTCATTAAAAACACGCGAGTGTGTGTGTGCGGGGATACAAAACTGTTTGTTTTAATTTCAGTAATTGCAGATATGTTGTGTTGTTCTCCGCATAGGCACGACTGCAGACAGAAGAATCAGGTTCGGGAAAGACGAAAACGGACGAGAGGGAAACAACTTCTTAGTTTCGGTTCATAAAGGAAACTTCTTTGCGTCAGGCGACAAAGCAGCTTGTTCCTTTTGTTTTTTGTTTCCTCACAACAAAGTCGGAAGTTGTTTGTTGTGTTATTATTGTTCGAATGCAGAGGGACGTTTTGTAGATGTGACTGGTGAAGCTCAAGGACACTGGGGCAACAATAAAAAGAGCAGCTCCCCGTCCAATTACCATAAAACCAGGTGGGAGGGGTCCATGAAAGGACCCTCAAATAAGTCGATACCAAAATAAAAGGGGAAATCGGACTTTGGACTACGAAAAATGCTCAAGAATGTGAATAATTCTGTCCATATTGTCCATGTTCTACGTGTTTTTGCAGTTGTGTGCGATCTGAAAGCGCCGCCTTCTCAATTCCAGCTTTAATTCTCGTTAAAAAAAGACATTTTCACGATCCGTGATGCTCGAAAAGAAACCCAATTTGAGACAAGAGCTCGCCAGTCTGGTATTTACCTTCTGTAACAGTAATCGCTGTGTGTCAGTGCTTCAAGGAGCTGCTGTACAATGAAACCAATCGGAAAGTTTGTCCCCCGAAAAACAACATCGGTGCGCATTAAGAACTCATTTTCTCCTCTCGCTCTCTGGCGGTGAGACGCGCGAAGAGGCGGCGGAGGAGTTGGAGCTTTTTCTCACCTCATCTGCAAATTATACTTTTGTCTTAATAGGGACAGCGTGGGAGTCCGCCTGACCTTTCTCCCATGCTTCTTTTATTTTAAAGCTGTGAATCAGACTGTGTTTAAACTTCAGCGGCGTATCGTGACACATCTGAAGGGGGGGGGGGGAAATGCCTCGCTTGTCAAGGCTGACATTTAGTGTCTCCGCATCGGCTTCCTTCACTCCTCTGGACTTTTTACGCGTTTCCGAGGCGGCCTTTGAGAGTTCCTGCTCGTAGAACAGAGCGGCCGCGCTTCCTCCCTCGCTCCTCCGTCCTAATTGAATCCACGTCGCGGCCCAGCGGTCGCCAACGGATCGGCCCGTATGTCATCGGCTGCTGCCTCCTCTTTATCTCCGTCGTTTCCGCCTTCTGTTTATCTGGCACCTGCGTATTATCCCTCTAATGCCGTCTCCATTATCTCTCGCATGTTAAACATAGCCTTGTTGCCACTGTGTTTTTTTCTCCCCTCCCTACATCCACGCATATATTTTTAGACTCCATCCGAGCTGGCAAGCGAGTGTCGCCGGGCACGGGCTCAAAGTGAGACGCCGCGGTTTGGTGCCGCTGCACGGAAACAGGAACTATTACACGTTCATCAGGCGTCGAGAACACTTGTGCGGGGCTGCTACACCGGGGTGCTAAAAACCTTTTTGGGCGCTGGCTGCTCAACTTTACATTCAATCGCGTCCACCTACTCAGATAATTTCAGATTTAAAATAACTCTGTAATCATAATCCGCAAGGTGTGACGATGGGCCAGAAAATAAGAGTATACCGACAGTAACTCAAGCTGCTCCATGCAGAACAGTTTGGTAGTAACTGAGTATGTTCTCGCAGTGGTACTCCAGCTTGGTGCCTGTGAAACAGTGAACTCTTGAAGTAAATGGAGCTCACAAAACACATTTACTTCAAATACTTTGTTTTTTCTGACAAATCATAAAGCAACTGGGAGCTGCCAATAGATTAAAATACCACACGCGATGTTTGTAAGTGTTCCAGTTGGTCCAGTTTCCGCTCAGCACTTCAGGAGCTTTGGACCAGACAGTGAGACAATGAAAGTTAAATTAGAGTTCGTCGACATAGTAAATTAAGGAGGATTCCTCAGTTTTATTCCGTGTATCATTACGTTCTCGCTGCCTGCGTCTGGTTGCCTGTAAAATTCCCATCTTCTGATCCGGTTCAGTGAGAGAAAAAAGCTCAAAACTTTTGCGAAACTGAAAAGTTTTTTATATTTTTTTATACGCAGATATTTGTTTGATTATGAGTTGTTGTGTTTTAATGTTTTGTATATAATTTCAATTATTTATTAGTGTGAATTTAAATGTAAATGTCAACGTTCCTCCTGCGTTTACTCGGTTTGAATGAATACAAACGGTCTCAGCCTTTACAGGAGACGCTGCTGTTGACATTTTTTCAGCTCGCAAGTTATCCTCAATTTCCGCTATTGTCATTTTTCCATTGTCAATAAAAACAGGTCACAACTCGTCCTGTGTTTCTCTTTAACTATTGAACAGTTTTAGACGAGTTTGATAACTTCAAGCTCGGCTCGCAGCGACTCAGAGCTTCACGCAGACCGAAGCCGTCGCAAATCGCTGCGTTTGATTGACTTGTTTGCGTGACTTGTCACTCACGATTTTAATTTTAGTCGATTAACTGCGAAACACTGAGCGTGTAAAGGGTTTCGAGGGGGTCTTTATGAAGCAAAGGGGCCTGTTTATCAGCTTCAGGCCACAGTCGGGGGTTCGGTGATACTGACGGAGGTTCTTTATGGGATCGATAAGGAAGTAACACATCATGCGCAACTTGTTCGAAGTTTTCAACCGTTTGTTTTGATCATTGAGTTGAGAGCTTTAAATAGCGCCGTACATGCTGTTATACACACTTGACTAATTTGCACTGGCAGTATGTATCGTGCACGCGTGAGTCGATGCATTAGAGTGTGTCGCCTCGTGTGTGTGCGCGCGAGTGTGTGTGTTTCGCCGTCACTCGGTGATTCGAGATCAAATGAATAAATCTTCGTCAGGGTGTTTGTTATCTTCAAAGCGAAGCTCGGCCCGTCTGCGGAAAGCTCTCAGGTATTCATGCACACAAAAGGAAAATTACTTTGTGCTTACATAATAATTAGACATGATTACAATGAAAAAAGGCAACAAAATACATAGTTTACATATTGTGATAAGACGGGTCATTTTCTGGCCCTGTTGAATAAGTCTGACCATTATTAACTAACAAAGGATTGAAGTTTCATCCTGTGACCAGAAAGTGAAGGAACTTTATTGAACTTTGCCTTCATTTCTAAATCCTATAAAGTCAAATGAATATTCGTAGCTGATTATCACACGATCGTGCTTTTATTACAGTTCTTTTCCTTTGGTGATACCACCTCAATTCTGAGAAGTGTTGGAACATCGTTCAGTAATTTCCAAGTCAAAATGGAGAATCAGTCTCATGTTCATTCGGTGAGGTTTTTTTTAACCAAATTGTGACTTTATTAGCACTGACACGTCTTGGGAAAGAGAGTCAGAGACCTGCCAAACCCTTTTTAAATTGGGGAGCCTGTAAAATAAGATTCTGGCCTCTCGAACGCTCCGTAAAAACATTGAACTCGTCAGCTCTGCAGGCGAATGAAGGATCCGTCTGTCTGTTGGTGCGTTTTTGGGGGATTTTACTTCTTCTTCGCTTTGCAGGTCAATAACAGGCGTCCAAACCGGAGCGAGACGTCTGATTCCGATATTCCGAGGAACTCGACTTTCACAGAGACAGAAATACACTGTTTTGTGTCAATACTCATTGACATCACTTTGTTACGATACGCAACAATGCAGCTGTTGGCACACTAACTCGCTCCGCTCAGTCTCGAAACGCAACCGTGCGATGCGTGCTTTTCCTTTGATGTGGTCTGGATCCGTCCGGCTCCGACATTGTCTATAAATAACCACAACCGCAGTTTCTTTAATTCCTGCAGCCACCAGCTGCCACCGACTCTGCCCGCCGATTTAATCTTCGCGTCGGCCGTGTCAGGGAAGTATCGGCGCACGCAGACGCAGAGATGCTGCACAAAAGCAGAGAATGAGGGAAGAAGGACAAAAGCGTAACGAGGAGCGCGCATTAACTTCAAACGCCGGCTCTCCGGCGGCAGGAGATCAACCAGGATGTTGTCAAAAATAGGTCTGCTGAAACAAACTCCCATCAAAGCGTTCCTCGCCTTTTTTTTCCCCCTCCCTACATCAAATGTAGCCCCCGCAACATCTCTGCTTCCCGCTCCGAGACAACAACAGAGCTGTGAAAGTAACCGTCTCCAAAAGGTCTCTTCAGACGAGCCGCTCGACGGAGCGCCGTCGCAGCGGCGCGCAGGGAGTTCTCGCATGAACCCCGGAGAAGTCAGACTGATGCCAAGAGTCTTACGGAGCCGAGCCTGCAAAAAAAAAAACGGTCTGAAGGGGCGAACGCCTGCAGGAGCTCAGACCGCGGTAATTACCGTGACATGCGCTGCTCTTAGACTAATAGAAATCTTCACATCCTTTCCCACGAGCGGGGAATCCGGAGAGGTTGAGGCCGCCGCGATTTGCGGAGCTAAGCGAAAAATAAAGACGCGGAGAGGCTCGCAAAATGTCGAGTAAAAGATTGCCGCAGGATTTCAGCAGCATGACGAAAACGGTGCTGTTTTTTGGGGGCGTCTTTTTTTTCTTTTCAATTGGACCTTTCTTCTCGTCGGGTTACAGCGCTCCTGAATCCGCCTCCGAACACAAGAATAAACTTCTCGCCGTGGCACCAGCAGCCGCCGCCGCCGCCGCCGCCATGACATGAAATATTTAAAATGTGTCACCAGATTTGCATTCGCCGTTACGTAATGGATTTCAAAGGGATCGGCAATACTGAGGGGGTTTCAAACTAACTTCCTGAAACACAACTTCCTCATGCAAATGAGGTTATGAAAAGATATGCGATGCGCCGAGGCAGCGGGGGCAGGATTCGTGTGTGTGTGTGTGTGTGTGTGTGTGTGTGTGTGTGTGTGTGTGTCTCGGTGCACCAGGGAATTTGTGGAAACAAGAGAGCGGGAACGTACGAGAAAAATCAGACGGAAGAACAACAGATGGAGCGAAGGGAAGAAAAATGTGTGTCACGCAGAAAAAAGTCGGCGCGTGCGAGTGCGAGCGTGAGCGCGTGCACGCGGGCCTTTCGACAGGAGAGGGAAAAAAATGAGGTCCTCAGAGATGATATCCGAAATAGGAGTTCCTCTCGCACACCGAGAAGAAACGGGCGCCCGTTGTAACGACGCACACGCTCTGCCGACTTTATTTACAGAGATCTGACACCCGCGGCAATAATTAGACAGCTCCTTCTTCTCCAACCTGCGGGAGGCTCCTGAGCTCTCCGGCTCTAACTGCTCTCAGAGCAGCCCGGGAAGGGGGCGATGATGAATATCTGGGGATGACTGGCTTCTTCCTCTCTGAAGAGGCCTTTCAAGACCGGCAAAAGTGAAGCGATGAGACGCAGCGCAAGTCAGCGGAAATCAAACCGCCGCTGCCTAATAAGTGAAAAGTTTAGAGGCTCGCGTGGCGGAGGATTCCAGGACACGCGTCCCGTCGCACAATTGTCGCATATCGTCGGGATTCCGACTCGTATCGAATACGTGGATATAATTTGAGCCACGGCTTGGCGCAGAGACCGAGCGCGGCGCTCGCGGAAGCCAAGTTGCCTGTAGCCAACATATCTCAACCTCTGTATTGCACACATTTGAATATTGTTTCCAGCACAGTATTCCCTCGAAATTTACATCCGAGAGAGAGAGAGAGAGAGAGAGAGAGAGAGAGAGAGAGAGGACGGCGAAATGCGTTGAAATGCATGTGTGTAGCACGGGTGAAAGGTTGGTGTTGAGGGTGTATTTTTACCGGTGCACAGAGGACAGTCTGTGGGTGTAGAATGAGTCTATATTGAACGCATACGTAGAGCCCAGGCTCGGTGCGTGACCTTTCTGCTCGCACGCAGCGCAACACAACTCAAGACGAGGGGGAAGGTGCGTTTGTGTATCCGCGCTACTATCGAGAAAGACGAGCTGGAGAGCTGTTGTTTCTTTCAGAGCCCGAGGAGCTAAAAAAAAACCAAATAAATAGCAGGACAGTGAAACAGCCAGTGGCAATTTGAGAGGTTTTATTATAAGAAGAAAAAAAAACACGACACAAAATTAGAAACGAAGCAGCGTGACCGAGAAAAACACTCCCGAAAACAGGAGCTTTACCTGCAAGCGGGGACAATTTGCCGAGCGATGGGCCGCGCGCTCGAGGACATTTAGGCAAAGATTGATTGGAATATGAAGGCCGTCCTCGTCCCTCCGCAGATGAGAAACTGGAGCCGGGGAGGCGAAATGAAAGCGCCGAGTGCTGCAATGGAGGCAGCGGCTGACAGGGGAAGGGAAAAGTTAATGAGGAACGAGGGGGGGGGGGAAGGAAGGAGTGAGAGCGGGAGAGTGCCGGCACAGCGGCTGGGAAGCGGCGTCAAGTGAGCAGACGGAGGAGGAGAAAATAGGTAATATAAAGGAAGCAATATAGTAAAAATGCGGAGGTGGAAGGAGGAGGCTAATCTGTTTATAAGTGAGGCCGAGGAGCGCTGGGTAAAGCGTATGGAGCGCAGCGTTATTACACAGAGATGATGTATCAAAAGGCATCTCAGTGGCCCTTCGTCTCCGTCTCTCAAATGGCGGCTGCCTCGCAATTCGTCTTTCTGCAGCTTTACCGTCTAATTATTCCCCTGACGGCACCGTTTAATACATTTTTTATGTGTCGCCACGCGTGACAGCCCCCCCCCCCCCCCCCAATAAGTGCCGACGTCTCGTCCGCCGGTGAAGTTTTGCTCGTCCATCTCGCACGCGGAACAAAAGCAGTCGCCGAGGCGATTCATAAATAAAGCTCCTCTCAGCGCCTCCAAATCACGGGAGCCCAAACTGTATTGCCGGCATGGCCCAAGTGTCGGATCGATGGCAGAAGCAGGCAGGATCGTTTTTCCCACCAGCTGTTGAATTATTCAGGCCAAGGCTTCCTCTGGGGAGCTCCCCGCTCCGCCTGCCCGCCTGCCAGACAGACACAGTGAGTGTGCAGCACTGGCAGGGAGGCTCCGGATCACCGCGAGAAAACATTCCCGTTTCGGCGAGGCGCTACAGGCCCAAGCCGGCGCAGGTCAGGTGACGGGCGGCGGCCGTGACACGTCGCGAGGTCGATTCGGCGTTCCGAACGGACCGTCCGGAGAAAGACTCTTCCCACCGAGCGTTTTGGGACACTGAAAAGCTCGAAACCAAATTTCAGGCCGCGCTCCTCGCTTTTACAGCTTCGCGCCGAGTGAATGCAGCAACGGTTTTTTAGATATACAGCAAAATGCAAATCAGAGATGAACCTGCATCCTCTAAAACTAATATCCTGGGAGGGAAGAAGTTTGGGAAAGCGCTGCAAAGTTTTCGCAAAGTGGGTCACCGCAGAGCGACGATCCCATCGCCAGTCGTCCAAACTCTGCCTGAAGTTAGGGAGGAGCCTGATCGCTGTGGGCCCGCCAGAAACACCGTGTGATGCGAAGGAGGAAGTGTAAGTGACCGTGATGATGTTCATTCTATTTGTGAAATTGCTCATAAGGCTCTTATTTTGAAAATTCGAGACCGTAAAGCAGTGACAACAGTTAAAAATTTGGGAAAACGGGTAGAAGAAAAGTGTGTCAATATAAACATAAAACAAAGCTTCTTATGGTCATTTAGCACCTTGTTGACGACGGAACAAGCTTAGTATTAAATGTTTTGTTATGTGAATGTCTTTATTTTATCTTTTTAGAGTTTAATGTGCTTCTAAGTTCAGCGATTTCACGTTTATAAAAGGGCTGCTAAACATACAGTCTTGCGAACGTTCCGAATTCATGGAAAGTGCGACCAGACTGTTGAAATGTGTATTTTATTTAATGGTTTAAAAGGAGTAAGAGACATTGTTTAAAGGTTTATTAACTCTACAAAGTAATAGCACTCAAGTAGAGATTGTCAACGTTGCAAAGAGAATTAATTCTAAGGTAATTCATGAAGAAAAACAAACTTTTAGGTAAAAACACACAGCTAAGAGATGTTGTTTTTCATTTATTTTGCAGCTCTTGCGGTATGTTCACGTGCACGGTTGTTAATAAAGGTTGTGAACCATCTTTTCAACTGGGGACGCGACAGGAAGAAGAGTCAGAGAGTCGGACAAGCGCCAACAAAAAGCCCCTTTTGGATGTTGCCAAAAAGGTTGCGATCGCAGAGCCGGGTTCAGACCCACTATCTTCGTGATCTACGTTTTGACACCAGCGAGCGTCTCCGGTCCTCGTCCTTCGAGGCCAACCTCGCGCACGTTTTTTATCGACTATATTTCAGTTCTCGGGGCAACACAACTCATCTTCGACAAGGTCGTTTAAAAGCGCCCGGCATCTACATGATGCGCACATAAAGCCGTATTCCTTCGAGCGCCGTGAATGTTTTGGATCGGATCGCGCCGCGATCCATCCGCCGGCTGTCACAACATGCCGAAGCCAGAATCAATCTCGGCGAGATGGGGGAAAAAAGAACGATCAACGGAGTCGACCTCCTGAAACGAGCGCGCCACATCGCATCTGAAACACGTTCGCAAGACGATGGAGTGAGAAATTCTCCCCAGACACAAGAAAGTTTCAAAAAAACGGAGGTTGAAGTTATATTTAGCTGCATTTGCCACGATGTTTGGCACAACAACCACTCGTGAAAACATCTTTCCCAACTAATCCGGGCTGCAACCGCGACATTGTGCCACCACATCCGCATACGTCCTCTTCCACTCATTCATTACCCAGCTTCCCTCAGGCTACCGGGAGCTCCACAGCCATCTCTCCCACTCGCTTTCGCTCGAGATTCGCCGATCCAACACTCGCCCATCCCCCCCCCGCCTGCGCGGGGGCACGGAGCCAGGCCTGGAACAGCGCTGCGGGCTGCGAGCGGGCAAAGCAATCCCACGTCAGCCCGGGCGAGGAGCGTCGTTCACTGCTGACAGGTGATAACGCGGGAATCAAAGGGAGCGACAGCAAGAGACGGCTTTCATTATTTCTCAGCCTCGCTCGGGCCAAAAAGCATCAAATTAGTTATAATACTCCCAAGACAGACGCCAAGAAATCAACGTTTGAGATATTGATCTTCGACACGTCAATGAATCATCTTCAATTAACTTTTTTCCACCTTACGAACATTTCACATTCCAAATCTCGCACGATGGACACGTGATCTGCCGAGTTTTCCGAATAGGAGCCGAGCATCCTAATTGGACGGAGTCATTCCGGCTCATTGGCTCCATCAAACGCCAGAGGGGGCAGATGTACCGGCTGCCCCGAGCCCGAAACCACTAACGAGCTGCGCCGAGCTCATTATCTCAAGTGTCAGAGAATCCGATCGAGCACGTGTTTAAATTGTTGTTCAAGTCGGGATACCAGAACGCGAGCGTGTGATTAACGTTGTACGGGGATCGTGTCAAGTGATGGCGAAGAACGTACAGCGTGACACCTTCCGCACTGGCGACCATCCCGAGTCAATTAAAATGCATCACTTGTCACGATTTGGTCCAAGTGAGGATGAGAAATCTCCAATTTTCTAATTGCCAGGTGACGGCATCGGACTCACCTTCCTTAATTGCTCTGACGGAGAGCTATTAAAGGAGCCCTATTATGCTACTTGGACTTTTTTCAGCTATTCACAGCGTAATCGTGTTGAAAGCTCATTCAGACAAGTGAACAGTGCCCTCTCTGTTCACATAAAATCATGTTTGAGATGTCTCGCGTGCCTCTCCGTTCAGTTTCTGGTCGAAACGGTCTGTTTCA
>JASSRZ010000072.1:6829535-6848029 GCA_032164315.1 Malacoctenus gilli | reverse complement strand
TCACTTGTCTGAATGAGCTTTCAACACTATTACACAGTGAATAGCAGAAAAAAGTCAAAATAGCATAATAGGGCTCCTTTAAAGTTTTAAAGCACCCCGTTTCTTTGCTGAAACTGTGATCACACCTACTGTTGATGCAACACAGGTTTTGCTCCTAAGTAAAAATTAGGAATGACAGAGTTTGGCCGAAGTATTCTGGCATCATTGTACACGTAACGCTCCAACTCAGTCCTCAAATCTTTATACTGAAATGGTCGAACGGTGGAAGCCAGCCGCACTTCATGCCTCTCATCTCTAATGTTTTTATCATCTGAGTCATGAAGCGAATCGAGGGTTTTCCACCCAAAAAAAAGTCCTTCTTTGAGAAGCGCGGACATGTTGTTTATTATCTTTTAACCGCTTTAAAAGTACTGACAGAATTCTAGATGACTCCTCCAAAGCCTCCGAATAAACGAAACAAGACTTTCAGCTTGTTTCTTCACGTTTCATCCTCAAGATCAATTAAAAAAAACAGTGAAAGTCAGCTGCAGTTCACTGAAAAATACGTTTTTTTTCTTGCCATGTTTCAAGCGGACATGGACGTGCAATTTCTTTTCAGGGGGAGGAGCCAAAGAAAGTTTCAAAGGAAACGCAGAGCGCACAGCAGTGCTTTAAGGGAACAGCTCCATGAAGCGTTATTCATATGATTTCATTGAATGATCAGATCAAACTTGCGACATTCTCACTCCTCAGTCTCAATGTTCGAGTTTTTTTCCGCTGGTGTCGTCCAGTTTTGGTTTTTCCTGCTGTGGAACTTTGGGTTGGATGACGTCGGAGTGATTTTTTTAAAAAAAGGGGCGCAAAAACTGTTCAAAATGTGTCGCAGCTTGCTTGCGTCCTTCATTTATCATCAACTGAATGAGGCAAAACCTGGAGGGATCCCCAGGTGCGCCAGGTGAGCGTGTCGCCTTCCCGTTGGGACTCCTTCATTCCAGCTGCTTCTGCTTCCGCTGACGGACTCGCCGTTTAGCACACAAGTCACGCCGTCGCGGAGAGACCGACGAAGGGTCATGGGCCCCGCTACTCCGGAAAGTACCTCTCTATGTCGCGGACTGAGTGGACAGAAAGAAGCAGGAACAAGAGAGCCGACCGATCGCGGGAGGAAGAAACAACAAGCTGAGTGGGGGGCTCGGGGTCTGTTTTCACAGCAGTGGACCTCTGCTGCTGCGTCCACAAGCCAGCTGCACACATCGCCCCCACTGACCGATGAGACCCCGCAGGCGGGGTCTTTGCTCCGAAACCCTTTCCTTCTCATTCCCCCCTCGGTTGTGTGAAGCCATCTCTCTCTCGGTTTCCTTTTTCTCACTTCGACTCAGCTCGCGAAGGACAACTTCATCCGCAAAACAAATGTGCTGGGGGGGAAATAAAAAGCTCGCGAGGGAATGCGAACACGGCGACAGACACAAACCAAGGACCTTGTTCTGGATAATAATAAAAAAAAAAACAACCCAAACGTTCGTTGCAGGTCAGGGGAAAGGTCGCCGAGAGAAATTGGAAGGAAAACACGAACGAGGGTCGAACTGAGATCCAATCCGTCAAGCGAAGCTGCTTCGTATAAATCCAGCACAGATGCGAGAAGCTTCCTGGCACGAAGAATCCCGCATTTTTCTCCGTTCCATGAAAAAAACAGAAGATAAACTATAATTTCCCCTCTTTTTTGGGGGGGGAACCAGTGCCCACCCACCCCACGCTGTTTGCCACTGGTCCCGATAATGATATGCTGTCAAAGGCAGGGGGTGTAGCGTGTAATAAGGGGTATTAACCCCCAGGGAACAGCTATCATCATGATTGGGTTGCGGAGCGCGAACGTGCATGATGACAAAGGAGCGAGTGCGGAAAAAGACCAAACGGGGAGGCTTTTATCTTGAACAGGGGGTCTGACTCACACAACATCTGTACAAAGGACTTAAAGGATTTGCGTGGCCTTGAACGTTACACCGAGTACTTGAAACTCAGAGTTTCTCAGGCTCTGGCTCGCAGCCGACCGTGTTTTTCGATTAAGATGCATCTTCGATTTCGGGTGCGATTTTCTTCTCATATTTAAAGCGTTCTTTCGTGGAAATTTAGCTTGTATTACTTCCTTTTCCACGTACAGAACCAAGGAGGAAAAACACACCAGCCCTCCACTCCGTGATGGATGATTTTTCTCCCCCCGAAACTCCTCTTCCTCCTCCTGAAAGAAGAAATCTGCACCACTGCTCTCCCTCCCCTCTCTCTCTCTCTCTCTCTCGGCCCAGATTGCACACATACATTTTATCGCAAGAATCATTTGCATAAATACAGAGGGGAGCGAGGGGGGGGGGGGTTGTGGTGACAGAAAGAGACTCATCATTTACCTGAATGGTGCTTAATTGCACTCCACTAATGGCGTCACCTCGTTTTTAGAGGCTGAGAAACAAAGACAGAAGAATCCGATCCAGCGCATCCAAAACTGGGCTTTGGCACGCGGCCAGCCGTTCTCCCTCCACCAGTCCTCTACTATCGACCACCGTCTCTCTCACACTACTGCGTTTCATTCAGTACAATTTCTGCCAGAGGTCCTTCTCTCTCTCCCCCCCCCCCCCTTTTTTTTTTTCTTTTTTCACTCTGATGTGGCAGCGAGCTTCTCCGAACGTCAGAAAAGCCCATCAATAATGCACGCACAGCTTGTTATAGCTCAAACTCACTCTGCTTCGATGGCTCACCGACCTAAAACCCCGCTTCAAAGAGCACAGACGTCCCAGTGCGTGTGCGCGCGCGTGTGCGCGCGCGGGAGCTCACACATGCCAGCAGTGTCTGTCTTAGAGGTGAGAGGCGATGAAAGCCTTGACTTTAAAACGTCTCCTAATGGGAAGGGGAGTGACTGTCTATTCTCACTGAACGCGGTGAGGAGACTTGGCGAGGGTGGATCTTTATCCCCCCCGAGATAGTCTCTGCAGATGGATGGATGGATGGATGGAGGGATGGAGGGATGCGCTCTCTCGCTGCCCGAGGTGACGCCGGGTACAGTGTGAACGAGGCTGCGGGCAGAAAAGGCGTCACAGCCATGAAAGTGTCTCTCTACTGCGCTGTGTGGACGTCTTCCGTGTCCCAGTGAAACGAGGCTTCACCGCCACCACAGTTTTTGTTTCCCTGCTCACTGCACGCTGATCGTGACAACAGAAACTCCCAAAATTCCAGCATGCACGCAAAAATCAAGTTACGCACGTTGCGCTTCGATTTCCGGTCCCTCGCAGCTTCAGAGGAGGGAAAAATTCAACAGAATGCGCGTGTTTTTTTCTGTAAAAGCACGCTACAGGGTGGAAAACGGCGGAAAAGTCGCAGCGAAGATGAGCTGAAGCAACTTTTTCAAGTCGAATACGCAAAATCAGCGATCGACAGCGGTCCCCGCGTCACAGATCTTGCGGCCAAGTGCGCATTTTCTGACGGATACTCTGGACACGTTGCTGCCGTTTACTTGGCGTCGTTCACGCTTTGGTTCGTCGTCAGCTGTGACCGAATCCGACCCACAGGGTGGGGCGCCTTCACAACTTTTCCGCCACCACTGAGCGGCCAACTTTCCCTCCCCGCCGTCGCCACTTCGCGCTTCCCGCTTCCCGCTTCCCGTCCCCGGACGCGGCGGCTCACCTGCAGGAGACGGTGATCTCCACTTTGGTGGCGGGGATGTTGCCGGTGATCGGGTCGAAGTCGTACACGGATGACATGTCCTCCAGCTTGTCCATAACGTCTCCCTCCATCATCTCCATCGCCGGCTCGGGCGTGATCCGGGAGGCGCACAGCCTGGAGCCGACGGGGCGCGTCGCGTTCCCGGCGCCGACTCCTGACAGCAGGTCGGAGACCAGACGGCCTCCGGTCCGACCGGGTGAGGCTGCCACTTCACAGATGTTGAAGACGGAGGGGGGGAGGGGGGGTGGAGCGCTGAGTGAGTGAAAAGCCGCGGAGGGGGGCAAAAAAAAGGCAAAGGCGCACTTGGTTAACTCTCCATGCAGCGTGAATGTGTTTTTCGGAGATGCAGCGGGAAAAAAACCCCCAAAAATCTCTGCTGCGCCTCCACCAACCTGCTGCACATCACACGAAGAGCTGCACTGTTCGCTGCTTTTGTCTCCAGTCAGCGCGCAACACAGAGCGTGAGACGAGAACAGACGAGGTGCACTTAAACCCACCCATCCTCCTCCCACACGGAGTTGCACTCGAGTACTGGCAACCCTGCCTCTCCCGTATCCCGCTGCTCCTGCAGCATCCTGCGCTGGGAGCGTTTCTTGCACCTTTCAATGACAAACGAGAAGTATTTCGGACTCAGACACAATGACAAGAATGGTATGCAGATGTATTCAAAACCGTTCCGATATGCGCACAACTTGCTGGACATTTCTGAATCTGGTGAAACTGGCATAATAGAACGGATCGCAAAAGTACAAAAAAAAAAAATTCGTTTTCTTTGAACTATGAGAGAGAGAGAGAGAGAGAGAGAGAGAGAGAGAGGGAGAGAAAGTGGGGGGAAAGAGAGAGAAAGAGAGAAAGTGGGAGAGAGAGAGAGAGAAAGTGGGAGAGAGAGAGAGAGTGAGAGAAAGTGGGAGAGAGAGAGAAAGTGGGAGAGAGAGAGAGAGAAAGTGGGAGAGAGAGAGAGAGAGAGACAGTGGGAGAGAGAGAGAGAGAGAGAGTGAGAGAGAGAGAGAGAGAGACAGAGCGAGAGAGAGAGAGAGAGAGAGAGAGAGAGAGAGAGAGAGAGAGAGAGAGAGAGAGAGAGCAAGTTTGTACAAGAAGTGACGGGATCGACCACTGTGTCGGACTCGAAGGAAGCAGTTCAGCACCTCAGCATGTGGACAGCTCCGAGAGCAAACGGGCTGCGTTCCAATCAGCCCCAAATCGGAATTCCCGACCTGGGAAAACGTCCCACTTCCGAGCAAAGTTTGGAAGCGACCAGTGTGTGTGTGTGTGTGTGTGTGTGTGTGTGTGTGTGTGTGTAAAGGGGGGGGGGCACCCTGGACAAGTTACAACACCATCACAGAGCAGAGAAGCATTCTGCATTGATTATGTTTTTTTCCCCTCATTTTTATGGTTCTATTTCGAAGAAAAATGGAGCCTGGACAGAAAAAAAAACCCCTCGGACCAAGAAACTCGAAAGCCGAACCTCTTTGCTCTTACTGAGGAACATATTTCACACAATCACTTCATGTTCAATCACAGAGTGACAAACCCAAACGAATCTGAGCTTCGGGTTCAAGTTTGAAAAGCACCACAACTTTCCTTGTTTGTTTTGTGGAAAGTACACGCAGTACACGCCGCCCTTCTGGAAAAATGCAGTTGGCAATTAAAACACGTTTCACCGACTGATTTTAAAAAAAAAATCAATATTAATTACAAGAAGGGAATTACATAAAGATTTAACGCTCACCATCCATCATCGCCCCGTTGTTCGGAGGTGAAACTCGCCCTGTAATCCACAGTGTGATGAATATGCTAAACTGCTGCGCCAGCCTGCCAAGAAAGTGATGGGTTTGTCATTTTTGGGTAACTGCAGTTCCTAAATGCGTGTGTGTGTGTGCGCGCGCGCGCGTGTGTGTGTGCGGTCCCTTTCCGAGCTGCCGTACTGTTTATCTCACTCGGTCTGACACCCCACATCTCCCTTCGTCTCTTCTCATGAATAAACAAAGGACTTGCACACATATATGAAACGCACATCAACACTAGTGGTCATGAATAAACAAATAACCAGCTGTCACCCGTAGATTACTGGTTGTATCGGGCCAGAAAAAAACCCTCCAACTTGGAAGAACTGCAGTTTGTCTTTTGTTTACCACTCTGAAAGCATACACTGGAAATTTCCTTGTGTCACTCTTCTTTCAGTCTCTTTCTTTGGCTCTCTCTCACACTTACACACTTAAACACACACACACGCGCGCGCACACACGCACACACACACACACACACACTCACACACTCGCACGCTCATCCACTCACTCACTCATGCATGCACACACACACACACACGCACACACACACACAGACACACACACGCACTCACACCAACATGCTCTCACACACATGCAGGCACGCACGCACACACACACACACACACACACACACACACTCACTCACTCACTCACTCACACGTGCATGCACATCCACATACACACACACACACGCATGCACGCTCGCTCATTCACTCACTCACACACTCACTCACTCTCACGCACACACACACTCACGCGTGTGCACGCACGCATTCAGGCACACAAGCAGGCACACACACACACACACACACCCACTCAGTCACTCACGCACACACACACACGCACATACACACACACACTCAGTCACTCACGCACACACACGCACATACACACACACACACACACACACTCACTCGAACGCAGGCTCACTCATTCACTCATTTACTCACTCGCACTCGCACACTCACACGCAGGCACAGACACAGGCACGCACACACACACACACACACACACACACAGGCACACACACACGCTCCAATGAAGCATTTTGTCTTCTTTCATAGATGGGAACAGAAACACACGGCAGCGCTTCCCTGAGAACACCTTTTGTCTGGATTTTGGAAATCAATTTCCACCAGCTCAGGACGCCTCTGGCCACACAGCCCTGCAGCTCAGGGTGACGAACACACACACAGGTACGCACACGCACACAAATGTGCTTTCATTCATTGCAAACAAACAAATCAGACTCACAGACCTAAAAGCTGCTGAATGGCCTCCAAACAGAGAGATGAAGGTGCACGTGTCTGAGTGGCCGCCCCTCTTCTTCCAGGAGGATTCATGTATTTTGAACCTTCTCTAGTTAGTGTGTTTGAGTGTGTTTTCACAGATGGAGTGGGTTTGCGAGCAGAGGACAATAAACTGGAGAAAAAGGGAAGAAAAGAAGCCTTATAACATCCATGCAGCCAAACCTGCAGGGTCAGAAATCACCGTGAGTCTTGTCTGAACCACATCAGTCCCTTTTCGCGCCGTTATCCTCCTACTTTCTGTTCTTCACTTTGTTATTTCGTCATTTTCCGTCTCGTTTCGGCTCTTGTTCTGCCATTGCGGCTGTATTCGTTGAACGATTTCTTCCTTTGCTTTGAGAAAAAGAAAAAAAGTCTACGTTAAAGGGTGAAAAAGGAGCCCAAATCATTTTCTCCAGGTCTCCAGTTGCGAAGCGAAGGCCAAAGAAACCACAAAGAACATCTCTGAAGTGCACTGCGACCACATTGGACGAGGAGGTGGTCAATGCTGCGGGCTGCCAGTGACATTAATAACACCGTAGGGTCTTCAAGTGTCCCCTTCCTTCCTTTTCCGTTCCTTTCTTCGGGCTTCCTGCCGTTTTCACCGCACTAATTACTGTGTTTATTCTTACATGCGTCACGCTGTCCAAAAATATCGCCTTTCTGGAAGCAATTATGCAAAAACAAACAAATGCCCTGTCAAGCAAATGAGGTTCTCCACGGCACAATAGGTGTGTGGGGCTTTTTTTTCGTATTCCACCAACCGCAAAAATAAGGACTTGCTCCCCAAAGCTCAGTTTACTGCGGTTTTGGCGTCGCGGCTTAACACAATCGAGCCAAACGCTCCGCGGCGTAAACTGATTACAAAGAGAAACAAACGAACCTGCGAATGTTGGCCGATCGGTTTGCAGTTTCCCCTGAAGCGGCTCACTGCGCTTCACAGATGACGGGCGAAACAGGAAGCCATCGGTCCGAGACCAAAACAGCCCGTAGAGCATCATGGGAAACATCTTTCGAGGAACTCTGACTGACCTGTGATTATTTTTCTTGTTATCTTTGGATTTGTTCCCTTTCTATACGCGAACGCTCACTCCAGCTTTCCAGGCGGCGCTCCAAAGTCGCTCCACTCGCTCTGCTGCCGTCCAACTGACACTAAAACCACATTTACTACCTCGCCTAATGAGGCAGCACTCGGCCACTTGTCGCTCAGGACTATCGTTTTGATTTCGGAGGCATTTCAAAGAGACGAGGACCATCCGCCATCGCGATCAGCGACGGACTGGAAGAGACGGAGTCGGGGGGAAAAAAGCGCAACAGTTAGACACATTTTTCTCGAGACGACACTGTATTCTACAACTTCGGCTTTAAATCTAATGATTAGTGTGAGTTTAGCAGAATATTTTCTTCTTTCTTGTGCTCCTTTCTCGGGAATTAAGAGAAAAAGCATGAAGGTGGTGAAAAGGATTCCCCCCGACTCCGAGATTCGTCCTGTTCCAGCCCATTTCGCACTTTTTCAGCACCTTCGACTGAAAAGTGAAGGTTGAGAATACTCTGAATCTCCTCTGTTGACTTGCGATTGGACTCAGTTGCCTCTTTCTCCGAGGGACTGCCCTTGTTCTCCTGACTGTAAGTGGGAATAACTTCGTGTTGCCGGAGGGTTGTGTGGCAACATTTCAATGACAGGTGCAACTCAAGTCAATGCCGACGGCCTCCGATTTGCGATTGCGCCGGCTTGAAACCGGCTTTGTGTGTCTCTCTGCGAGCGGCAAGTGTGCGCCTGGCCTGTCTCCCCCCCTGCAGAGAGGTGGTCCTATTTGATGCGAGTTCAAAAGGGCCACATGTTCCCTCCCACTGCGTAATCCTGCTCTGCGGCCCAGCGGTATAATCCAGAATCAAACCCCTCCCGAGGAGGCAAACACCACAAAGGAGCCTTTTATGAGTGACTGCTCCGAGATTGACTCGCAAAAAAGGACACACACACAGTATTCGCCGCGGCCGCCTGGGGCGGGTGATTGGCTGGCTCACGGCCCAGCGCCAGCGGCCCCCCCCCCTCCCCACGGGGTCACAACAGGGACCGAAAAGGACCCGATGCTGCGAGCGAGAAGAAGACGACGAGAGGACGAAGAGCGGCTCTTTCGCGGAGCAGCTCGAGCGTGGACACCCAGCCGCTGAAGCGCCTCCTGACTTGCGGATTCGACGCACGGCCAGAGTGATGTCGCCCCGAAGCCGTAATGGTGCAGTCCTGCCGAGTGCTCCTGGGAAGCGGCTCCTCCTTCCCTCTCCTGCCTCTGGAACATGCGTCGGTCGGAGCTCCTTGCTGATAAACTATCGCTGCGGCTGAAAATAATGTCCGATCAAGAAGCTCTAAAAGTCTCCCAAAAGACAAAACTGACACAAGGGACTCAAAAAAAGAAACTCCGCTGGGTGTCACAGATAAACAGTCACAATTAGGCTTTAATTTTAAGTGCGTATTATCACCCTAAAAGGTCTTTAGGGACTTTACTTGTAAGATTCAATAATTATTGTATTTTCCCATCAAAGTGATTGATTAAAACCTGCCAGTTAATACCTCTAAGAAACGATGACGATTTGTAAGTTTAACTGAGTTACAACTGGGGCTGCAAAGGGGCGGAAAATTTCCGATAAATTTCCGGAAACTTTCCAGAAACTTTCCATGGGAAGTTGAGCTCGGGAATTTTGGAAATATTCCAAATTGGAAACTTTCCATGGGAATTAATGGGAATTAACTGGAAATTGGGGATATTTTTAACAAACTGTATCATATGCAAACATAAATGTAAATATTTTCGTTTTGTGGACATTGACTCACCCACCTAATCAAAAATAAAAATGCCCCCCGACATTTAAGGTAGCTATAATAGGCTAGCCTCTTCAATGGTCAATGATGGAGGAGTGCTGTGTGCATGCAGGGGGCGTGGCCTCAATAGCCCTGCAGTGAGCAGTGACTGAGGAGTGTACTTGCATTGAATCTGGTTGTTTTAGCCAAGATTATGCTACAATCTATTTTTCCCAACTATATTTAAGTTCCCTGTTGAAATTTATGTTTTATTCCCATAAATTCCCATTAATTCCCATTAATTTTCATGGAAAGTTTCCAACTTTGAAAATTCCCGGAATTTTGCAACCTGTTCACTCACTCACTCACTCACTCACTCACTCATGCACACACATGCACATGCACACACACACACACACACACACACTCATTCACTCACTCACGCATGCACACACAAACGCACACACACAGACTCACTCACTCACGCACACATGCACATACACACACACTCGCACGCACGCACGCTCACTCATTCACTCACTCACTCACGCATGCACACACACACACTTAGTTACAGAAGCACTGCGACCGTAAGTGTTAACAAATGTTAGTTTATAGTTGAATTCGAGCTGCGTTTTAGAGCGTTTAAGTTCTTCGAATCGAGCTGAAATACGCGTTTCTCTGGTTTCTTTCTGATATGCATCTCTGGTTGGCGTGACAACAGAAAAGGCTTCTTGATAAGAAGCGCAGGAGGTGGATAATGTTTAACAGGGCGATTTTAATGGCTGCTGGTCAAAGGTCCAAATCTGCTCACCTGTTTGTTTTTGCTCAGGTCCCGTTTTGCACCTCGGAGGGATTTCTGTCTGCAAGAGGAAGAGAATCTGGGTGAGTGCGTCTCTGGAAGCGATTGTTCGGACGACGACGACGGCGCGTCTCCGTCCGACGACTCTAACACGCGTGTGCATGTCGACTCCGAAAGGCGCTCCTGTGAGCGGCAGGGACCCGCGTTCGCCGCCATGGCCGAGCTCGCCTTCTACCCGGCGGTGGCCCTGATTTACTTCTTCGGGGTGATGAAAGCCTCGCAGGACGACCGCGTGGAGCTGGACGAGCGGGCGTCCGCCAACGTCTTCTGCCTGTTCGTGCTGGCCCAGCCGCTGTGCCTGGTGATCGGAGGCTACACCGGCATGGCCATGTACCTGATCACCGCGCTGGTTTCCTACAACTTCCTGCCGTGGAGGGAAGCCAGAAAGGCTGCTGTGGAGAACCAATCGAAAAAGAAGAAGAAGTGAAAACGCTCGGACGTAAAGCGCTTGAGAATCCTCCGTGAAGCAAAATCTGCATCCTGGTTTAACAAAGACAAACCTGTTTATGTAAACACTCTTGCTGCATTAAACTAGTCGACATCCTACCTGATGTTTTTTTCCCGGATCGCGATGTTGGATGGGGTCGTTTCCACGGGAACTCGGCGGTTAACAATCGCCGACACGGACGCCTAAAACAAGACAAATGTGCGCCGGTACGCCGGATGATTGTTTACAAGAGGGTCAAACCACCGGGTGGAGATTTTTAGAGATGCTCTGCAGCGCAGTGCTGGAGTGCAATAACAAACATTTCCTCCAGATCATCGTTTGCCAAACGCAGGCGAACATTCGTGGCGCTCCCAGCGACTGGCAGAGGGCAGAATGATCGAACGGTCGAGCTCAACGAAGATTCGAACGTGAGGAGGCAGCAACGTTCACGATTTTCGCATTGAGAAGGAAAAAAAAGGCTGTTTTAATTTAGAAAGTAGTCCTCTGACTCTTTTTTAATCATGCTTTATCCCCAATAAACAAACAAACAACCAGGCAAGACAGAAGGAGCAACGTGGCCGATGCCGCCCTTTGGCCGCGCGGTTCCTCGCGACCTTTGGACAGACTGTGGCGTGTTTTCGCCGTCTTTCACTCAACTAAACGGCGTTTGCGCCCTCCGACCAGACCGGCGACCTGCAAACGACGTAAACCAGTCGCTCCGGTACTGAAATATTCAGCAGCTGAGCCGAGGGAAGCTGTTCGCAACCTGCAGCTCGGCAAGACCACTGAAGAGGAGAAGGGTGTGTGTGTGTGTGCCTGTGTGTGTGTGCGTTATGTTTTTTAATTATCCATCTGTGTTCATGAATGGCCGCGTGTCCCTCTGATGTGGTTAATCCTGACTACACAGCACGCGTGTGTAAACCCGGGCTCTGCATAATGGGATTAGACGGCGTGAATCAGCTGATAGTCCGAGCCTTTGTTCCGCGACGCTTTCGGTGTTTCCGAGGAACGACGGGCCTTCGACGTCCTCCTTTGCGCCTCCTCCTTCCTGTCCCTCACTTGTTCCTCCTCCAAGAGGGAGTCCGTGCTTTTAAACCAGCGATGAGTAATCAATCGAGGCCTCAGAAGCGCCGTTTCTCCACCGCTGCCTTTATATTCGCTCCCAAGGTCAGACTGCTCTTTAGCTTCCGCTTGCCGCACATTTGTTCACTTCCTGTCTTGCAGCTTTACGAGAAGGTTGCTTTCTATTTCCCTCCTCTGTTGTCACACGAGTGTTGCAGCCTGCTGGATTTCCATTATTTAGAACGAATGAAGGTCTGCTGCTGGTTGGTTATTCGCTTTTTTCCCAAGACGAGCCCTTTCCCTCCATTAATCAGTCGTTTGGTTTGTTTTTTTTACATATTCAGGCACATTTTCAGGAGCTGCGTCGGAAAATCTTGCGAACCAAAACTGTTTCTCTCGCCGTTCGGTAGTGAGCCTCGGATTTCGGAGCGAGCGTCGAAGAAATTTGAAAGGCAAATGAAGAAAAACTCGGTATTGATCGAGGTGAATTTCCTCCATCAGTCATCGAACAATGACTTGTAATTAATTTTGCTTGAGGCTCGGTTTGTTTTTGACACAAAGTGGCCGCTTGGCAACATCAAGGGCAAAACCGGCTTTCTTCTCTTGTTCTCCGTCTCTGTCATTATTTATTCAAATAATATCCGCTGACAACATTTCACCTTTTGCGTCCCCGCGCTGCATAAGCACCTCAAAAGGTTGCAGACTTGTTAATCACCGGCTTCCAGTCGAAGCGGCGACACCGAGTGTTGTGCAGCCACCTTAAGCAGCTGTGAGACAAACGCTCCAAAAGAGGAATGCATTACGGGGAAAAATGAAACTTTTGGCAGCGAATTAATGTCAGTTTTTGGCGACAGCTGTTTGTCTTCCATTAAGCACATTTCCACCTCTGTAGACCTGAAGTTTTTAGGACCTTGCGGCTGTTGTGCTGTGATGGATGGTCTCGTCCCGCCACTGAGACCTCCTGCTCTTCACACTGAGGTTCTTGGTGCTCATGATGGACGTCTCTCAGCTTTCGGTGCAACAGGACGAAGAAGTGGAGCTTTTACTCCTTTTTTTTTGGCATTCTTTGATTCCAGCGAGTCCCCAACGCCGTCCTTTCCTTCCTTCCTATTTTCTGTCTCCACTGATTAAGATCTTTGGCTCCTCTGCGGTTCAACGGTTCACCGTGGCCACGTTCTGCTCGCCCACTTGGCCTCGACGCCGTTCGGACGGGGACGACGGGGTCAGGCTGTCAAGTAGCCAGCAACTCGTCTCTGTGACTCGCATCCTTTCAGGAGTCACTCGACTCAGAGGAAGGCGATCGCCTGGATCTCACACGACGGCGCCGCCGCCTTTGTTTCTCTCCATCTATTTCATGGTCACCAGCGGTGAAAGCTCTCAATATATGTGATGAAATGTCACCAAAAAAACAAAAAGTTTAGTCTCTGACGGTGTGTTTTTTTCAGTCAAATGCGTATAAATATATCAAGAATTGCTGATAGAAAAACAAATCCTGTTCAACTTTCCTTTTGGTTTCATGAGTAGAGATTTTTATGTTTGTGGTGTTCGAATTAATGATGGTAACTCGTCGCATGCTGTGTGAGGTGGAAGCAAAGACAAACAGTGAAAGTGGCAGCAGCAGAACGTACATCAACAGTTCCATATCTTCAAAACTCACATTTCTTCATCAGAAGTTGACGACTTACCAGGAAGCGCGGTGAGCGGAGGCCGTTTCACTGCGCTCTGTGGACTATTTGGCTGGATTGCACATTGATTTTTACAGACGCGGGGTGATGGACGTCGACAGGGAGCGACGGACGGGCGAGGGAGAACCGACTCACTGGAACGCTGCGGCGTAACGAAACAGACGGAGGCATTCAAATGAAATTTCAGGAGTTCGGCGTGAGGAGGGGAGCAGATGGAGCGCTGCGTACGGCGGCGACGTGACAGTGCGCGACGTCGGCGTCTCCGAATGCGTTTCCTCTGCCTCCTCCGGGCGTTAACGCTCGCCGTCCATCAGCGTTCCTCGGACGGGCGCGGGCTGATGATGGGAGTTCGCGGAGGAAATGAAGACGTACGAGTCTGGAGTCTGGATCTCTGAATGTCTTTTCCCTGAAGAGGAATAAAAAATGGATCTGGGCACAAAACAACCTCGCTCATTCTCGAATCCGTCTTCTTCCCCTAAACGTTCAATAAACTGCTTGTCTGTCTGCGCAGCGAGAAGCATCTCTTACTCACTTACCTGCTCTGGTGCCACAACAGCCGAGTGAAGACTCCAAATGTTTGGTTTGATCGTTACATGTATTTTTCTGACTGATCAAGCTGTTAAATTGATTTAATCTTTATCGTGTCAGAACAAGTTTTTGTATATTTTTTAAAAATAGCAAAATATTTTTAAAAAACCCTGAAAAATTCCGGAAAAAACACATTTTCCCTGCGAATTATAATAAAAAAGCATCAAATCAACAACAACAATACTACGACCAATAAAAACAAGCGCTCGACAACAAAACGTTCGAGTTCCAGCGGCTTTGAATCTTGCAGCGGTCCTCGAACGCCTCTCTGACCGAATCACACCAGAATCTGCGAGTCTGTGACGGCTTTCAACTTTGTTTATTTTCTTGAGGGAAAATCGGATCCTTCTTTAAATATTTTTTTACACTATTTACAGTCAGAAGATATTTTACATGGCTTGGTTTCATGCACGTTGTCAAAAAAAACAAACAAACAAGTCTGTACACACATTTACACTCGTTTGAGAGGGAGTAGTCTTTGCAATAAAAGGCACAAATGACCTTTGACCCTGCATTTATGAGTACACATGTATTTCACAGACACTGTCGCGTATCGTGTCATCACACTACACACGTGGAGAGAAACGACTCGAGCAGCAGCAGAGAAGAAGACGACGACGGAGATTCGCCGGAAGGGCGCCGGAGCGCCGCTGGTCAACAGCCGGCTCTCGGAGCGCCAGCGCGGCCCGTCGGCGGCCCCGAGACGAGGTCGAGAGTCTTTTCAGCCATTCCAGCGAGGCGAGCGGAGACTCGCAGGACGATCTACAATCGCGTGTAGAGGTGGGTGATTATCGGCGTCCTACACACACATTCTGGTGGTATAAGGCAGTGAGGCCTGTCGACGGAGGCGGCGGGGGGGGGGCTCGCTCGCGGCGTAGATCTCCGAAGAGTCGAACGGAGAGCCGGCAGGCGGCGGCGGAGGAAGTGTTAAAGGTTGTTCTCGCACAATCATCTTTGACGGCTCACTTGGCTCTTCGTCGCTCCTGTGGTTCAGTGTTTTTTGCGACAGTTCGCTTTGGAAAGTGGTGCGATTTACCGCCAACGGCGCGAGTTGACCACCGGCTAAAAAACCTCGGCGACTCTCAGGCTGAACGTGGATCTTACGTTGGAGGCTGCGAAGACGTACATTCGTCGCGCGTATTTCTCAACCCTTTAAAGTCCCGCTCAACCGTTTGGTGACATTTGGAGCGACTGAATGTCCGACGATTGCGTCAATTTCACTCTCAATTACCGCAACAGTCGCTCTTTCAGCCTTGGCCCAAAACAACAGCTGAAAGCAGCTCTTTTCAGAGCTTTTTGGGGGTCAAGAAAGGTCAGATTAGACCAACGTTACTTGCAGGTGAAAGATTTGCGTAACTGATCAAATATTTGTCACATTATCTCACGCTTTCTTTTCCAAAAAACAACCTCTGACCTTTTTTTGGACTGTTTTCAGACCCACAGGTGGCGCTGCGCTCTCCAAACGTAGTGAGGTTTAGCCAATGGTCAATTCTTTGTTTCCTCACAGCTTCTCTACACGTACGCTTCACTAACAAGGGATGGGCGGATGTTTACTTACAAGATGAACAAGATGTCATCAGACTTTCAAGCGATTCGCGTTTGATTCAGCTCCAATTCGACACTTTGTTGTCATTTTTTGAGTATTTGGCTCCAGATTAGAGACGCACGGCAGAAACAGGGCAGGAATTTCTCTCCTCTGCCGTTTGGTACCCGAATATCATCCAACAATTGTATATTTGACGTGACGTTCCGTCTCCAAAGACGTTTTCTTTCGATCGGGCGGGACGTTCGACCTCAGGTTCACGCACCGAGGCGGGATCGTGTCGGCCCGAGCGTCTGATTGTTTTTTTGCACAGAGTAATACTGTATTAGGAGGATATTACCCCCGTTTGTGGTCTTTCATATTAAGACAAAACACCTGAAAGCCTGCGGACAGCCAGGGAAATAAGACAAGAGATGGATCCTCCTCAGAGTGTTCACAGATTGCTGTTCTGCTGCTCGACCACTTTCCAGCACAGCTTCTATAAAAAGGAGTTTGAAAGACGTCTTGTGTTTTTTTTTTCCTCCTCATGTTTTGACTTTTATGTTACATTATGTATCAGCAGAAACATCGATGTGGTTTTTCTAACCCTAGCCTACGTTGGCGTCTTCTTTTTCTGGAGGTTTTTCGCAGGTCCAAGCCTCGTCTGGGGCTCGTTGACCTTCTCCTTTGTAAACTAAGACTAAACCTTGGCTTAATACAGATCTGGAAAAACAGCCGGCGGCGCCCGTTTTCCAAAGTGCACATAAGTCCCTAACTGGCGGGGAACGAAGCGAGGCCGTCTGACGTCGTTCTCGTCAGACGGCCTCCCCCCGCAACGTTTAATTAAAACAGATATGACACATTATTTACACATCATCGCGCGACGAAGTGGTGCTGAATGGGGCCGAAGGACTCACCTCAGAGCTCGAGGGAGGGTTGAGGCCGATCCAAGGCTGGCTGAGAAATTTGGGGCTCCGAAAAACTCACTTTTTCAAGTACATTCAACATTCGCGCGACATTTTTTTGCATATTTTTCCGATAAAGCTTCCGAATTCTCCGCCTTTTTTTTGTTTTTGTTTTGGATCCACAGGCTTTTCAAAGCAAATCTACCAGCTCGGAGTTGGCGCAGTAAACGGTGCGGCTCCTCCGCTCAGCACCACTAACATGCATCTTTCAGCGAATGTACAAGCAGGCAGGGGGGGGGGGGGAGGGAGGGGGGGTTAGTGCCTAAAGCTACAGTGCTACATGATCCTCTCTGGCATTAAGTAGGAGTTGGGAAAAGCGGGCCGGGGAAGGAGCGCAGATAAAAGCCTGCGTGAGCATTATTACCACATGAAACACATTGCTGAGCGAGTGCACCGGGTCAGTTTGGCGGCTAATTGGCACAGATAAATACTCGGCGTGCAGCGAGGGGCCCGACGGACTCGGTTCGAAAAAGAGAAGCCGGCGTGTTGTGGAGGTTAATTTCCCCACAGACCACACGTTGTACCACCCACTCCAGTTTTATAGGCAAACCAATATACAGACACCACATTTTATACATAGTTTAAATAAGTAATTATGGTTCTAAATCAGTGCACATCGTAGAATTGCGAGACTTTGGCCAGATTGGAGAGAGAGAGAGAGAGAGAGAGAGAGAGAGAGAGAGAGAGAGAGAGAGAGAGAGAGAGAGAGAGAGAGAGAGAGAGTGTACGCTCGGCACACAGAAGCACAGTACATAGATAATAAGTAAAGGGAACTCGATGCAAAAACGTGAAAAATGATAGTACCATTTTCCTCCTGGTAAACAGGGGGGGTGGAGGGGTGGGTGGAGGGGGGGGGCGGAAAACAAATCACAAGGCATTTGGTCGATTCGAAAAGCTACCGAAAATCACAGGCTCAATAACGACGGAAATTATTCTTCAACTTTTTACCTGAGTTTTGTCGTCATAGCAAAACATGAACATCCCCGACCCAAAGTAACATCCCAACCCCTGGGATTGCTTTTGGAGAGTGTAAGCAGCTTCAATCTGGTGCCGGAAACATAAAACAGCAGTAACAAAAACAAAAAAAAACAACTTTTACTCGAAGGGAGGTTCGAGAAAGTACGTCGAAAGTACTTTCGGCCCCCGTGAATGCTGCTTTATGATCCGAACACAGCTCAATTCAACGACACGCTGTGTGTTTCTGGGTCTCTCATGAGGAAAAGTGCACTAAATCATTCAAATGTTGTTGGCTTTTTTTCTTTCTCCCAAACAGAACGAGCCGGAATACTTAACGGCGATCCGAACGAATACGAATCGGCTTTTTTAAGCTGCGAGACGTCGGCGTGACGAAAGAGAAGAAGTGGAGAGAGTGATCGCAACACAAAAATGAGCTCTTTCGAGGTGTCAGGCGACAGGAAGGATAATTAAATTGACTTCTGAAGATTCGAGCGATGCCTGGAGGCGTGTGCGGAGACGCGCGTGCGGCGCCGCGACGCCGGAATCGGCGCGGCGAGCGATGCCGGGACACAAACAGCCAGCGTCCACCAGCGGATGCGCGTGCGGCCCACGCACGAAAAACGTCGGCGCTCGTTCGTTCTCGTCCGCGGCGAAAAAGTGGGAGGGAGAGCAAAAAAAAAAAAAATTGGGATTTTAATAAGAAATCCCCCTCTCAGTTGTGACCTACTTTCACCCGAGTAATCTTCTCCTGAAAAGCGAGCGAGCGGAGACGCGAGACCTCTAATTAAATCGGCTTCCTGTGGAAAGTCGGCGAGGCCGGTCAGCCCGACATCATCGCGAAGCTCAAAGATCAGAGCGGAGGGGGGGGGGGG
>JASSRZ010000072.1:6797882-6816118 GCA_032164315.1 Malacoctenus gilli | reverse complement strand
ACACACACACACACACACACACACACACACACACACACACACACACACACACACACACACACACACACACGTGCACGGGTCAAATGGAGAAGCTCGCTCTCTGCACGGCAACCAAAATCAAAAAAGTTCGCATGCATCGAGGCCAACTTGCACGATACCAAAAAAAGAAAAAGAACTGATTTGCACAGAAAGAAGCTCCGAACAGTTCGGTTATCACAGCCACAGCATGAATGGGACACCAAAACAAATAGAACAGCACCTCCGGGGACAAACGTGTTCGGGGCCGAGTGTTTTTTCAACGCGAAAGAACTCAGAGCTGACGCGGTTTTACGATCAACTTGTGCAGAGCAGTGAAAGCAGGAGCAGACGTGACGTCGACTGTGTGAAGAAAAAACTGGATTAAAGTTCGCGTCTCAATTTGTGATTTGTTGTAGATGCAGAGAAGAGAATAAGAAGCTTTTTCGTCGGAAGCTCGTTACGAAATCGCGATGCCTGATCCGAGTTTGACGCGTTTTCCAAAGGTTTCGGACAAAAACCTTCCGATCAATCGGAAGAAATAACGAGAAGATATTCAAACGATAACATTTTATTCTCAAGCATGAAAAATACTATAAAATATGTGCAAAACAAGGTAGCGACCCCTCACTACATCTAAAATATATTGTAGTATTTTCTGTGTTTCTAAAAATACAAAAAAAACAACATGGTAGCTGTTACTAAGCTGCCTAATGCAGCACTCGGTGTCTCACAGTGGTGAAATTTTTCCAAATGGCAGCGACTGTTCCGGACGATCAGCGTCTGCGGAAGATACGGTGGCGTGCGGCGTCGCGCTCGCATCTAAGGGCCGCTAATGGATGTTGCGGGGCTAAAAACCTGAGAGAGCAGCACTAATGAAAGCATAAGGGGGGGAGGGGGGGAGGAGGGGGGAAGGGGGGCAGCGTGTGTTCTCTGAAAAAACAGCCAGCAAGAGGTGCATCGGGGAGTGTGTGTGTGTGTGTGTGACGAAAAAGAAGAAGAAAATGAGACCGAGATTGTTGAAATGCAACCTAAAAGGAAACAGATATTTATGAGCTACATGTACAGAACAGCTGTTTGCATAAAAAGTACACACAAGGGAAATATTCTATTTATAACTTGTATAAAAGCCTAAAAAAAAGCTTCTTTTGTTTGTGTATTTTCTCCCAAAAACATCTCTGGCTTCTGCCGAAGCCCCCAGAGTCACTATTATCTTGGACTTAGCCTCTCCTCGAATCACCAGTTGCTGTTTTAAGACAGATTAAACAAACGAGAGAAACCCTGGAGCCTCCGACGGGGCCGGCAAAGCCGCTTTCAGGGTTTTCGCTGAGCGAAGCTGAACTGGACGCATTCGGCTGACACAAACGCGAGCGGAGACGCCCAGAAGTTCACACTCCAGAACTCCGGTTTCCAATATTTGTTCATAAGCTGACGCCGAGACCGGAGTCCTCGGAGGGGTTCATCGTCGGAGGCGGAGCGACGCGACCGCCAGCTGGAGAAAGCCCGCTGTGGTTAAAACATGCACCACAGTGACCCCCGAAGAGGGTGAGGGAGGGTGGAGTGGGGGGGGAGGGGGGAGGGGGGGCAGGCCAAGCACTGAACACCAGTGGAGATGGAAAAACGACACCCAGTGAGTCGGCAGGCAAATGGGAGCACAGAGAGAGAGAGCGACAGACACGGTTCCTCTACCTGAGCACCTCGGAGAGCGAGGAGTCGCTGTCATCCGACCTGGAGGCAGAAGGGGGGGAGCAAGGAGAAGGGAGAGGGAGGGAGGGGGGGAGGGGGTGGGAAGAGGAAAGGGTTAAACACGCCAAGAAAAGACAGGAGGGTTAAAAAGGGGGGGCAGGGGGAGGAATGAGTCGTGGGAGGGGTTTGTTTTTCGGCAAAGTCGTCCAAAGTAACACTTCCTGTTTTCTTTTGGAGGAGGGGGGGGGGGGGGTTTGACAGACAACCACGAAACCAAGCTGCGTTCTTAGACCAGAGTCTGCAGACTTAGACCCGCCCCCCCCCCACAGGCCCAGATTGAAAGCGTACGGAAGCAGTTAAGAGACAACCGCTCTCCGCGGCGAACGAAAAAGGATTGATCGATGGATCTCGGCTCAATTTGGAGCAACAATCTTCTCCCTCATTTACTGATGTTGGCTGCGTGTGAGGGCTGCAGTCAGGAGGGCCGTTACCCTCGTCCTCCAAATCGACGTGTTTATGCACGGGATCCCATCGTGCACCTGCCTGATAACGACTTTGTTCCTATTAAGGAGAAAATCGAGGAGCACGCTGTTTGCTTCTGTTTGACAGGCCAGTGCAGGCCATTCCTTCTGTTAGCAGTCATTATGCTAAGTGGCACTAACACCCGTCGCACTTTGTGTAAAAAACATGAAAATGCGCTCCGGCGACACACCGCCAGCGAGCAAACAAGCGCCTTTCTTTCCCCCCAAATGTCAAACTGTCTGTTTGAACAAAGCAGGAACTGAAAAGGTGGGAAGTCGTCGCCGAGGAAACGAGTCGCCGGGCGTCTTCGGTCTGCTCGGCTCGGCTCTACACGGCTCAGGTCAGTCTGCTTGAGAAGGTTGTCGAATGGGGGTCGTCGTGCGTCGTCTTCCATTGTTGCCGTGCAACGCACACACACACACACGGCAACAATGGAGGACACAAGGGGACGTTTTACGAGACCTTTCATCTCCTACTGTACTGTTGTCATGGGAACCGCCCCCACTTTCTAACTGCATGTTCTTCCACAGCTTAACAAAGATAACTGGAACATGTGTTTGCCGTTTTGTGGCTTTAAAAATTAGACTTTTACGGTTTTAATCAACTATTTTAAACTTGGTGCATTTAAATTTCACTTTACAATCGATTTTCTCCTCAAGTTTACTGAATCTATCCTGTTTTTTGGCACTTTATCTTGTTTTTTTCTTCGATTTTGCCAACAATGAAGTCTACCGACTGAAACATTCGCGTCACCGCTCGGCCAATCAGCAGCCTGCACTTCTGTCGACGCCGCGCGGCCGCGCTGGTTCCACCAAACGCGCCGGCGTCACCGCGTAGAGTCGAGCCGATCCGAGCGGAGCACGTGTGACCGCGGCGTGGGCGGTCCCTCTAAATCTACGGGTTGCAGCTGCGTTCGGGGGCGTTAGTACAGAGAAGGCGTTAGGAATGGAAAAACAGGGTTAGCAGTCAGGAGGAATCCAGCGAGACCGGAGGGCGAGGAAGGAAGAGTTCAGGCAAACGCGCAGCGACATGGGGGGGTTGGGGGGGGTTGGGGGTTGGGGGGGTGGCACTGCAATAAAAGTGTTATTATATCATAAATATTTTAGAGCCGCGGGTCTGTCACCACGAGGGTCTGAGGCTTTGCAGCCCGAGCATGAAATAATAAAACAAAACGTTCTGGATACGTCTGGAGGGAACAAGAGAGTTAAAACGCCGCCGTGTTTACCGACAGCCGCGGCGGATATTTGCATGGCGCCATCTGACACCGAAGCCGGCGTCCTTTTAAAATTCATTGCTTTCTTGATGATCGAATGGAAAGTAGACTTAAAGAAGAAGAAGAAGAAGAAGAAGAAGAAGAAGAAAAAAAGCACATGTGGAAATTAGAACCTCTTCACACGGGAGAAGGCGAGAAAACTTGGGCTGGAAACGCAACTTTTCCCGATCTCATTTGTCTTTCGAACGCACCGTCGCGGTCTCAAAGGCAATCAGCGCGAATCAGTCAACAAGCAGAAAGCCGCCGAGTCGCAGCCGGATAAACGTCTGATTGCATTTTAATGAGCTGCGCGAACTCGCGGACAAAACGGCGACAGAAAGTGACGCCAACAGTTCGATCCGACTTCCTTTTTTGGGAGAAATTGTCGGCGTTTTTTTCCCCGAATGCGTGTGAATCCATTCAACGTGTCAAGAAAGAAGGAATAACGAAACTAAATCATTCAAAGAAATGAAGGATCTCATTTAAATGTGCTTAAAAACTAAACAGCTGATGAGGAATTTCTCTCAGGAACTCGTTTAATGCCTGCGATCGCAGATAAAACGTAAAAAAAACACCATAATCCTGCACCAATAATGCTTCTTCTAGGATAAAATTACAAAAGACGCCCCCCAAAATAAACATCCTCCCACTCTTGCGATTCAAAATGTCCGCGAGGAACACCAGCTGCACGGAGGGACGACAGCAGCATTTACCTTTTCCCAGCGCCGGATAATGAGGGACCCCGAAAGGCTGTGACGCACACGCGACGCGCGCAAATTATTTGCACGTGCAGGACGCCACAAACGCACCCAACACGCGTCACTTTGGGGTCAGTGAAGCCGATGGGGGGTGAAAAAGGGCCGCCGACTAATAAAGACGGCGAGAACAAACAAGTTTTCAGCAGGAATCGACTGCTGACATTCGACGGCGGAAAGTCGGAATCGATCGCCGGCAGGAAGGAGAAAGACGGCGCCCGCGTCTTGTTCCTCGGCTCGCGTTAACACGCGGTCCGGGCTCGCGTTAGGGAAGATTACGCGACTACGCACCGCATTTTTTGACTTTTATCGACGCAAAGAGAAGAAGAAAAAACAAATCAACCACCACTTGCTTCACCAGCTTCCTTCACGAATTACGATCAAGTTAAAAAGTGATTTCGTTTGACAAGGTGTCGAGGAAAAACGTGACAATTCCTCGACACCATGAATCACGGGGGGAGTGTATTGAATTATGGAAGAGCGCGCGCTGTTCTCCCCTTTTAGACGAGACGCCGGCGACATGCATCACTGTCATGCGCGGCACGTCTTGGAACCATTCATAAACGCACGCCGTTCCAACGCATCCGTCCCCATGTCGCCACATGAGCCGCTTCCCGTTCGTCGCCCCGTGATTTATTGATGCAGCACTTGTCGCGGAGTCGGCGCCACAACAGCAGCTCCCGATGACCTCGTCTTTATTGTCTCTTTTTTTTTCCAGGATTGGATTTTTGTGCCTCTTTGCTTCACCGGTTTCTCACCGGGTCTGCCATCGATGCGAGAGGAAAGAGCCTAAAGAAGGGATTCATCTGCAAATGAACGACTCGGAGAACACACACACACACGCACGCACACACACACACACAAAACTATCGACCGAAGCGCTTTCTTCTAAAAAGATCCAGTCCTCCACCTACAAGCAGGAGTCGACCTTAAACCACAAAAGGAACAAAAAGTGAGGGAAAGAAACGTTCAGAGTGTCAACCGATGGGGGATGATACGTCTGTGTGTGTGCGTGTGTGTGTGTGCGTGTGTGTGTGTGTGTGTTTCGGACTCACTTGTCCAGCGCGGAGCCTTGCGTTTGGTTGCTGGTGAGCCGAGAGAAGACGTTGCGGTCGTTTCTGGTTCGCAGGGGAGGCGAGGAAGGCGGCGTGTAGCCATCGGTGGGCCTGACAGGAAGTGGGGGGGGGGGGCCGAAGGGTGGGGGGGGGGGTAGCAGGTAAAGGATGAAAAAACGTGCATGTGACAAGAGGCGGCGAACATGCAGTCGAAGCGGAACCGCCGGCGAGCGAATTGACTGGAGTCGGAGCGTCACGTGTACCTGTACGCACGGTCGTATGATTTCCTTCTTGTTATGGGGGAAGTGTCATAACCTCGAGACTGCCTGGGACTGACACACACACACACACACACACACACACACACACAAGCAAACTAAGCAGGCTTTCAAGGGAGAGCACAAGTAGCACACGCAGGGTGACACATGTGTGCGGCGTGACACTCGAAGGGCTGAAGCACTTTCACCGCGTTCTTCAAGTATCCTCTCATTCACAACTGCGCCTCTACAGCCTGTGGACCCGTTTAAGTCCTGTAATTGCAATTGTGAACCACAAGGGGGCGCAGAGAGTCACTGCACCAAGAAGAAGGAAGCAGCAGCAGTCTGTGACATGAGTGATGGCCATAAAAAGTGACATGTCATGGGAACTCTGGCTGATGAGTGCTGAAGCGGCTGAATCTTGGGAGAAGAGCGGCTCCCTACTGCCACCTAGTGGTCAAACTCTATAAATAAAACGAGGTGCTGCAAATTGTGAGTGTTTTCTTTTAAAATAACACTCGTATTCCAAGTATAAACTATCTGTTACTCTGATAAATACACATCCAGCTTTTGTCTTTGGATTTCTGCAGCAGCTGTGACTCTCGTCTCTTCCTTCAGGACTTACAAAGTGTGTCCCCTGACAGGCAGACTGATGGTGCGAGACGCCCGCTCCCTGTGGTAGGGCTCGCGCAGGGCCAGGCTGAGCGCCAGGCTGCCCGGAACCAGACTCAGGCCGTCCTCCTGGATGTCGGTGAGCGAGGCCAGAGACTTGGTGATGTGCTGCTGCTTGTTGCCGCACGAGGGGTCCAAGACGGGCCCCAGGTACTCCGCCGACACCGCCTTCATCTGCGCCGACAGACGAGGCTCCACCTGAGACGGACAAAGTGGCGGGGTTGAGTTACGAGGAGGAGGAGGAGGGCCAAAAGGGAATTTTAAAACAGCAGGAGAGAGGAAACTGAGGCATGAAACAACACTCGATATTGAAACTCATTAGAGGAAATAACAAAACACTTTACAAACATGTTCTAAAGGGGGAAATTACATCAGTAGAAATAACTAAATGTTACTTTTTTATTCTAAACGACTCCTCCTGCAGTAATAAAAATCACAGACAACAATACAGAATAAAAAACAACATTCAGACAATAATAAGCATCGTTTTCAAGTCTGTTTTCATCAGGTTTTATGGCGAAGTACCATTTTGTGTTGGCTTATACTGCCCCCTTGTGGTTACTTGTGTGAATTGCATGTATTTGAACACAAAAAGGCCAAACAGAACCTGTAAAAGTTTAACAGAGCGAAGCTTTTTACCTTTAATTTGAAATCTTCCTGGCTGTTGGACTCCTTCATCTGACACACACTGCAGGAGGCGAAGGAGAGGAGTTATTAAACGTTTACCATCGTAGAGGTGAAGCGTGGCGAGCAGCCCGCCGGCTCACCTGCTGTCAGACGCTTGGCTGAACTCGGAGGGCTCTTCGTCCGTGCTGGCGTATCCGTTTTCTATCAACGCAAACAGGGACATTTGTAGGTTTTACGCAACTGATAGCGTGACATGGTTAGAGACAACGGGCTGTTTTGCGTGGCTGAAAACTGAAAGCTTGCTGCTCGTGCTCTCACCCTGCTGTACGTTGTGGATGAGCGCCTGCAGCTCCGGGATGCACTCGGCCTTTTCCCTCAGCGCGTCCAGGATGATGTGGTTGTGGGAGGAGCCGATCACGTCCGTCTGTCTCAGCTGGCCCTCCAGCAGCCTGATCTGAGCCTCTTTCTGGGCCACCTGTAAACTCTGCAGACACACACACACCGAGCAGTGTCAACAAACCCAACACAACTGTAACAAACGTTTAAGACTGATTGTAGAAAACATAAAACCGCAGAACAGATTCCTCTTCCTCTCAATTGAAAGCTACAGTGATTATCTTGCAGAATAACAAGCCACCACTAGGGGGCACTGCAAGCTTGAGACCCAAAAGGGCCCAAAAGAGCTGCAACAGAGCCAGACCCTCCTCCCTCAAGCTCCAAAACCGGTCTCAGGTCCTCGCTGGTCTCTCGCACGACTCACTTTGTCGATGGAGGCCTTGAGGAAGTGATCCAGCAGGTGGCGCGCTTCGGCCAGCGAGCAGGAGCTGATCACCACCGAGGTGTCCACCGAGTCCAGCTCGTCCTGCGGGGACACACACACACACAACTGAGCGTCCCGTCTCGGCGCAGCTTTGGTCCTCCGGCGGCGCTCTCGTGTCTCCGTACCTTCGTCTCTTCGATTTGCACGATGGTGGCCTGGCAGTCGGACAGGCTGTCGTTGATGTAGTCGATGTTGGCGTTGAGCACCTCGATGTCTTCGTTGATCTCCAGGAGGAGGCGGTCCTCCGCCTCCGGCCCCTCGCCGTCGGCCATGAGCACCTCCCTCTTGTGCGAGAGCGCCTCCTGCTGGGCCGTCAGCTCCTCCCGCTTCTGACTCGGACGAAAGATAAAGCCAAGGGACAAAAAGGAAACAAGACGTGATTGATTTGGACTGCTGTTGTCGAGACAAAGGTGGAGCCCGGGACGTTTTGAATCATCTGGCTACGCCCCATGACGACATTGATGGCGAAACTCCACCCCGTGACCATCTAATTGCCGAAACTCCGCCCACGATACTTTCAAAACTAAAGCTCCGCCCCTGTGACTTTCTCAATGTTAAACTCCGCCCCCTGACGTTTTCAAAGCTGAAACTCCGCCCCCATGACTTTCTCAACATAAAACTCCGCCCCTTCATCTTTAATGCTGAAACTCCGCCCCTTTGACTTTCTCAAAACAAAACTCCGCCCCCTTATGTTTTTAATGCTGAAACTCCGTCCCGTGACTTTCTCAATATAAAGCTCCATCCATGACACTTTCAAAAACAAAACTCCGCCCCCATGACTTTCTCAACATTAAACTCCGCCCCCTGATAGTTTTACTGCTGAAACTCCGCCCCAGTCACTTTTTCCAATGCCGAAACTCCGCCCATGATACGTTCAAAACAAAAACTCCGCCCCTTTGACTTTCTCAATGTTAAACTCCGCCCCCTTATGTTTTTTATGCTGAAACTCTGCCCCCTGTGACTTTCCCAATATAAAACTCCGCCCACGATACTTTCAACACTAAAACTCCGCCCCTGTGACTTTCTCAATGTTAAACTCCGCCCCCTGACGGTTTTAATGCTGAAACTCCGCCCCCGTCACTTTTTCAATGCCGAAACTCCGCCCATCACACTTTAGAAACTACAACTCCGCCCCCGTGACTTTCTCAGCATAAAACTCGGCCCCCTGATATTTTTAATGCTGAAACTCCGCCCCCGTGACTTTCTCAACATAAAACTCCGCCCCGTGAGTTTTTAATGCTGAAACTCCGCCCCGTGACATTGTTAATGCCAAAATCTCACCAACTCTGCTATTTCAGTTTTCTCTTCAGTGTTTTTTTAACTACTTTGATCACCAACATTTAAAGGCAGTTACCGTGGCGATGCGGACCATAACAAATGACCTGAAGTCAGATCCCGTTTCGAGTGAAGCTCCTACCTTGATGAGGCGGTCCATGTCGGCCTCCACGTTCGAGATGGTCATCCTCTGCATGACGATGTCCAGGACGCGGCGCTCCAGCGCCTGCCACTTCTGACGGGCAGACTTGGAGAAGCTGCCGACTCTGCCGGCGGCCCCGGGGCCTCCGAGGCCTCCTGCCGGCTTGCGCTGCAGCTTCTTCCGACTGCTGGAAGGACGCGAGGAGAGAAGTCAGGCGGCTCGGACGACAAATCAGAGTCACGAACTGCTGCTACTTCATTCGAGAGCCGACGAGATAGAAAAAATTCATTTCTTTGTGTTTTTACTCTTTGTCAAGAGGCCGCCGTCTCACCCGATGACCCGCGTCCCGTCCATGCTGCCCTCGCTCTCGCCCAGGTATCCAAACGCACTGTTCTTGTTGTTCCACTGGCGCACCAGGCCGCTGACGGTCCTCGCCGTCTCGGGCTCCGAGCCGCTGGCCGCCGTGCTCGCCGACAGCTCGGCGCCGGAGTCCGTGACCGGCGGGGTCTGGTTCCAGCGCGCCACGCGTCCCGCCACGCGGTCCGACATGGGCTTGGTCAGGCGCCGCAGGGCCGTCACCTCCTGGGTCTTCCGGCGCAGCACCAGCTCCTGCTGGCGCTTCTGGGACTCCAGCGCTCGGATCTGATACTGAGGGAGGGAAACCAGAAAGCAGAGCAGATTCGAAACTCCGACGTTTCCAGAGAATTGACGATGGCAGGCCGCGACGGAGGCGGAGCCTGACCTCCTGCCGTCGCTGCTCCTTCTTGAGCTGCGCGATCTCACGGTTCCTCTTGGCCTCCACCATCCTCCTCCTCTGCTGCTCCTCCTTCATCTGCTTCATCAGAGTCACCTGCAGGCGGGCACGAAACTCCAGATCAGGTCTCTTCGCTCTCAGCTTCTGGCCACTTCGCGCCCCCCCCCCCGTCTGAGGTGGCCTCACCTTGGCCTTCTTCATCTCGTTGACCTCGCCCTGCAGCTTCTTCAGCTCCCGCTCGTACCTCCCCTGGTTTTTGAGGAGGCGCGCGTGCTCCTTCTGCGCCGCCTGGAGCTTGAGGAGGTCGCGGTTCATCTCCTTCAGGCGCTTCTCGTACTCCTGCTTGATCCTGCTGGCCTTCTCCTCCGTGTAGTTTTCCATGGACACTGCACAGCCACAGAGTCGCGTCAGCGAGCCGTCGCCTCGCGCCCCGAGGCGGCTCGGGCTCGTCGGCCAACTCACTGAGGTTCTGCAGCACGCGGTCTCGCTCCAGCTGCGTGTCCCTGATCTTGTTCTGCAGCAGGATGAGCTTCTCCTCGTACTGCAGCTTCAGCATCATCAGCCGGCGCTGGCTGTTCTCCAGCTCGTCGATCAGCTTCTGCTTGATCTCGATCTCGCACGTCAGGTCTGCCAGGTCCGCCTGGAAGTTGGCTGCGATTTGCGGAGTCGGTCAGTCGATTCATCGGGGGTAAAAAGGAGGAAAGAAATGAGACACCCGGAAAGAGACAAAGTCGTGACGCCAAGATCGGATCCTTCGCTCACCTTTCTCATCCGAGTCCGAGTCGGAATCCACGAGGCTCTCGTCGCTGTCGAACTCGTCCTCCTCCTCTCGGCCTTCCTCCTCGTCCTCGCCTTCGTCGTCTTCGCAGCCGCTCTCCTCCTGCAGCGGGGACATGATGTCCTAAAGCGGAGACGGCACGTCAGGTTTTAGACGTTGTTCCGCTGAAGGACTCATCGACGCCAGCGTTCCTCACTTCGGCGTAATTGTCGTCCGAGTCGATCTCTCCGTTCTGGCCGTTCTCGCCGCTCTGCCCGTTCTCGCCGTTCTCGTACGTGTGCAGCTTCACGCGCTTCTTCAGACCTTTCTCCAACTCCGGGCTGCAAAACAAGCGAGCAGCGAGCAGTTGGCGTTCAAGCAGGCAGCGGCATCGACCGGCGCGGCGGCGCCTCTTCAAGTGTTCCAAGAGGTTTCTGCCCAAACTGGGAACGAGAGGCACTCAGTCTAAACACCCAACATTCGGGTGACGGCAGCTTTGAGTTTACAGCAAAAAAGCAGCCCTCTGAAGTCATTAGCGGCCTCATTTCCAACTCATCTCGCACTTACGTTTGATGACGGGTTTCACGCCACCTTTTGCACTCTGTCTCACGGCGCTCATCAGCCCTCCCGTCTCTAAATCCCACTTTACCTCCATCTCGCCGCCATTAGACCTCGATTAACCTATTAGGCGGCGCGCTCGGCGCGTTGACGACCCGATGGCCGACTGACTCGGACCGTTTTGAGTCCCAGCCAGCGCCGCCGCCGCTGCTGCTGCTCAGCGCTGGCAGCGGCCCAGATCTATTTGGGCGCAAGCCGCTCCGGAGCTCTAATTGACTTGTGATGTGGCTCTTAAAGAGTGAAGTAATGAGGGGGGGAGAGGAGACGGGCAGCAACTTTAATGCACTCTGCTGCCTCCTCAGCTCTTACAACATGCACAGGTTCAGAGGAGGAGAGCCATTACAAATTGCATTTACATAAATCGGGCATGTTTGAGACACGACGCGACGGTTTCTTGGAAAGCTTCCCGTCCCCCGGCGAAGCGCCCTCACCTCATCCTCCGCTGCCTCCGCTCCTTCTTCTTCAGCCTCTCGATGTCCATCTTGGCCCGGCGCAACACGTCCGTCATCTCGGCCTCCATGGACATGGGGGCCGGGGAGGAGCCGGGGGGGTGGCCCGGCGCGGGGCTGAGGGAGGAGGCCGGGTACGGCGAGCGGGACGAAAGCCGCGCCACGTGGCGCCGCAGCGACTCGTTCATGGACTCGCTCTCCAGGAGTTTGGTCCTGATGGCCGCGAAAATGAGAGGGAGGAAAGAGGAGGGAATCGTTACAAAAGTCGTACAGAAAGCACAACACAATTGTGTTTTACTTACTCACAATTCTGCACATTTTGGACAATAAAAACATGAATACTCCCTGGAAGAGTCACAGTTTCAGCGACAATTTCGAGCCCAAACGCTTCAACGAGCGTCAGCGTCTCGTGTTTGTTTCTGTCGCAATGTCGCACAACTTTTATAACACAACGGTGTTGTTGCCTTTTCTCCAGCGCTCAAACCTTCTGCTCAACTACAACCCTCACCTGAGTTCTTCGACCTCTCGGATGTACTTCTGGATCAGCGTTCCGATCTCCTCGTTGCCTTCGCCTAAAGGTCAAAGATCAACTGGGGTCACAAGAGATGCGTGGACGGGAACCGCAAATGCGTTCGTCCGTGGAGGACGACGTCGTCGGGCCGTACTGGACTTGGCGAGCAGGGTGCTGACTTCGTTGGCCAGCAGGTGGGTGACGCGCGTGTTGAGGTGGTCGATGGTCTCCTGCATGGCCTTGACCCGGAGGCGCAGCGCGTCGCTCTCCCGCTGCAGCATGGCGTTCTCCTGGTACAGGTCGCTGAAGCCCTCCGAGCCGTCCTCGCCCGCCACGCGCTTCCCCTGCGCCAAGCACACGACCCCGGAGGTCAGCGACTCACGAACCCGTCGCAGCTCACGCTTGACGACCAAACGGACTTGTTGTGTTTTCGGTGACTCTTCAAGCAGCTGTTGTTGCGTTTTCGGCGCGTCACACTGAAAGAATCCCGTCGTGTCAGCCCCAAACAGTGACCCACTATCCGATCCGGTCCCGGCGCACAGGCCTGGCCTCTATGACTCCCAGCGCCCAGTCGCATCACATCTCCTATTACCGCGTGGAGGTCAGGCCTGCCGGTCGCCGTTTCTCCCCCGGTAGCCACGGCTACCCTCCTAATCCCATAATAGACCGACGAGCCTGCTAAGTGATGACTTGTTCCGAATGGAAAAAGTGGAAACTGACTTCTTTTCCTCCTTCCGATTTCCCCCCCGTTTCTCCACACATCATCCCTCGCACACGCCGCGTTACGCTGCATACAGACCGGCACATTCGGCTTTAAATGTGGTCTCTCCGCGCATTAATCTTCCTCCACAGTCATCCTCTGTTTGCACTATAGAACGGACCTAAGTGGAGGAGCGAGCTGCAGTAACGATCTTTAATTGGATAACATCCTCAGCTGCAGGCATGGTCTCGGCCTTCGTTACCCCCCCCCCCCCCTGCAAACCATCATCTTTCGGACTCCTCCACTGCTATTCTTCGAATCCATCTCCTCCGTTCAGGCCTCGTTTCATCGGTTTACACTGACGACCGTGTGTCAGCGCTCTTTTCCATCCTGCCTCCCATCCATCAGCTATTTTTCTCCCCCTCCCTCGCTCCCTCCCTCCCGTCTCTCTCTCTCTCTCTCACCGCTTTGTACTCCATCAGCTCCATCTGGAGCCGGGCGATCTCGGCACGCAGCGCGCTGATCTGCTGGCTGGTCTTGTCCTGGTTCACCACCACCTTGTTCTTGATGTTGCGGGCCCGGTTGGCGTACTTCAGCGTGTTCAGGGTCTCCATGAAGTCCCGGTCCGACGGGCTGACGCAGGCGATCATCACGGTGCGGCTGCGGGAGAAAGTCGTATCGTCGAGTTGGAGTCATGAGCTGTCAAGTCCACGTGGAGCCTCCGTGGTGCCACGTACCTGTTTCCTCCCAGCGAGTCTTGCAGGAGCCGGGTGAGTTTGGAGTCCCGGTACGGGACGTGTCCCCCCTTCTTGGTCTGATCCCCTAAAGCACTGATGACATTTCCCAGGGCCAGCTGAAGGAGGGAGCACAAAGCGGGACAGATGAGGACCAGATCTGACGCCCAGCGGAACCACCGACAGGGGAGCGCTTGTTTTCGGTCTCGCTCACCAGCCCGCAGTTGATGGAGATCCCCTCGCGCGCCCGCTCCCCCGTGGCTCCGGTGCGCTTGAGCCTCTCGGAGCCGGCCAGGTCCACGAAGTGGAACTTGGCCATCAGGGTCTCGTACTCGGGCTGGGCGATGTTGCCGGAGGTCACGCCGTTCAGCTCCTCCTCGCTCCCCCCTCCGCCGTTCTGCTGCGAGGGTGGACGCCACGACGAAAAAAAAAACACCCCCCACAAATACCCACCAAGTGGGATGAAAAGAGGTCGATGAGTTACCGGTTCTTACGTGGAATGAGCAATAATTTCATCACCGTAAATGATGCTGCTTGCCTGTAATATTAAAACGCTGTTTTGGATTTACCTCCCCTCATTGCTCCTGTCATTTGACTTCAATTCTAATTAAACACACGCTGAATTTTTTTTTACCACATCAATACACTTCTTTATTTTTAGTTCCCTTTTGATTACAGCTGGCACATTTCTACTGAAGGAGACGATGATGAAAGTGTAACGCCACCTCCCTCCCTCTCTCTCTCTGTCTTTCTCTCGATCTCTCACTCCGTCTCTCACTCTCTCTCTCCCACTCTGTCTCTCACTCTGTCTCTCACTCTGTCTCTTTCTCTTTCTCTCTCTCTCTCTCTCACTCTCTGACTCTCTCGCTCTGTCTCTCTCTTTCTCTCTCTCTCTCACTCACTCTCTGACTCTCTCTCTCTCTCTCTCGCTCCGTCTCTCGCTCCGTCTCTCGCTCCGTCTCTCTCTCTCTCTCTCACTCTCTGACTCTCTCTCTCTGACTCTCTCTCTCTGTCTCTCGCTCTGTCTCTCTCTTTCTCTGTCTCTCTCTCTCTCTCGCTCCGTCTCTCGCTCCGTCTCTCGCTCCGTCTCTCTCTCTCTCACTCACTCACTCTCTGACTCTCTCTCTCTGTCTCTCTCCGTCTCTCGCTCCGTCTCTGTCTCTCGCTCCGTCTCTGTCTCTGTCTCTGTCTCTGTCTCTCTCTCTCTCTCTCACTCTCTGACTCTCTCTCTCTCTCCCTCTCTCTGTCCCTCTCTCTGTCCCTCTCTCTGTCTCTCTCTCTCTCTCTCTCTCTCTTCTTCACCTTTCCGAACCCAAACTCACCATCTGAGTCTGCGGGCAGACCCTCATCTGACAGAGGTGGATGGTGAAGATGGCGTGCGAGCGGGAGCTTTGGGCGTTCATCTGGGTGCTGGCGGTGGTCCGGGACAGAGCGCCCAGCTTCAGGCACTGCAGCAGCTACACACACACACACACACACACACACACGGATTATTTTTAGTCAATTCCAGTTTGATCTTCATCAATGAAGACATGCAGACACGAAAAGGAGAGAGTTGTTGTTGTGTCTTCCTTCCTCTGAAGGCTCTGACAGCCCCACACACAGCATACCGAACGCAACTAAGAATAGCCGCCAGCGACAAGAGTTGGCTCTTTTTTTCTGGTCCAAACTTCGTTTCCTTTGATTTTGCCCGTTCTCATCTCCTGCTTTGTCATCTCCATCTGCATCCTCTCCGTCTGTCTCCTCCGTCACGGCAGCACGCGTCTCGCTCCTTCCCTCGGACATGTTTTGACGTTCGTCTCGTCTTTCCTCCCACACGAGTGCAAATCGGTGTCGGTCCGACAGTTTATCACAAAGTCAAACTCCCCCTGAAGTCACGGAAACTCTGTTTCTTCCCACCTGCTTGGCGTTTTCTGTCTACTTTGCTTTCGGGTTCGACGGGAACCGAACGACATCCCAGAACTCCTTTCAGCGGACTCCCCAAGACGCAGGATTTTCTCCTCCTCTTGGATCACATCGCGCCCTCGCCGTTAACCTCTTTCACGGAGACTCCTCCTTTCCTTCTGACCTCCTCCTTCCTCCTTCCTCCTCATCGTCGCTGCTCTTCCGCTTCTATTTCTGACAGCGCTCGCCAAACAAAAGCGTCTAACACCAGTTAAAGAAAAGTGAAAGAAAAGCGTCTATTGACTCTGGCTGGAAAACAAACTCTTGAAGCCAGGCGTCTCGCCTCCGTCTGGGCCTGTTTGTTGTTTTTTGAGGAGGAGCGGCGACCAGCTGGTTCTTGGCGGCTCCCACGCTGCGTCCCGCCCGCTCAGACCTCCTTCGTGTCGTCACAGCCACTCGCAAAGCTCCATCACCTACTTTCACAGGATTCTCCATCACCTGTTTTCACACCATCACTCCGCTTAAGGTTGTTTGGCTTATTTCTTGCTCTCGACAGCTTTTTGTATGAGTCGAGCCTAAAATAAAGAAGATAATCTGGTGTATTTGCGTTTCTTTCCCGACTTTTTTCCCCCTTTTTTGTTTCAAACACATTTTTCATCCACCAGAAAACACTTTAAAGACCGACGGGCGTTCGACACCTCACCCACGTCTCACCCACCTCCTCCTCCGAGTGCACCAGCCTGGAGGTGACCCCGGTGGTGTAGATGCTGCCGTTGGCGTCCTCGTGGATCTTGATGTTGGACTTCCTGCTGCGGCTCTCGGGATCCCGGGCCCCGTCGAACAGGTCCAGGATCTCCTCGTTGTACAGCTGCGCCACACGGACACCGGCGCACGTTACAACACCAACTCCCAATCTGGAAAGTCTACAAGGGTCTCGTTTATTCGAGGGGGGGCGTCGGACAATCTTGAGCACATCTTTTCTCACGTCAGCACTTCTGATTTACACGCAGCCCTGCAGCCACGGGGGGGGTCAAACGGGTGACCTTTCGGGGGTCACGGAGGTCAGCGGATGGCTCAGCTGTTCCCGCCCCCCCCCCCTTCACCCTCACACATGCATCTGTTTACCATCAACAAAGATAACCTCCTGACCCGAGAGCTGCCAGAAAAACAGCAGCAGCAGCAGCAGCAGGACAAAGCGAAGTGGAGAAAGCCAGAGAGAAATACGGCTTTGGTTTCGAATGAGCATTTCTATTCCAGCCTTGGTATTAATGTAATCTAATCACACACGCACACAGAGGCGCAACCCCCTCCCAGATACAAGGCAGACATGTGCCTGCCAGAAAGCCCTGGAGGAAATGATTACTTGTCGTTTTATCTAATTTCTCCTACACAAGCGTCTCTGCCCGCCTCTTATCCGTCGCCCATCTCTCAGTGCTGAGGAGTAATGTCAGGAGTAATGGGCCGCATTAATCAGGACCAGCAAAACACACACACGCACACACACACACACATTCCTGCCCATCTGTCTTCAGGTTGTCGCCTCCTGTTTGGGGAAGCGGGGGCTGATGCCGTCGCTTCCCTTCTCCGCGCCGTCCGCTTAAAGTTCAGCGACAATCATCGGTCCCAGCAAAAGTATGGGGGGGTGGGAAGGGGGGGGGGGGTTGCTGACCTCCAGGAACTGGGCGCTGACTTTAAAGTCGGGCGGCTGCGTGCCGGCCCCCTGGGCGCGCTCCCTGCGGCTCTGGATCCCCTCGAACAGCTGGTGGACGGCGCGGGGGATGATGCCCTGCTCCATCTGGCTCAGGCTCACGTCGAAGCCCGTCCCCATGGTGTACGTCTTCCCCGAGCCCGTCTGAAAGGGTGAAGCGGTGAGAGACGCCAGTCAGGCAACAGACACCATCGAGTTGATGTGACGCCACCGTGAGAGAGGCTTCGTTTTTTACTTGCATCATACTTTCAAGATACTTCTCATTACCTTCCACGGCTCCCTCCTACATCTCAGACCTTCTCCACCAGCTTTCTGTCCCTCAGGCCCGTCTCACCGCAATGGGCCACAGGGCATTCAGTGGATCGGCCCCCCCCCACCTCTGGGACTCCCTCCCTACCCATCTTCGTACCTTGGACTCATTGACTCACTTCAAAACTCAAAACATTCCTGTTCAGACATTCCTACGCCACTGAGCCTCCTCACAAAATCCTGTTGTTCCTGGTTTGAGACCGATTTGAATTTGTCTTTGTGTTTTATCGTTGTTTTAATGTTTCTTATGTTTTAATGTCTGTGTACAGACACCTTGGGTGTTTCGATAGGGCACTTTTAAATAAAATGTATTATTATCATTATCATTATCATTTTCATTCTCATTTTTATTGTCATTATCATTATTAGTAGTATTATTGTTTTTGTATTATTATATTTTATTACTCGTAGTAGTATTATATTATCTTAATTATGATCATTGTTATTACTATTATTCTTATTTTATTTATTATCATTACATTATTATTATTATTATTATTATTATTATTATTATTATTATTAATTATCATTATATTATTTTTCTTATATTTTATTAGTAGTAGTAGTATTATATTATCTTTATTATTATCATTATTATATTGTTATTACTATTATTACTATTTTACATTATTATTATTATTATTATTATTATTATTTTTATTATTATTATTATTATTATTATTAATTATCATTATATTATTTTTCTTATATTTTATTAGTAGTAGTAGTATTAT
>JASSRZ010000072.1:6769796-6783126 GCA_032164315.1 Malacoctenus gilli | reverse complement strand
ACACACACACACACACACACACACACACACACACACACACACACACACACACACACACACACACACACACACCGATTGAATTCCAGCCTGATCGCAAACATCGAGCTGAAACAAACACAAGGCAGCACAAAAACTCACACACACACACACACACACACACACACACACACAGACACACACACGTAATCATACTCCATTCTGCATGGGAAAATTGGATTGCTGCTCCCAATAACTTGATTATAAACAGCTTCTCTCTCACACTGGGACTGTGTCACTTAATAAAGCTTAAGTGCAACGACACACCAGTGCCCACACTCACACACAAGCTGCTGGTACGCACCCACAACTTCCAGATCGGCGGCAGAAATAGGAATAAATATTGATCCGGTGCACGTGAATATTGCACTTGGTACGGAATGGCGCCAAATAGGTTGGAACGAACGAACGCTGCCGACGGGTTTTGGGAAACGTGAAGGATTGCGGCTCGGAAAAGCCGGCGCCGAGCCGCTCAGCCGGACCCGGCGAAGAAACACTTTGCCTGTCGGCATCCCGCACGAGAAAAGACTTTGAGTCATGCGTTTGTGCTGTCATGGTGCGGCGCAGTCGGCACACGTGTGTCAGCCAACACCGCCAACCAAGACGTGGAGAAACAGGAGGTGATCAGGTGGGAGACTTCGCGCCTGCTTCGGGGTTTTTTTGAAGAGCAGAGATGCGTCTCAGAAATGTCAGCGTTCGCAGCCCACACATGACTGTGCCGAGCACACACACAAACACACACACACACACAGACACACACACAGACACACACACACACACAAAACACATACACACATACAGAACCACACACACAGACAAAAAACATACACACACACAAGCACACAAACACACACACATACACGCATGCACACACCTGCACACACACATTCAAGCATGTACACACACACACATACACACAAATATACACACACACATACACGCATGTACACACACACACACATACTCGCACACGCATACACACCAGCACACACCCACACACACTGACACACAAACATACACACATGCACACACACACACACAAATATACAAACACACATACACACATACACACATGCACAAACACAATCAAGCATGTACACACACATTCAAGCATGTACACACACACACATACACACAAATACACACACACACTTATACACACAAATATACACACACACATACACGCATGTACACACACACACATATACTCGCACATGCATACACACATGCACACACCAGCACACACACATACGCATGCACACACCCACACACACTGACACACAAACATACACACATGCACACACACACGCACATTCACGCATGCACACACCTGCACACACCTGCACACACACACACATATGCATGCATATGCACACACATACACGCATGTACACACACATGCACATATGCATGCACACACACACACACACTCACACACACGTTCATGCTGTTCCATCTGACAGCAAGATTCGATGCAGCAGATGGAAACTAACATGCGTTTCTGTTCGCTTCCATCACTGATGATGAGAATCATGCATCATAGTCAGTTTGTCCACACACACAACGTGCGGCCATGAGGCCTTTCAACAAATACAGAAATGTTTTGGATCTCACAAACATTCATTTGTATTGCAGCTGTCTGTGAGCTTCGACTTCCAACAGCTGCAAAATCTGAAAGTTTCCTCGCCAAACACACACACATCACTGAAAAAACTACACACACACACACACACACACACACACACACACACGCACACTGACTTCACACAGGAGCTGCAGGACTGACAGACTGCAGCTCTCTGGGCTCGCAAGACAGCAGCTCTGTGGCTCTATCTAGTGTTTGACTGGAGCACACACACACGTTTTCCCACCAGGGCGACTTCACAGCGCTCAGAAACTGTGACCATGACGTGTGTGACATCTGTGCAGTTATACATGGTATACATCCCTGAAAAATACAAGTTTAAGGGGTCAAATTTGCCCTCAATCATTTATTCAGGCAGTTTTTTCTCAGGTGTGTCCTGACATCTACAGTCACACACTTTTGTGACTCTGTGGTTCCTACTTCCTACTTCCTGGTTGTCTCTGGTGGTGGGGTGGGACGACAACCACAACCCCCCCCCCCCCACACCCCCAAATGACTGGCCCAGAGCCTGGACAGTCCCAGCATTAATGCATCCATTGTTGAAGCCCCTCAAGGAGGAGCGTACCGCTTACCGAGCCAATAATTACGATCATTTGTCGACACGGGAAACCTTTGGATTGAATATTTGTACCACTGCTGCTGCGTTGATTCTGAGGAAGTGAGAAAACAACCTGAGAAATCAAAATGCAGCGAGGGGAAAGTGGCGAGAAATGACCTGCGTCCTTCAAACCGCCACCGCTTCGGTTGCCACGGTTGCGTTACTCGACTCAGCGGATCTTTTAACCATTAATCATTCATGATGTGAGGACCATGCCCCCCCCCAGAGGTTGGACTGAGGAGCCACTCTGCCGCCAATCACCGCGGAGCGACTTTGGCACACAGGGAACGATGGAAGAGTTTCCCGTCAGAGTTGAACACCGAAGGCTGAACTGAGGAGACCGTTGTTCTTCCGAGAGGACCTTTTCGCCGCCGCCGCCGCCATGCTTCCGGCTCAGGAAGCCGCCAAAATCTACCACACCAACTACGTGCGCAACGCGCGCGCCGTGGGCGTCCTGTGGACGGTGTTCACCATCACCTTCGCCGTCATCACCGTGGTGGTCTTCATCCAGCCCTACTGGATCGGGGACAGCGTCAACACGCCGCAGGCGGGCTACTTCGGCCTCTTCCACTACTGCATCGGCAACGCGCTGACCTCCGAGCTCACGTGCAAGGGGAGCGCGCTGGACTTCGGCTCCATCCCGTCGGGCGCCTTCAAGACGGCCATGTTCTTCGTGGGGATCTCCATGCTGCTGGTGGTGGGCAGCATCGTCTGCTTCAGCCTCTTCTTCTTCTGCAACGCCGGCAGCGTCTACAAGATCTGCGCCTGGATGCAGCTGGCCTCCAGTGAGCCTCGCCGTGCGAACGCGCGTGATGCGAGTTTGCGCAAACGCTTGCAGTCTCTCTAGTAACAGCCGAAATCTCACACGCAGACTTCAGCTAAACTATTTTTTAAAGTTTCTCTCAAATCCTCAAAGTGTCAGTGAACGTTGAAATGTTCGTGGCTATTTTTTTGGAGCACAGCAGCGACCAAGTCCTCACGGTTGATTCGAATGACTCTAAATGTTCGTTGAGTAAAGTAAAAGCTGAAGCTGCGAGTTTTTAGCTGCGCGGTTTCGGGTTTCCTCCCACCACGTCGCGCACGCGGACGCTCAGACCGGAGGGAAACGCGACTCCGTGTCTTGAAACGCGAGGCAGCGCGCGAACAGATGCGGCCGCAAGTGAAAGTAACGAGAGGAGCCCGGAGGTGTGCCGTTACACTCTCTCCTCTTCAGGTGTCTTGCACCTGCTGCGCACCGCGTGTGCGTATCTACCGGTACGAGGACCGGATGAAGCCCACTTGACAACGGAGATGAGATGGGTTTCATTCTCATGCTCACTCTGCCTGCAGAGTCATTTATAAATGAACAAGTGTGTCTCTCTGAAGTGGGGATGCTTGGAGTTGCTAGGCAACGCCAAGCTGCACGCTTGTGCGTTTGACTGGGTTGGTTGTTCGCGATGTTGCGGTTGTTGTGGTTGTTTTATCCTCTTTGCTTCTCAACTAACATGATGCGTCGTCATCCGAAAGTGGATTCGACGCGAACTGCAGGCGAACGTTTGCAACAAACGCTTGGTTCATCTCGAACAAACTGGAAAAAAAAACAATGTTCAAAAATATTGTTATATTGTTGTTGTAAAATATCGCGTTTACTGTCATCTACTGTGGATAACAATTAAAATTGAGGGTGATCCAAAAACGAGAGAAAGGGCATCACGAAACTCATCTGACAAATAAATATTCAACTAAAGTATACTCAAAACTACAGCTGTAAAATATAAAAATATACACATTGATATTAAGACGTACAAAGATGAGAAATACAGAAACAATGCAGTCAAGTAGGTCATGAAGTTCAGTGACAAACAGACTGGATGAATGAGGGGCAACATGTGGCTGGTGGGTCTTTAAATCCAGTTTGTGGTCTTTGCTGACACTCCTGTAGCGCCTCCCTGTGGACAGGAGTGCACACAGGCCGTATTGAGGGTGTGTGGGGGGTATAATTGAGGGACTTTCAGGGAGGTTTCTTATGATCGTGTCCAAAAAAAGAGCAAAAAACAGAAAAAAGAAGCACGAATAGAATCAAAAAGCCAAAGTTTTCTTCACTAAAATCCGTTAAAGTTTGTTTGCGGGTCCAAAAATCATCGACTGCCTGACCTGAGGGCCAAAAAATGGCATTTTTGGCCAAAAATATAGCCACACGATGCCTGCCCGACTCTCTCCCCGGCTGACCCCCCCCTCTGCTGACCCACAGGCACCTGCATGGTGATCGGCTGCATGATCTACCCCGACGGCTGGGACTCGGACGAGGTGAAGCGGATGTGCGGCCAGCGGACCGACAAATACACCCTGGGCAACTGCACGGTGCGCTGGGCCTACATCCTGGCCATCATCAGCATCATGGACTCGCTCATCCTCTCCTTCGTGGCCTTCAGCCTGGGCAGCCGGCAGGACAAGCTGCTGCCCGAGGACTTCCAGGTGGAGGAGAAAGGTAACGAGTGGGACGACTGGGACGACTGGGAATCAGCGTGTGCGGAGGGAAATACGAGACTCGTTTGGTGGAGAAACAAACGATTCCATCTCCGTTTTGTTCTCCTTTTTCCAGATAACGCCTGATCGCCGGCGAGTTTCTGACGAGTCAAACTAAAGACGGCATCGGCGTGGTCAGTCGTCGCCAGACCTCGTCGTCGTGACAACCTGACACATTGGAGGGTCGCAACCATCAGCCGCTCCGTCTGCGGTGAAACGCAGTTCTCCAACCAGATAACTTTTTTGTTCTGGCCCGATTTATTTTTGTTAAAACCGAGCGTGACATTTCGTTCTGTTCCGAGTGAAGTGATGAAAAGTTTGTAATGTTCTGGACATTCGTGGAAAGTTTCTTTGGAGCCCCAAATCCAAACATCTCCGCTGACAAACGGCCGTTTCTTCCCACGAGAACCTCAACTGTTAAAGAAATTATGTCGTTTGTTGAGTTACATTTATTTCCTTTGATGGAAGAAGAGTCAGGCAAGCTCAGATATTGAAAAAACTGTTTATTCGTACTGCCTACGGAGGAAAGGAAGAAAAGGAAAGGAAAGGAAACGGGAGCACAGGGACAAATAGGAACTTGTAGAAAAACACGGTTTTCAAAGGATTCTGAGCTTCTTTGCTTGTTTGAGACGTTTGTGTTTTCAGTACAATCGAAAGCGTTTGAACGCACGCCTCCACCTCCTCCGCCGCTGTGACTAAACGGCGAATCCACGCACCACTTTTCGAGGCAAAAGTGCGTGACGAGAATTCGCTGCGACTTCTCGCTCTGCGCTCCGAACGAAAGCCGCGCGAAGCCGCCTTCGATGCAGAGGAGCCGATAAAAGCAGACTTCCTGCTACATTCTTGCTGCAGACTGGACGAGGACTAACACGAGGGCTTCGTGACGGGAAATACCGAAGGAAGCGGGCAAAAAAGGCGAAGCTGCGTTCGCCAGCGAGCGTTCTGCCGGGACTGTAAAGTTGTGCGAGCAGGGAAGAGGTCTTGGCTACTTTACTTTGTATCGAACACATTTATTAAAACAATTTGGAACTAAAAGGATCTCGAGTCATGTCGTTTGGCTTTCGGACTGAGCGAGGTGGTTTTAATCTGCATACAAATGTACAAAAGTGTTGGGGGGGGGGGGGTTGTAAAGCAAACACTGCGGTGCCGAGAGGGTTACGAGCCGCTCTTCATTCCAGTTGGCAAAAAACGCAGTTAATATTCGGAGCACTTTGCGAGAAGCTGGCGCGACCAAAGGGACACGTTTGGCTGGTCTGAGATCTGCGTGACGACGGCGCGTGGCTCCAACGGCGAGCTCCGTTTGGCGTCGTGTTGTTAGAAAAAGTGCGTTCTTGTCAGACAATCAGATGCAGCACGGGGGGACGAGCTGGAGTCACAGAGAAGAGGATGAAAAGCAGCCAGTACAAAAAAAAAAGAAGCCATAAATACAGGAAGAGAACCTCCAGCTCCTTCTACCACCAGCAGGAACCCCCCCCCCCAGGATAGAGACCCAGTGGCAGCTCGTTCCCCCCCCCATATCCGGCGAGGAGCCACGTCTTGAGGGCGCAGGCACCAAGTGGTGAGAGGCTGCTGCAGATGGAAGCGTGTTTGTTTTGAAGCCCAGAACCTTGGATCTCTAAATCAGTCCTTTCACAACAGGAGCAGTGTGCAAAGTAGGGGCGGGTGGGGTCAGGGGTGGGGGTGGGGGTGGGGGGTGGGGTCTAGGACGTGAGCCAGGGGTGGGAGAGGCACTGGGCAGCGGTGGCCCTCCTCTCGGGCACCTGGTCCAGCATGGGCAGCAGGAAGGTGCTGAAGGTGTGGGCCTCCTCTTTGGACCACTCGTACTTCTCCACCAGCACGTCGAACAGACCCCACGGCTTCAGCTTGGTGATGTGACGCAGGTCGCCTAGGAGACCAGAAAACACGTCGAGCGTGCGTCTTCCTGCCGAGCTCAGCGCGAACCCCTCAACGGCCCGTTTTATTCACGACGAACAGCCGGAAGAACCGGGAACTTCCTGAATCCTAATGAAGCTCCGCTGAGCCTGGTCCAAGTTCACGAAAACAACATCGAATGCAACAGTAAAAGCCAAGCGATACAAAAACTTACAACTATAATACAAATACTTTTATAATACGAGTAGTTTAAACGACAAGAAATACAAATAGACGAAGCAGCGAGCGAGTGTTTCGCTTGAACTTGAAATAGCTGCGCTGAATTTAATTCGCATGTCGTGTCCTCGCGCCGAGCAGATGGCAGCTCCCTTGAGCCGTCAGGTGTTCCGACGAAAATAGGAACTTTTCGCTGCGAGAAAAACCTCGGCAGGAGAGAAGGAGCGAGTCGTCGGCAGGCCGACAGCTGGCGGCGGGGCGTTTGAGTGTTTACCTTTCTTGGTGAAGAACTCCTTGGAGTATTTGCCCGCCAAGATCAGCTTCCTGGGAACTTTGCCGAGCAGCTCGATGATCAGCGCGATGTGATCTGCGGGGAGCGCCGGGAAACACAAACGCGGACGATGAAGCGCGGAGGCGAGACCGGGACGTCGCCGGAAGAGGCTCAACGACCAATCGCGAAGGTGGATTCGAAGTGCTGCGACGCCTCACCTTCATCTCTGGAGTAGTCTTCTCCCGAGTGGGGCTCGAACAAGTAGTCACCTGTAGCGAGTTCAAAGGCCTGAGAAAACAAGCACATTAACAAAGAGAAGGTCAAAGGTCGCGGCTAAATAACAAATAAGCGTCAAGATAAATTCACTATTTCACTGAATCTGCGTCTTAAACAGTCATTTAAGTATTTTTTCCCTGTTTTTTTACTTTATAGTACTTGAAGTTAATTTCAACTCGATACGCAGTCTTGTAGTACCACTTTGTGCCACAAGATGGCGCACCGAGGAAGAAATTCAACGGTAAAGAACCTCCAAAAGGCTGCAAGCTTAGAAGACAGTGGGTAGACACTGCCCCCTAGTGCTCAAAAGTGGCATTACACAAGAATCAGAGTTCTAAAAGTCAAAACGAGCATTTGGTGTTCGATGTGTCCAGGTTCACGCTGCGTATTGATCGTTTACCATGCAGGCTGTGCTCCAAATGTCTGCCGGCGTGCTGTATCCGCATCCTATGAGCACCTCCAGGGAGCGATACTGTCGCGTCTGAATGTCGTCCGTGAAATGTTTGTGCTGGAGACGCAACAGAGGAACCCGTGTGAGCGTCTTGGTCCTGAAAACTCTGGACTTCCGCGGACGAAGTCAGACGGCGAACACTCACCACCCAGCAGGCGTTGCCGAGGTCGGCGATCTTTACTTGAAGCCGCTCGGCGTTGAGCGGCTCCAGCGGGTTCACGAGCAAGTCACCCGGTGGGTCTGTTGAGGAAGGGGGGGGGGGGCAGACAGGTGGGACACAGGTGGAGGAGAGGATGGGAGGTGAAACGACTGCATCTCTCCAGCAGGAACAACCGATACAAATCAGAAAAACCTTCTCGCAACCAAACTCGTTAAGTTTAAAGGAAGGCTCATTCGTTTGCTTCTAATCGATTAAAAAAGGGGTTTAATGCGCATTAATTGAAGCGTGATGAACTTTGTCGCGGCGGCTTCGTCTCCTTCCTCTCCCAACTGACCGTTCTGGCTCTCCTCTTCGTTTTCGTCCCCCTTAGTGTCCATCCCGTCCTCCTTCTCGCCCGTCTTCACCGCCTCCTTCAGCTCCACAGTGACGCACTCCGGACCGAGGGAGTCGGCGGCGGGTTGCTGCGGCGGCGGCGGGGCGTCGGCGTCCCGGTGCGAGCCGTTGCACGTCCGAGTCTCTTCCCGGTCGCGCGGCGTCTCGGCGGTCCCGGCGCCGTTCTCCGACGGGTTGGCGTTCCGTTGGTCCTCCTGTTCCTCTGCCGTCTGTTCGAACACCTCCGCCTCGTGACTGGTCCCGTTCTCCGACGTGGGCGCGCGGCCGTTGCAGTTGACCTCCATGTTGCTCTGATCGGTCGCGTCTTTTCTTTCCGCGCTGGCCTCCGGAAGCGGCGGCGGCGGCGGCGGCTCGTCAGGAGACAAGTCTGAGGGGAAAGACAACGGAGAGACGGAGATAAACGGCGATTTTGGACGTCGTGATCTCCGAATTGCAGGTAGAGACGCTCACCTGTGTTGGAGGGGTTGGCGATGTCCTGCAGCGTGGCCGACGTGGAGAGCGTGGCCGACGAGGTCGTCTCCTCCGTGGTCTCTGTGGTCTCCTCGTCGTCCTCCTCCTCCTCCTCTCCTCCCTCGGGCGTCGCTCCTCCCTCCATCTCCTGGATCCTCTTCTCCAGCATCTCCGCTTGCTTCTTCTGCTTCTTTTTCATCTTCTTCTTTTTGTTCTTCGACATCTTGCCCAGCTGGGAAACACCAGAGGACGTTGTGGACTTTTCCAAAGCGCCGTTTCTTGTTTTTTTTACCGTTTTAAATCAGAAACGTGACTTACTTGTTTGGGAGCTGGAGCGGTGCTCACTGTAGGAAACAGGAAATATCAGATGATTACACCGTCGAATGACACGCGCCTCATACTGCCTCTATAATTAGTTCTCTGTTGGGGGGGTGGGGGCTAAGTGGATTCGCGCGGCGGTGTTTTTGCAGCGGGACCCGGCTCGGCGGGAGTCACACACTCCTCTGAGCAGGCGGGTGACTTCCATAACCAATCCAGCGGTGAGTCACGGCGTCAGAGCGCCAAGCGCTCGGCTTTTATTAGAAACATCCGCCTGCGTTCCAGCCAAAGCCCTCAAGTTTCTCCGCTCTGACATCACAGACGCGAGAACACGGCCGAGCTCAAAGCCATTTGTTCTTTCTCATCTTAAAGTCGCCCTAATCTGAGGCCGACAGCCGCCTCAGCGGGGAGTGCCGGCGTTAATCGAAGACGGAGGAGGAGGAGAAGGCGGAACGCAAGTCGAGCATCACACGCAAACAAATCTCTCCAACCAGGATAAGGAGCAAAAGGCGGCGTTGACCTGCAGAGCCGGACGGCGGCGCCGCGCCCGTCTTCTGCCACTGCGTGGCCTCGGCCGCCATCTTCTTGACGTACGGCTCGTTGACGGTCAGCAGGATGTTCTCGGGCTTGATGTCCGTGTGGATGATCTTGCACTTGGTGTGGAGGTAGTCTAAACCCTGCAGGACCTGAGGAGCGGCACGGAGACAGAGCGGCGGCGTGAAGGCTTCCGGAAGCCAAGGCCCGAACGGCCGACTGGCGAGACGGCGCGCGCGTCGTGACGCCGTACCTGGCGGATGATGCTCTTCACGCACGGCAGGGGCAGCCCTTGATAATTGGACTTAATGATCCACTTCAGCAGGTGGTAGCCAAGAACCTCAAACACCATACAGACATCTGAAGAGGCGCAAAGGTGAAGGACTCTGACGTTCTCATGATTCGACTTTCCTTCGATATTATATCAAAATCATCGTTGTGATGCTTTTCAAACAAAACATCGCTGCTTCTTCTTTCATTTGTTGCTTTAATAAACTGTAATGATAATAATTTTGTTCGTTATTTCGGCAGAGAAGCTGCGGAAAACATGCACGAGTTGATATTTTCATCTCTGAAACTGAATCTTGAGCAACGGTTCTGGTTGACTTGAGGTCGGGCAGCCTGCCTGCACGCACAGCTGCAGAGTGGATGGATGGCGTGGGAGAGAAAGGGGGGGGGGGGCGGAGCGAGAGTCGCCGCACGGAGAAGTGCGACGGGAATCCCGCGGACAGCCGGGAAAAAAAAAATCGCGGGAACATCTGCGAACCACCGACAGCTGAGCGAAGTTTGGAACGAAGTCGGTAAAAAAGTGATAATTTCCAACTGTCACCTTTGAGTGTGACAAGAGTGATAAAAGTTGATCTTAAAAGGGGCAGGAGGTCTTCTTTTGGGATCACTGCTTCGTTCGAGCACACTCAAGATCGCAGTCAGACAAGTTTCGAGGATACGAGTTCCATTCATGCCGGAGATCTTGAAGTCGTCCAGCAGCTGCACCACCCTCTCTCTGCTGGGGTCTCCGGGGTCCGTGTTCCTCACCTGGAACGACAGCGGGACGATGTAGCGAGGAGTCGCGCCGAAAGGAGGAAAAAAAAAAAAAAAAACCGCGCGGGAGCCCTTACGGATTTCAGCAGCTTGATCTCATCCAGGGCCGTCTCGGTGTAATGCTCGGCACTTTTCACCACCTTCATGGCCACGAAGCGCTTCTCCCTGGAAATCGCACCACCGAATTAGGAACACAGCGCCCACACGGAAGTCCGTTAGAGGTGCCCAGAGTGACATTCGTCTATTTGTGGGAGAAATAACTTTAAGTTGCTGCAATTCGAGCTGATGAGAGGTGCCAAACTTTGCGTTATATTTCAAGCGCCACGATGTTTTCTGCGTCCCATCTTTCCCCCCCCAAATAAATCTAACGTCCTTTTTTATGGAGGCGATGAAATTAATAGCCTAACTTCAGGGTGCAAGTAATTGTGTCACGAATAGAAATAAACACGAATTTGGCAGCCACACATCTATTCCTGCGCCTCAAACTGGATTGTTATTTGATCAAAGTGCTTCAGACTGTCCTGAGATCCAGCCACTGCTTTCAACACCTCCCTCTCGGGTCGCTGCGTCTCCGCCGCGGCAGCTGGGTCTTCGTGAGATCCCCTCGTGACCTTTTCGCAAATCTCGGGAGTGTCAGTTTCACATAACGACGCGGCGGCGGCGGCGGCGGCGAACTCACTGGATGTCCCAGGCCAGCCACACGGTGGAGAAGTGCCCCCAGCCCAGCTTGCGGATCACATGGTACCTCCCGTTGAAGAGATCGCCGATCTTCACGTGGTGATATCCACCTGACCAAAGTCAAACAAGGGCTTCACTGTCCAACCGTCAGTTGACAGGGCGAGAATCAGCTTGAAAATCGCAACGTGCGGTGAGTCAAAACACTTTTCTCTGAGTTAAAACATTTCAAAGCACTTCTGTGGTGATTAAACAGTTGTGCCGAGGAAGGAACGAAGAGCATCAGTGAGGAGCAGCTACCTCGGCAGTAGTCGTTGGGATCCTCCTGCTCGTCGTCGTCGGAGCCCAGGATCTCCTCGTCCTGCTCGGGGAGCGGCGAGTCGGCCTGACCCGGCTGGGAGCCGCCTCCTCGTCCGTGAGGCTCCGGTCTGAGTGAGCGAGAGGAGGAGGAGGAACGGGCGCCGTGAGTGGCGACGGGGACAGAAACGACGGAAGTACAGAGGGGGGACGGTGTTTAACTGGATAAGAGACGTCAGAGACACAAGGAGTTGCTCTTCAACAAAAAGACTTTCTGCCATCAGGATCAGTCGGATGTTTAAAGGCAGAAATGTTTATTTAAAAGAACTTTCAACAGTCAAAAAGCCTAAAATTCGTCACACTACGACGTACATTTACAAAGGAATCAATTAAAGGTAAATACTTTTGTCCACGCCTTCATTTGACACTGACGCTGTTCTGACTCACTCTGCCAGATCGAGTCTGACAGGAACTTCTGCATTGGGAGTCGATCTATTTTACTTGAGGTGAGAAAAGGCAAACAAAAATACCTCTCGAGAGGTGCGGTCGACACAAACGCCGTTTAAACACCGATTCGAACCGCAGCGTCCGATAGAAACACTGTTTCGCTCCTAAAACACACTGAAACTCCAAACCGCAACTTCGTTAACTCCGAAACGGACTCACTTGTCACTCGGAAGCCTTTAACCAAAAAAAAAAAACCTCAATTTGATTCGGTTTGTTTACGGCTTTTTAATTGAATCACAAACGATTGCTTCTTTTCTTTGTCTAAAGATTTTTAATCACACCAATATTTTCTTTTCGTGCACGCACGACAAACATGCCTGCAGTCCACTCTGCAGCAAAAATAAACACACTTTTATCTGACACTGACGCCTCACGTTACGCGAATTCGTAAGGTGTTGTGGGTGGAATCAACCAATAAGACTGCAGAAACAGGAAGCTGAACACGAGTGACCGATTCTTCCAAAATAAAAGCGGCGACGGTGGCCGAGAGCCGATTAAACTGCAATGCTCCTTCGACCAGCGGCTAATATCATTAAACATTGATCGTGTTGTTGAATAACCAATGGCGATCCCGTGCCTGCTTAAACGAGCGGGTTTGTGTGGCGTTCAGCACTACATGAAGGAATGAATGATTGAAATCGGACCTCCGACTCTGAACGGGAAAAAAGCAACAGACACGGCGCTTGTTTTCACGCGAACCGAACTCGGAGGATTTAAACAAAACAAATCGTCAACGAGAAGAAAAAGCAGCAGCAGCTGACAGCCGGAACTGTGTCGGGAACACTGAGCAGTCGGTCAGTTGGGGGGAAGCTGCTTCCATACTGCTGTCTTCACTGAGTGGCCACAGTTCTGCTCTATATGCGAGTGCTGTCCAAGGTGCTGAAAGACGAGACTGACCTGGCCCAAGGGACCCACGTGACCAAGTGACAAACAGCCCAAACGGGAAAAAAAAGCAGCAAGTACCGTATTTTCCGCACTATAAGGCGCACCTAAAAGTGGAGGAAGCACCAAGATGAGTACCGAAAGAGTACCGTATTTTCCGCACTATAAGGCGCACCTAAAAGTGGAGGAAGCAACAAGATGAG
>JASSRZ010000072.1:6727199-6747028 GCA_032164315.1 Malacoctenus gilli | reverse complement strand
CCACTCGTATTGCTGTGTGAAAAGCTCTCACTTTGGTCCCCCCCCCCCCCCCCAAGAAACTCGAGGGGCCTTTCATCTCTCACACTCGGGCCCACATGACTGGTTCCCACACGCTCGGCCTGAGAAAACATCAACGACTCTCCGCGTTACAACGCACACAAACTTGGTCTCACTTCGGTCAGCGTTTGTGTGTCTGCATGTGCAGAGTCTACAACAACAACACACGTGCAAAACAAACCCAAAGCAGTGATTGTGGGAGGAAAAACTAAAGCCCCACCCTTAAAAAAAAACAATCCTGAGGAATCACAAAATGTTGCAGCAATAAAGCGAGATAAAAGCAGCAGATGCCACGGAGGGCGACGTCTCTGCAACACGAAACCTGTTCGGTGACTCATTCCTCGGCGAGGAGAGCAGCACAACACGCTTTGATTACTTGCAGGGGAAAAACCTCTCCTTGCATGACATCATAGCGGCCACAGTTGCTGCCTGAGGCCTCAGCAATGCATGTGTGTGTGTGTGTGTCTTTGCCGTCAGACATGAAAATAGCTGAAGAAGTCAGCGGGTTTTTTAGGTGATTCCATCACTCTTGTTTTCGCGGCCTGAGCGGCAGGAGGGGGTTTCACGGTCAGCTGGAGGAGTTGACGCACAGTCGGATCAGTTGGGAGCAGGCGAAGGGAAAAACAGCTTTTATTTTGAAACGTTTGGTGGCTTTTGTTGCAGCTGAGATTGCCTTTGTTTTCGTAAGGCCACCCCTGCAAAGTTGCGCTTTATCTCCCATCAGTTTGTCCAAATGTCAGGTCGCATTATTGACTCTTTTGGAGTTGAAATGTCGACAGAAAGTTACGAGAAAACACTGCTTTTGCAAAGCTCATGTAGACGCACACACACAGACACACACAGACACACACAGACACACACAGACACACTCTTTTCCTCAGGGCTGAACGACAGAACAATGAAAATACTGTATCGCGTTACAGGCGATGGAGGTACAGAGGTGACGGCAGCTCGGCGTGCGGGCGACTCACGTTCTCGTGCTTCATGTGCTTGAGCAGCCGCAGCTCTCTGTAGGTCCTCTTCGCGTGAATGATGGACTGGAACGGCCGCGACAGCTTCTTCACCGCCACCTTCAGGCCCGTCTTCACGTCGAACGACGAGCTGCAAGGAGCAGAAAGGCGTGAGACGAGGAAACCTGCGACGGGCGGTCGGCGACTGTCGTCACGTCGCCGCGCCAACGTTTTCCCTCCTTTTCTCGCCGACGATGAGATCCTTCCCTCCACCACGTAGGTGTCTATAACCCAGTAAACAAAGCAAACAATTGCATAACACGCAGCTCTTGGTTTCACTTCTTATTATCCTCGGCAGCGCGCGCCTGAACGGCGAACATGACTGAAGCTGCTGTCAAAATATCTGCTGCGCCGCGTGCAAACACCAACACTTCTTTCCTGTATACCAAATAAGACGCAACAAGCGATCAACACTCCAAACAAAGCAAACACTCTTCTGCTGTTTTGTGGGAAACACAAGTGGGGCGGAGTTTCGGGAGGGGGGGGGGCATGAGAACCGATGCTAAACATGAAGTCGAGAGCAAAAAATATTCTATTGTCGACTTTAAAGTATTGAAAGTATGAACTTTTCTCCGTTTTTCTTTGTGCATCTCGATATTCAGTCAGCGTGTCGATCCTCGCATGCCTTTCATGGTGACCAACGACTAAAAACCCCCTTCGATTTGATTGGCGCGACGCATCGGGGCCCAGAAATAGCCTTCGGGCGCTGCCAGCGGCTCCTGCTGTCTCCGTAATTGCTCGAAAGCAACAATTGATTCCTGCAAAGGCCGAGCGAACGAGCAGCAGCAGCAGCAGCCCACAAGCTGCCTGGCAAAACTGCGCGCGAAGCGGCGCACGTGAGTGCGCACGTGCTTCCGCGTGTTCTCTCATTCATTCGTCATTTTCTCGCTTTTTTTTCGTTGCCGTGCAGCACGACGGAGCGAAGACCAGAAAGCGGCGCACAAGACCACGCCAGAAGGAAGTGTGCGGAGCGTAAGTACTGCTAATGAGCACATGAAAGTATGTTCTGTTTGAACGGCCTGGACAACTTGTACACACTCTGCGAGAGCGAGGAAAGATAGGCCGATACGGGCCTCGCCTTGACGAGCGGCTCGGCGTCGCTGCGTTTCCTGTGTCTGTGAAGCGGCATAACCCACTTACAACAAACCACATTCTTTGCTGGTCAATCGCTTAAGCTGCAGCACAAACGGACGGCTGCGAAAGTAGCACCAAAACAGAGTACTTTCTACATACTGGAGGGAGGGGGGGGGGGTGAAGTAACTCCGTGGGGATTCTGCGGCTCTCCGAGGAAAGCAGGCGAACGCGGCTCACTTATAAATAGTGACACAACAATCACGCCAGCTGAACTACTGATCCAGTCCTGAGCTGCACTCTGGCCTTTCAGATAAGAGTTCAGAGGCGAGTCCGCGTCAAGACGACTTTTATTTCCGGGCCGAGACGAGACGAGTCCCGTTTTTCCCGAACTGCGGGAACTCTCGGCTATGAATCGAGCAGGCCGGAGTGCCGCCGAGCGGCGTCACCGGCGGGATCTTCGGGGGCATTTTTCTTCCGTGTGGCTGACCAAGCTGCGGCCGTGAGTGCCAAGCACCCATAATAAGAACATTAAGATAAGCAGTGTGCTTTTTCCAGTAAGTCAGAGATAATCTCCGCACACCCAATGTACTCAAATGTTCGAGGCTCTCCGGGACACTTTTATGTGTGTCACTCTTGAGGGAAAATCCAGCCAGGGTACACAAGCGGCAGTTAAATGACACAACAAAGACGTGTGCGCGAGGCCCCTAAAACTGCTGCTTATCTGGAGGGCAAACAAGAGGAATCCGAGCCCGAGACATCCAATTAGTCCGTAATAAATGCGGCTGCAATAACAAGCGGCCATAAAGTGCAGGTCGCGAGGCACGGCAGACGGTCCGAGCGCCGACGTGGACCCCCGACAGGACTCGGAAACGCCGACTGCTGCCTCCGTCCTGCGAATGCAACGACGAGCTTATTCATATGGTAACAAATCCAAAAACTGCTCCATTTGGGGGTCTAAAAAAGTCCTAAAATGGACTTATTCATACAACTGCAAGGGGTGCGTTCAAAAAACAACAACACTGATTGATGTCACCTTTAAAGTGCATCCTGTAACGCAATAGTCGTAATTGTCCTCTGGGTGAAATTATCTTTCTGCAAGAAAAATAGGACTGAATTTGGAAATTGGCTTCAAGAACACATTAAGTCAATATAATGACTTTCTTTTAAATCCGAGATCCGGCAAATGATTAAAAAAAGGTAGAAAAACACTCACAGATGTCCTCTCCAGACATAAATGAAGCGTTATCCAACCAGCACAACACAAGGAGTCGACGTAACTATGACTCAGGCCCAAAGCAGATCCGTAAACTCCAATACAGGTTAAAAAATTCTCCCCGACAATCGAAAAATATGGACAAATTGACTTTCCTCGACAGATTTTGCACTTGAATCACAACTTGTGACCCTTGCTTCCCTGTTTCCTAAGCATTGAAACCAGCAGGAGTGTTTCTTATTTCTAATTTCAGAGTTTCAGTTCAACAGATGAGCTGACAGTTATCAAAACGTTACAAAACGCCGGGTTCTTCCAATGCCTGCTCGAAAGTCTTCGGCGGAGAAGAATCGGTGTCCTTAAAAGCGACGGTTGAAAAGCAGAAGAAGGTCTAAATGGTCGCTGCGTCGCAGTAATTCGATTGGTTCCACATTCCCGTCGCGGCGCTTCGCTAGGACAAATCGTCACGCCACAACGAGCGCATCACCATGCCCCCCCCCACCCCCACCGCCACCACCTTCACAAAGCGACGCTTTCAACTACCAGTTAATTTCATTCGTGCCGAATAAACATCGACATCAGGCGTTTAACGGGGAGATGAACGCAGCAGTGTCGGAGATTCGTCTTCCGAATCCATCACAAAAGCCTCCGAGCTTGAGCTTATGCAAGATAACCTGGACGTGGTGTTTACACGGAGCAAACTGTGATCTCGCGCAATGTTTCCATCCTACATTATAACGACACGAGGAAACCGAATTATTGCCGGGCCCCAAACGACGCCGATTAAACAATGAGCTCTGCCAACAAAGAGGAAAAGTAAACAAGCCGATTACTCCTCCTGGAAAGGAAAGAAAGTCCCAGCGAAATAAGGGCTCAAAGATACCGGAAAAAAACGATTTAAGCCTTCATTACTTCAGAGAAAAACACAATTAAAAAATAGTTTTTATTACGTAAACTCGGATTAAGAAATAGAAAAGAAACACAAAGTTTGGTTTGATAGGAAGAAACACTCGGTGGCAGCCAAACGCAACATGCATTCAAATATTTGACATTTTTACAGAGTTGATCAAGAAGAAAACCTGCAAGCATGCATGCGATGAGGAGTGAAGGCGGAGTTTGTCACGGTGTCACTCGTCGTCCAGCGACTTCGTCCTCAACCTCGACTGGCCAGAAGCAGAAGCTCAAGTCCCGAAATTGCCGGTTTCAAGGACCAGCCGAGAAGTCGCCGCACGCTCCTCTGAGGTCATAAGCACCAAGTGCGTCACTGAGAATTTGCCAGAAGGCCATAAGCCTCGGTCCCGTCCAGCGAAACATCCAACTGGTAAGAATCTGACGACGTGAAGCGAGTCAAAGAATCGGAGGAAAAGCAGGAACAGACGCCACGAAGTTCTCTGCGTACCGTCAGCCGGCGATGGACTCAAACTGTTCGATCGCGTCACGTGTTGTGAAAGACGGATCATGCGAAAAAAGAAAGCATGTGGTAGAATTCTTCGACGAGAGTTCATAAGAGATCCTCGACAATATACCTGACTGACTTCCTCGCAACGCAGGACGCGAAGCGACAGCTGTTCTGTCGGGATCGGGTTTTCAGATATTCCCCGCCGGCATCGGGCTCCCGCCGCTATCGAGAAACCTTGACTGAATGCAACAAAGCACGGTCCATTCTGTGATCGCTGCCAGCAGCGTTCGCTCTTTCCACACTCACACTGGACCACCTCCAAGTCTGAGCTTTTAAAAATAGAGCAGAGGTTAGAAATAAGAAGGAAAACAGTCGTTTCTTTTCCCTCTCTCTCTCTCTCCGTGTCGTTTACAAAACAGCTCGCGCATCACTTGGAAGGATGACGGCGAAAATAGCGTTCAAAACATACACACAACAACGTGCTTTGCGAGTTCAGCCAAGGAGGCCAAAAGGAACGTCATGGCGGCGGCGGCGGCGGCAACAAAGACTTGGCCGGCTGAGTGACTGGGAGCATGTGTCCGGCTGACCAACAGCCGCGACATGCTGGAGTGAGTCTTATGGGGTTATTTTTATTTTTCAGATACCTTCTGGAGGGTTCAGGGGCCGCGCGGCGGCCGGCCGGCCCGCCTCTTCTCTGGCCACAGACTTGACGAGAAGCCACTTTGCGATGTTTCCGAGGGAGGCTGCGAGCTCTTTACAGTGACACCGACAGGATGTGGTCACACACCCGTTTTCGCAAATGACAACTTCAAACGGCGGCCAGAGGAGGACGGAGATTTTCGATTTTAGCGCGAACAAAAAAAACCGGGTTAAAAGTCTGAAGGAGGGAAGAAAAAACAGCACTCTCGTGTCTTTTTATTCGACGCTTTCACAGCAAGAAATGAGTGAAATCTCTTGGAAAAATGTTACGCAAGATTTATTACACATTCGTGTTTGATTCTTTATCATTTCAGCCTAAATGTTGTGAGAATGTCTCAAATTATTCCATTATGTCTAGTTCTTGGCCCTTTCATCCGTTCATCACGTGAGTGCTTGAATAAAACAATGCACTTGTACTTAACTAGTGGTTGCAGGACCTGGACCTTTAGGTGGAATTATGGGAATTTCAGCTACAAAGCAAGTTCGGACTCCGAAGTATTCGTAGGGGTTCAGAAAGGATGAACAGCATCATTTTTAATGGAGCCATTTGGTGCATCTTGAATAAAAATAGGTATAAAGTATGTGAATATTGTCATGAAAAAGAATTCTGTGGCTTTGTATTGAAAAGAAACGCCTCCCCTTTGTTTTTGGTGATGTCATCTGTTATAACAATAGCAACAGTTGATGCAATTACAGAAAAGCATTGAGAAGTTTGGGCCTAATCCTGCTCATTGTCCCATCTGTAAACTTCCTGGGCCTGACAAAGTTAATTAAATCCACTTATTTGTTAGGTACACATGAGCAGCAAATGAGTGTAAATCGCCAGAATAGTCCCTCCTTTGTTTATATTACCCCCCACTCGTGCTTTTAATTTGGTAAATAGTGCTTCGAGTCCCGGTCTCGAGGACGGAGCCACGTCAGGCCGTGCACACCACGAACCGCAGATAAGAACAACACGGCTTAAGGTGTTAAAAGTTCCGCCATCATCGCGGTGTCCGTGACTCCGCGGTGACCGTCCCGGGCCGCTACCTCACCTCGGGACCGTGAGTCACGGGAGAAAGGATGACATCATCCCGGAGTCATCCTCGCTCGCCGTCATCGTCATCGGACGGGCTCCTGTCGAGAGCTCCGCGCGCACGAGGGGGGCCCTACTTTCCGACAAACCACGTGACCTTCTGGCACTCTGCAGGCTGCGCCCAACTGGAAAATGCATAATGTATGCGACGCGTGAAGTGCCAGCCAGTGTGTGTGCAGGCGAACAATGCCGTTCTGGTGGGAAGCGGCTGTTTCGGGTGAGACCCGACCGCCGGGTCCGGACGAGGAGGAGGAGGAGGAGGAGGAGGAGGAGGAGGAGGACGTGCCTCCGATCGGGGCTTCCTCGGAAGAGAGCGGCGACCAAAATAGCCTTTTATCTGCACACCGTCGCGCAGGAGTCCCCGTCCCTGCTCCCCGGCGCGGCTGACAGGTGTTTGCGGGACGGAAACAGTCGTCGAGCGGGTGGGCGAGAACGTGCACACAACAACAAAAATAATCCCCACCCGCCGAAAAAATGCGAACCGCTCCGGAAAGTGCACGGCGAGGCATCGCAGCCCCCCCCCCCACCTCTCCCCTCCCCACCCGCACGAGTATGAAGGCGTAAACAAAAGGAGCGGTTCGGCAGCCCCCCACCACCGCCACCACCGCCACGTCCCTCCGCCGGTACCAGGTGCACACCGGCACCCAGCCCGGGACACGCACCGCTCCGACGGGCCTCTGTGCCTGCCTGGCTGGCTGGTGGAACCCGTTTGTCCGTTGTGCAATCGCGCCCGGGCGCTCTCGGCACTTCTCCTGCAAACAAGTACTCACCACACGGATCCGTAGGCGCCGGAGCCGACCGGGGACAAGTTCTGGTAGCGCTCCGGGACCTCCCACACGGTCTTGTTGAGCTCCTGCCGGTAGAAAGTGGGTCTCTCCTTCTGCGACATTCCTGCGGATTCACCGGCCCCGCAGTGACAAAACAAGCCAGCGGAAACTTCTGCTCTCTCCTCCTCCTCCTCCTCCTCCTCCTGCTGCTGCTGCTGCTGCTGCTCTCCTGTCCTCTCCTCCCCGCGAGGCACGACGTGGTGCGCCGCCGCTCTCCAACGCGAAACCCAAAGGCTCCGAATCGCCTCTGAACGCAGTCCGAAGTCCAGCCGCTCGGATTCGGTGCAGCGCGCCCAGCTCTCCGCGCACGTCGGGGGCGCTCGGAGACAACTCGCCCTGCACGCCGCTCGCGCCTGGCTCAGGAAGCTCGCTCTCTCGCTCGCTCGCTCTGGCTCTCGCTGGATTTTTCGCCCTCAACTGTTCTCGCTGCATCCGGGCGCGCGGAAGCGTGCCCGCGGACGTTGTGTCGTCACAGCGCGCCCCCGACGGCCGCTTCCTTCTCGCGAGAAACGACGAGGCGCTGTGAGGAAACCTCGGGATGCCCCGTCCTTTACAGTGGGAATCTCCCACTCCCAGTTTGGACTCGTTTTTATCCCAGAAGGAGGTTTTGCAGGGGTGAGAACCTGCTTTGCTCAACGAATAAGTATAAGTACTTGTCACAATAAGTAAAGTTACTCCAAAGTCACACGTGCTACACGAAAACAACTCGTTCCAACGATTGAGTGTCAGATGTTCTGGACACTCATATTTACTACAAATAAATGCCACTTCCTTTGTTAAAAAGGTAATTTTACTGTTGGTAGTTTGTGGCTTATACTTTGAAGTCCAAGCTAAAATAATTCTCATTATAAACCTGCAGCAATTACATTTGTTACACCTGCATTAAGGTGTTGTTGATTTGTTTTGTTTTTTTCCATTTCATTGGTCTGTTTTTCATTTAATAACTTCAACATTACTTTTTCTTTTTGCTTTCGCAGAGTTAAAAGTGAATATGCGTCTTTTGCTGTACTTTGACGCACCACCTGCAACAAGACTTCATGGAGATGAATGTATGTTTGGGTGTTGAGATGACTAAAGAGCACATTTACTAAGAGAAAACTCAGAAAAAGAGCCACTAAGCGTCGTATGACTCGTGGTTACACGAAGAAAAGCAATATTACCACAGTAAGTAACTGAATGTCGTCTTATTTTGTTTGTCCAACCTGATTTTGTGCTCGTTTTGGCGCCATCTGGTGGCCGTTTGTGGCGACGTTCCGCGTTGTTTTCCTGATCCGTTCGGTACCTGACCCGCTGCGCTCACTGTCTCGCTCCTGAAACCATCGAGTAGCTTTGGGTTGTTGGTGGAAATGTTTCCGATTTGTATAAACGTGCACAAAACACTCAAATGTCACACATTTGCCAATTAAAATACAACTTAAGAGTCACAGAGTACACACTACAAGTTAAACACCTGCAACGTTTTCGATTTAATGGACTGAAATGCAGAGCGGTAGTCATGGTAACTCGCTTGCGACATACAGAAGATGACGTATCTCCTCTCAGGGATGATGATCATAAAGTTACAAGGCAGTGTTTGACAGTCATGTACTGACTGTTCATGTGATGCCTCCCAAGGACAGTTCAAAACTGCAGTACATGAATGCATAACAGAACCTTAAACGCAGCCCTCAGCATCAGTTTTCTGAAAGACGTTGTGAGTACTGCGTCACTAAGGTGTGGAAAATTACTGTGTACTGATTACACTAAACAATCTTGAAGGCTTGTTTGCTCAGTTTGTCATTTGAAAAAATGAGTTCGGAGAAAGTCGACGAGTCTTTCCGTGGAACAGAGTGTCACATTTCCAGCCGGAGGAGTTGTAAATCAAGAGCAATGATGGCCGTTTCCCTCAGAGTCCGTCTGTGTCACCATGGAGCCAGCTGGCTCTTTGTCACGCTGTCACTTGAACATGATCAGCGTTTTATTTCGTTTTCTGCGGGCGACTGTTTGTGGTGAACGTTCGTCCGCCGAGACTAAAGACTTCCTGGCACTGAACGTCCAGCGAGGCCACCGCAGCTCCAGAAGCTGAAGGCCATTCGTGAGACACGAAGTGTTTTCGGACACGGCGACTCTTGCGGTTCGAGAGTCACTTTTCGATGAAGTGGAATAAGTGGTTCGTCTCAGTCTGAACTAATTAGTTGCACATCACGGCTTCACTTTCTTCCTCGGCGGTTCGTTTATTCAGTTCTTTCAACGTTTGACATCGTTGTCTGTCTTCTGTTCCGAAGACGAGGCTTCGTGGAAACTGTTGAACTGGGTCTGAATCGAGTCTCCTCCATGTTTGTTTGGAGACATCGCTCTTATCTGACCAACATGCAAGTGGACTGTTTGTGCAGTTGCTGCATCTGTACATTCATCCATCTCTCACAGCTGATTTAGCAGATTTCCGGGGCAGGTAGCCAAGAACAGCCACGGGGGAACTCCTTCAAAAGATGCGTCAACATCCAAACCGACAATTATCTGCGTACGGGCTCAACTGTTCGCCCAAACAACGAGGTTTGGGGATAATTGGCAGCTCGATCCACTTCAGACAAGAAACAAATAAGTAGGAATAAACACGAAGAGCCCAGAGCTAGTTGCTATGAGACAACAACGCAAACGGTCCCCTGTCGTCCCCTCACATGTCGATACTTTAATGAGAACCGTTCATGACGTGATTGAATCTACTTGGACGAGTTCAACAACATGGAAGCAAAGATGACTGACAGAAGACACAACCGTGAAGCAACGTCCGAAGACGTCCGACGCTTCCGGAGTGTTTTCTCGACGAATGTTGAGGACTGACAACGACTTCGTCGTGTCCGTGCGTGCAAAAACGAGGCAGAGGCCGAGTTTGCTTTACAAAAGGCAACAAACGGATCTTGTATGATCAACATTTTACTCCAAATTGCATCGCATCCCCTCCAAAAACGTTTCGATAACAAAATAAGAAGACAGAAAAATAGTCAGGGAAACAGGAACCAACTAAAATGGCATGAGAAGCACCCCCCTCCCTCCCCCCCTCCCTATTTGGCATTTATCTTCAGGCATATTCCATACAGTATCTCTATTTCTATAAAAATGGTGATGTGCGATTCTGTCGAACTCTCTTCTTCCTCGTCGTGACTCCAGATTTTGCCATTGGAAACATTTTCATTGCTCAGCACACAACGGGTTGTTTACATACAATATATACCTGTGCAAAATGTGTGGAACCAACTTAAACATTGAAAGGGTGTTGTACTGTAGAGAAAAGACAGGGGGGTACATAAAAGTAAAATATAGTGTACACAGGGACATCTCTATATATTAGCAGTTTATCTTCTTCGCCACCACTGACAGAAGTGATTAAAAAAACACAGTATAGCTGTGAGAGGAGGATCGATCAACTTCAGACTGATCACACAAAACCTCGAACGAATCTCTATCGGTATTATTCATCTCAAATATATACAGCGAGGCTAAGTTGTATACAGGTACAAGGTATAACGCACGCACTGCCCTTCGATCTGCTGCATCCTTCGGTATAAATAACGATGTGGCGACAGAAACGGCGTTACTCAACAATATGACGACACCACGGACTGCGGAGCAGCTCCACCAGGCCCTTCATGTCTGTAGTGCACACGTAGTATTATTATTACGAAAGGATTGTATTGTAAGTATTGTACCCAGTCATCAGAAGGGGGGGGGGGCAGCACTGGCTTTGACTTTCACAGGAGTCCACAGACCCAGAAGGGGGGGGGGGCGGTGGGGGGTTGTTTCATCCGTCACGATAATCCCAGAGGTGTCCCGCAACTTGGATCAACGCACGACCACAGACACGAGTCCGTCCCCGGCCGGCGCCCGTCCAGTCCGCTCCAGAGCTGTCCAACTATCATTTCAAGAAGATGATGTAGAAGCCCATGACCAAGCAGGAAGCCGCCACAGCCACGTGAAGCCTCGTCCCGATTACCGCCGCTGACGATGGGAGAAAGAATACAGGGTGAGTGGAGGAAATTGACAGTCAATTCGGAAGAGAGACTCACTTAGTTCCTCTTCGTGCTGATGAGCCAAGCTCAAGACACCGAGAAAAACAAAAGGTTTGAAGCAACACTTCTGTCTAAGTCGAACCTTTGTGACTTGCATGCTCCGATCAGCTTTCTGCTGCCGATACTGATCAGCCATGACTGCCGATCACTGATCCCGATCAGCCATGGTTGCCGATCACCGATAAAGATCGGCCACGACTGCTGATCAGCGATACCGATCACAGGAAGTGGCTGCGAGTTTTCGGTACACGCGAATTGTTACACGTTAAGATAAAAGAAAAAGCAAGTCTGAGGCGCAAACTCACACCCATATTGGATGTTGAAGCGTATCTTCTATAATCAGACAGTTGGAAAAGTCAAACATGATAAACAGGACAGCTGCGTGGAAACTAACTGAACAGGTTTTAACTGGGTGACGTTGTCAGCAGGAACAGTGGGCTCATTCCCTGAATTATTTGGAAATTATTCGTCCTTTGCTTCCTTCAACATCTGTAGTTCAATACAAAAGGGTAAACATGTGAAAAAATACGAAATAAACAAATACTTGGACTCTAAAACACTCTAAAAATAAGTTTTATGCAAAGACTCATCAGTTTAAGTATTAAAATAGAGTGATTGCTTAAAAATAAGTTGAGCATTTGGTGTTTTTGGGGTGCTGAGAAACACGTCAAACCATAAAAATCACTCATTGCTGAGGTTAAACGTCTATTTGTTTGTGAAAAACATAAATGAAGCCAAATGTTTGCACTATCAGCCTGAAAAGAAAGCAACCGCTGTTAACTTTGCACAGCATGCGCGACACCAAGAGCGAGTTGCCGTCCTGCAGTTTACCTTTGTAGAAAACACCCCAAACGCCTTTCTTCTCTGACAGCAGCCAGCTGTTGAGGCGAGGCACCTTCTTGAGGTACGCGCACGTGCAGATGAACAGCAGCCCGAACACCAGGATGCCATCGAAAGAGTACACTGGGAGGGAGAGAAGGGCGGCCGTCACGGTCTGGGACAAGACTCACGGACTCCATGTGAGCATCGCTTTTACTGGCAGCTTGATTTAAGTCAAGTATGTGTCCATTTTTTTCCAAATCCAGATATATTTTTAAAAAATGTTACTGTACTTTGAATTAAATGAGGAAACAGGCTGAATGTTGCATTGAAGAGAGCTTTCCAGACATGAAATTTAACTTGAAGTGAAACATTTGTCTCAATCACAAACTTTTTGTTGGCGTCCAGATCCAGAGAGTTAATAAAGCAAGTTTGTGTCGACATGTACACCTGTGGAATAGGAAGACTTGGCTGGAAGTGAACCGCACAACACTGACAACAACACACATTCACTCCTGAGTTAGAATTCAATGGAGAGAGTCAACAGAAGGCACCTTTAGAGGACTAACTTTTCTCCTGTGTAATCGCCTGCCTGGACACTGAAATGTTGAGCTTTAGCCGCCGACAGATCCTCCACAGCCGGTAAGCAAAGTACCTCCCAGTGTGACAATAACAATGGCGGCAAAGGGCGTTCACACACGCTCAACGGAGAAGCTGCGGAGGGAGCCCACCGCTGACGGGAGAGACTCTCAGACGGAGGGTTTTGTTTGGGTTCTCACCGACGGGCAGAGCAGCCCAGGGCCACGTCTACAGCTAAGCTAACCCCCAGTAGCGCCGCTTCCTACCGAGGAGCCAAACTTGCGGCGCGCAGCTCGGCTGGACGCGGCTCGCAGGAAACCTACCATTTGTCATGTTCGCAGTTTGCTCCTCGACGGTGTTACGCGACTGTTTCTCTAAATCAGCACTCCATTCTCCGTTTCTGGAGGGACAGGATCGCTCGTGTAGTCCGTTTCGCTTCGCTGTCACTCGGTTGACATTTCCGTTTCCCTGGAACAGACGCGTCTTTTTCTTCTTCTTTGGTATCGGGACACCAGACGGCTCCAGGGCGCGTTGCTGCCCTCTGGTGCCTCCATGTGGTTACTGCAGGTGCCTCGCCATTGTGAGTGATCGAGTCCAGCGGGACCCGAACTTTTGTTGCGGCGCAGCCCTTTCTACAGGGTTGCCGCACCCGCAAACAAGGCCCCACCCGCGCTCCCAGGACCTAATTTATAATAATATATGTAGGCCTAATAATATTTAGCTAATTTTAATTATTAATTTAAGGATTTGTGTCAGGAATGAAAACTAGAATTCTGAAAAATATTAAAGTTTGGGTGTTTGGGATTCAAAGGAGATCCAGTTCGGCAGCCAACCGACACCCACCTTCACTCCCACCGCCAGTTTCGTTCGTTTTCTTTGCGCTTGCACCATTTTTTTCCTCCTGATTTGATGCGACTTTATTTTCCTGTGAACAAGTGAAGGCAGTGCAGACGTCTCCTTCTAAATCAAACAGCTCAGATGAAGACAGATGAATGTCAGAGACCTGATGTCTTCCATCGTCCAATATTAGGCGTGACAACGCAGTGCAGAGACAGAGCCAACATCAGTAATCTTAATCTTTCTATTAAATTATGTTAATCTCCACATATGCTGCAGCTGCTCCTTGTCAGGGACAACAGGAGTTTCTGTCCTGGAGGGAACAAGGCGGGAACAAAGGGTCGTAAGACAGTTAATGAGATTTGATCAGCGGACAGAGTGGCACACCTGTTCTGAGTGGAGCTGCAGCTCACTGGGCACCTCCACGTCCACACTGAGCCTCTCCCGCTGATCCTGCGACTGCTGCTTCTCCTGCTGCTGCACCCGAGGGAACAAACTCCGTTGTCACGCCGATCCGCGATGCGTCTCTACCAGAGCACACAGGTACTGTTTCTGTCAACCTTTCTGCCGCCAGGTGGGAGAAATGTAGTTAGTGATGGCAAGTATGATAAAAACAGGGACTCTTTGATCGTTACCACAACAGCACAGAACAGTGTTCATGTAATCATCGTTGACTTGTCTGTGCTTGTTTGTGAAACACTGAAAAAAACCTGTTTCATGTGCTCACAAACTTTAGTCTGAGTCGCATTTTAACGGACGAAATTGCTGCGCAAAAATGAAAACTTCATCAATTTTTGTGTGTGTGGAAACAAGAAATTGCTCATCCTTTTGCGTGTTGGATTCAAAGAGTGTTTGTTTCACAACGCTTTCAAACTGGACATGAAGAGGATAAAAAAAGAGAACTTTCTGCGGATTAGTTTGATCGTCTTTGCAGTGAACGTTTCTGTTTGTTCAAATGCTCCTTCTGGTGGAAGAATCATCCGAGTAACAATGTTCTTTCCATCCCTCGCTTAGGCGTCGCAAAAAGTTGGCGTTCACGACAGAAAAGGTGAGATAAGGAATGAAAGATGCTGAAGTTGGTCGGAGATTTCGAGCCAACCCAACAAAAGTCACTTGAATTGACATTAAACCAACAGCAAATACTCAAACTCTTCGTCGCCAATTTGCAGAAAACGCCGGCTTGAGGTCGTTCATAACAGACAGACATCTCTGCCAGCTGATCCCGCCTTGCCAGGTGACAGACCGTCACCCACATGCGGCGGATGATGACCTCATCAAACCCAGAAAGCCGCCAAATCCCGTCCTGGCATCTCGTCTGCACAGAGCGCTCCATCAGGAGCTGACGTTCCGCTACAGACGGCGAGTAAACTGTGTTGCAGATCTCGTCTTGTAGCTCCATGGCTGTTCGGCTCAGTCTTGTTCCGGAGCGCTTCAGTCGTCCCCCCTCCTCAGTCCCAGAATCCTCTTAGGGGTCAAGGGGGGGGGGGTAAGCGACATGCTTAGGTTGCGTTTAATGCTGCGGCAGTCAAAGGTGCAGAGATCCCAGCTGATCTCCCGCTAGGAGAAAGTCTCCTCGCGCAACTCTCCAGTGACGACGCAATTTTCTCCGCAGAGGCGAACTGCCGAGACGGAAGCCCGAGCTGCAGGTGGTCCTGGAGAACAAACGGAGGGAGCAGCGCAGGCGGAGCGAGCTCGCTCTGCAGCCCCCCACGGACCTCGAGGTGAAGCTGCGCTCGAGGCGGCGGAGGTTGCAGAGAGTGCGTGGTGATGAAAACGCGATTCGCGCAATATTTACTGGATTGGAAAGAAGCGTAGGACGTCCAAACACAGATGTTTCCTGTGTTGCAGTGCGAGCTGGAGGAGGAGGAGAGGAGCCGAAACCTGGAGGGAATCCCAGAGTTTGTTCACGTGAGACAAACGCTGAGACACGTCCACAACTCGTTCCAGTGACGACTCCCGGAGTCGACACAAGACGCCCTGCAGAACACGCCGGGAAACAACAACAAAAAAAAAAGCTGACGCCATGGATATTTATTGTGCAACTTTGCCGCCTTAATACGTTACGTTTCAAATTCACTTGATGATTTGCACAAACGCTGATCAGCCAAATAACAGGTGGTCTAAAACCAACGTCAAACATGAGCCTCTCCCAAATATTTTGCAAGATTTATGGCAAGAGTCAAAAAAGGGGGATTTCCATTGTCTGATTGCTCAACAGTGGTTCAGAAAGCTGATTTCCACCACCAAAAGCTCCATTTACTGCTTTGTTTTATATTGTGACACCAGACCAAAAAAAACGGTAAAAAAGGAAGATAATAAAAACGTTGTTTATCTGTTTGCTCGATTGTTTTCCACGACAGATTATCTTTGTGGAAGTTCCGTCTTCTTCGTGCTACTCTGACTTCTTCGTTCTGCGTTCATTTCAAATCAAAATGAAGAGATTGGAAAAGACACGACGCCATTTAAGGTTTTTATTGAAACATCCAGGATTGCCGATCATTTGAGTAAAAACGACCACGCGAAGTTCAGCCGGCGGGGACAAGAGGGGGGAAAACCATTCATGGCACGAGCGTGGGCACCTCCCTCTCCGCGGGACTCGAACCGACAACATTTTACACTGCCGTCAGAACGCTTTTGACACATTTCACACTGCTGTTGACATCACAGGGGGGAGAGTCTGGCTACGAAGGGCGCGCCGTTAGGCAGAGGGACGAAAACAGATAAAACAAAACACAAAAGGACGTTAAAAGTGACCGAATGCCGGCTGGCGGTCTTTCAGGAGTTCCTGGACCTGCCGCACCGGACCGGAACGGACTCCAGCACAGGAAACGAAAAGGCCAATTTGAATCTCACACATTCTCTGCGACCTCAGACAAACTATATGGCGTCTCGAACAGAAGAACATTCAAAAACACGTCCCTCACGTGCTGTTAATGCTGCGAATGACATCGTTTCCTCCGAGTATAAATATCCATCGTATCGACACGAAGCGAGAAGTCCAACGTCGTCCGTCTGCTGCTGAATAAATTAACAATAAATAAAACACAAAGGAATCGCTTCGACACACACGAAGCGTAACACGGCAACAGGGTGAGCGAGGGTCTCCTGTCGGTGTCTCCCACAAGCTCTCAGCCGCACCGGGAGAAGACAAAAGCCTTGAATAATTCGCGAGAGCTGCAGCAGGTGATGCACAGACGGAGGAGAGGAGGACACGTCGACGGCGAGTCCGGAGGGGCTCACGGGCGCTTCAGTTCCAGCAGGAAAGAAGGAAGTCTCCTCCGCTTAATCTGCAGGATCATCAGGAGTTGATCCACAGCGACCGAGCCTTTAAACGAGTGTGAGTTGCGTCTAATTTCAGCAAAGTTCCAACAAAAAGCAGCAAAAAGACGAGAAATGGATCGTTTTCAGAGTTCCGTCCCAACTTGGAACGCTTTCGCCACGGAGACTTGGAGGGAAAACGTCCTTTCGCGTCCCTTCCTCGGACGACACGATAACGGGAAAGAGAAGGTGAAACGCTACGGGATCCCGTCTTTTCTTTGGCAGCACTGAGACGGCGGCACGCCCCAGTCGTACACGTACGACAGCCGCAGCTTGACTTCCTCCTTGCAGAGGCGGCCGTCCCGCTGCAGCGTCTGGTGCTTCTCCAGCATGTCCTCCAAGCTCTGCTTGTGCGTCACCAGGTACTTGTTGTTGCAGCCGCGCGACTTGTACTCGGTGTCGAAGCGGGGGTCGTGCGTGCGGCGGACGTCCACCGGCGCCAGCCAGGCGCCCAGCGACACGTCCTCGCTCTGCCACGTCTTGAGGAAGTCCGCGTTGAGGCGCACGTAGCGCACCAGGTCGGCGGAGAGCACGTAGCCGCCGCCCAGCGCGTAGGGCAGGTAGTAGTCGCAGAGCTCCCAGGAGCTTTCGCGCCACTTGCCGGCGGTCTTCACGCGACCCCTGCCGGAGAAGAAGCCCCAGTACAAGCGGCTGGGCTCCTTCGCCTTCAGCTCCTCTTTGAGGAGGTCCAGGCGGGCGAACGTGTCGTCGTCCGCCTTCAGGACGAACTTGAACTCCACGTTCCGGTCCAGCCACGAGTACATGTGCAGCAGCTTCAGGGTCAGGTTCTCGTAGGAGTCCCGCAGGTCCGGCAGGAGGAGCAGGTCTTTGTGCCGGCCCTGCTCCGTGTTGAGGTTCTGGAGGTCCTCGCCGGGGAGGCCCTGAGTGCCCACCACGAACATGGCCAGCACGTCCGAGTCCCGCTTGGCCAGCCAGGTGCTGCGGATGATGCTCCGGCGCTCCGTGTACTTGGGCCCCGTCGTGATGAGGACCACGAGGAACGCCGCCAGCTCCTTGGCCGCGGAGGGCGCCTGCTGGCGCTGCTCCGGGCGGGCCTGCGGGTCACTGGCCCGGGGCGCTCGGCCCGGGGGGTCGGGGAGACCCTGCTTCAGCGTCTCCGTGGTGCACTTGGCCAGGAAGACGAGGACCACCGCGAAGCTGCACACCGTGCCGATGACCAGGGCCGTCTTGTGGCGGCACAGCAGGCGGAACAGATTCATGGCGCCGCTCCTGCGTGGGGACACCGGACGAACCGTTAGTGCTGTGCAATATGTGGAGAGTAACAATAGAAACATCGATGCTGCTGCCCGAAAACATCACGTGATCATAACTACTTGCACGTGGTAAATATGCGCATGCGTAATGGTGAAAGATTACAACACAAAGCATAAAATTTCTCTACATTAAGAGTCTAATTGAAGCAGCAGCAGCAGCGTCGGATTACGTGCACGCCGTCGGCCCAGTGGCGCCACCTGCCGGCCAAGCTCCGCGGCGGAACGCTGCCCCGCACATACGTGTCAGCACGACGTCGTACGCGGCAAGGCGTGAAAGAGGATTTGGAGGTTACCTGAGCTACTTAAAAAGTGCCCGTGCCCGTGCCGGTGCAGCCAGAGAGGGGCCGCGGGGGAGGACGCAAGCTCTGCAGCGCGAGCGCGAGCGCGAGCACGAGCGCGAGCTACCGGGAGGAGACCGTCTGCGCACTTTGCGAACTGCCTCCGCTGAATGCAGACCGACGCAGCTCCGTCATGGTGGAAGCAGCGGACCGGAGGTGGAAAGCGGTGCGGAGAGCCGCCGCGACGGCGACGGTCACAGTAAACACAGCGTGCCGCCCGCTGGGTAGTCCTGCTCGGCAATCACTGTGTTCATTTTGCGCCTCGGAGTGTAAACCGAGCCAGGTCCTCGGGATGGCTGGGACGCGCCGGAAACGGAAGTTCGAGCCCCCTGAGAAACAAGAGAAAATGGGAAAATACATTTTTTTTACGAAATAAACACGATAATTTTTTTTTTTATTTTGGTACATAATATGACTGTAATTAACATGAAGCTAGAGTAAAGCCAATGTAATGACTAATTTGACACAATAATTAAACAAACTGGCGAAAAAATAAGAAATTTGGTGTCTTTGGACGGCTATGTTGAATTTGAGGGCGGAAATTGTAATTAAAGCAAGCAAAAGATTCTCATTTTGCACTAAAATTGTGCCAACGGTTGCGATGTGGCGCATGCGCAGTCGTTACGTGAGAGTTTTGCCAGTTTGCCGGATATAGGCAGTGTTGGCTTCAAAATAAAAGCACAAAAGTACAAGTTCTCAGCAGTACTCCAAACGCGTCGCACTGCAAGTAGGAAACATGCTAAACAAGGACAAGTTAAAGGGGCTACAGGCAGATTTTCACACAGATCTGTAAAGAGACTTTTATAGGTCTGTGGATTTTCAAATTGTCGCTGCTTTTACGATAACCGTGCGCGTAGGTACGGTTTTATTTTGAAAGTCTTAGGCGGAAGCTCTCTGGTTTATTGCCGGGTTGACTTACGGTTCGCTGATGTCCATCCTTTACTTGAAATAATGGTCTCGTCGCCGTAAAATTCACGTCTGTCGCATGTAGCCGCACTTAGCATTGATACAGTGACGAGAGCCGCCATGTACGTTCAGAACGACAAGTGTTTGTCCGCTTCCGGTTAGCTCGGAGACACCGCTTTACCGGACAGCACGTCTCTCTCTGTCTCTCGGTGTCTCTCTGGCTTTGGAGCGGGACAGCGGCGAGCGATGACGGCTCGCAGCACCAAGCCGCATCCTGGGATACGGCCGCCGCCGCCGCGGCTGCTGCTGCTCGCCATTTTCCTGCTGCTTCTGAGCGTGTACGCGGTGGTCGCCGCCTCCG
>JASSRZ010000072.1:6715774-6727099 GCA_032164315.1 Malacoctenus gilli | reverse complement strand
GCCGCCGCCGCCGCGGCTGCTGCTGCTCGCCATTTTCCTGCTGCTTCTGAGCGTGTACGCGGTGGTCGCCGCCTCCGAGTATGACCCCTACAAAATCCTGGGGGTCAGCAGGAGCGCCAGTCAGGCGGAAATCAAGAAGGCGTACAAGAACCTGGCCAGGGAGTGGTGAGTGACTGACTGACTGACGCCAGGTGTTCGGCGAGGCCGCCCGAGCGTCACCGCGCGGCGGCAGCGACTCATCCGTGGTGTCCCTCACTTCCTCTTCAGGCACCCGGATAAAAACAAGGATCCCGGTGCTGAGGACATGTTCATCAAGATTTCCAAGTCATATGAGGTGAGAGACGAAGCCTGGCAGCGTGTCACTTCCGCTTTCTCTTTCAAATCTGGGTCCCCAATTAACACTTTGTGTCTCTGTTCTGGCAAATTATTTCACTCGGTTCTTTTGCGGGGCTGCACGTGGCATTTTTTGCAGGCTGGGATCACAGCTACAAGCCAGTAGGACACTCATAACATGTGATTCCCTTTTGTTTTTGTTGTTGTGCTGCTCCTGACCTTGGAACTTCTTTCCCATCTCCTCTTGTGTACGTTTCCCGGCTTCTGCACCTGCAGGAATTGCCTGTTTCCCACACATCCCAGCAGAAATCCCTGTTTCTCACACTTTTCCCCTCGTACTGTTTTTCAGTACAAGGAGGGACAGATTGGGTGTGCGTCTCTCAACGTTTTCCACCTGCGTCTTCAAATTCCCTGGCCTCTTTCCCTCCCAGATTCTGTCCAACGAGGAGCGCAGGTCCAACTTCGACCGGTACGGTCAGATGGACGACAACCAGCCGTTCGGCCAGTCGCAACATCACGGTTTCCGCAGCTTCCACAACAGCTTCTACTTCGACGAGTCCTTCTTCCACTTCCCCAGGTACCCCCCCCCGAGTTCAGACGGCCCCAACGAACCACGGGGATGCGATTCATGATGACAAACGAACCCTTTCTCTTGGTTCACGTCCTCAAAACGACCCCCCCCCCGTCCCGCGCCCCCTTCCAGGTCGAGGGACTTCGCGGACAGCAAGTACATGCTCCACCACGCGCAGTTCAACACCGACGTCCTGCCCGGCAGCCACAAGAGGCCGTACCTGATCAAAGTGACCTCCGAGTGGTGCTTCGCGTGCATCCACATCGAGCCCGTGTGGAAGGAGACGGTGCAGGAGCTGGAGCCTCTGGGTAAGACGCCGCGCTCCTCTCAGGCGGCCCGCACGTGCGCTCTCGCAGCTGTTTGTTCCTCTTCACAGCGACGTGTCATTCGGACAGAGGAAGGTGGATCGAGTATGAATTTATGTCCATTTATTGTCGCAAAAAGCAGCCTTCTTCATTTGTTTTCTCTGCTCCCGCTGTTATTTTTAAACAGACACTAAAAACGGCCGCATGCATCTTTTATAAACCCTCCCATCGGACAGAACTCGCCGTTTTCAAGGGCACGAGTTAATCCCACAGCATGGAGCTCCGCTTAGCGAGGCTCCTTTTCCAGCGCCCCACGCACGCTCTCCAGTTAAAGCGCCACTTCAGTTCTCCAGTCGCCGTCTCATTAGACTTGTTTCTCCCTCCTCGAGGAGCGTGTGACTGCGTTTCTTCGTCCCACCAGGTGTCGGCATCGGCATCGTGGACCTGGGCTACGAGCGGCGGCTGGCCAGCCAGCTGGGGGCTCACCGCGCGCCCTCCATCATCGGGCTGGTCAACGGCAGGGTGACCTTCTTCCATCAGGCCGTGGTGCGGGAGCACCTGCGGCAGTTTGTGGACGATCTGCTTCCTCAGAAACTGGTGGAGAAGGTAACGCAGATCGTTGGTCGCAGCGGATTTTAGTCGGGCTGCTCTGAAAGTTGGATCGTCGCGTTTTTCTGTTGTTTTCTTGCAGATTACCGACAACAACTACATGAGTTTTCTTGAAAACTGGCGAGTGGAAAACAAGCCCAGCCTGCTCCTGTTCGACCAGGTCCCTGTGGTTCCTCTTCTCTATAAGGTGGGTTTACACGCATGAAGTGTCCCCCCACATGATCACAACTTCACAATACGATTATAAACCTTGTAAAAATTGGAGTTGATGCTTATTAGACAATCAGATTTATGGTTTATAGTGTTCTAAATCTTTTTTTTGCGGATATACATTTGGTCTTTGTGCCAAACGGAGTTGTGCCGTGTTGTTTTATGGTCAATACATGTGCAGGAGTGACTCCGATCTCCCTCGTTTGTCCTCCAGTTAGCGGCGTTTGCCTTCAAAGACTACGTGCGTTTCGGCTACGTGGACCAGGGCGAGACGCACAACTCCCGGCTGCTGCGGCAGTTCAACGTCAACACCTACGCGCCCACCATGCTGCTCTTCAAAGAGGACACGGAGAAGCCCGTGGACATCATTCAGGTCGGCGCCACGGCGCGGCGCCGTTCGGGGGAAACTCCGCCACGGTGGCAGGATGGAGCTCGTTTTCACCTTTCTTGATCTTTCGCTCTTTCAGGCCAGAGGGATGAAGCGACAGATCATGGACGAGTTCGTGTCCAACAACAAGTTCCTGCAGGTGCCGCGGCTGGTCAGCCAGCAGCTTTTCGACGAGCTGTGTCCGGTCAAGCAGTTCCACCGCCGGAGAAAGTGAGACGGCAGAGAGAAATCGGGCCGCGGCCTCTCTTGGGGTCGACCTGCGGTCGCCGCCGGGGTGGTGACTGTGTGTGTTTTTCCAGGTACTGCGTGCTGCTGATCACCGGCGAGGACGCCGCGTTTCTGCCCGGCAACAAGGCCTTCCTGGACTTTGCCTCGGCCAACAAAAAAGACGTGCTGCGCTTCGCGTACGTGTACCAACGCCAGCAGCAGCCTCTGTGCCAGGCGCTGCTCCAAAGCCAGGCCGCAGTGCCGCCGCAGGTCAGCGCTCGAAACGCACACGCGGTCAACGCAGACAAAACAAACATGGTCGGAAATCCCGAGTCACCGTCCGCAAGTAAACATCGAGGACGAGCCGCACTCGTTCCGCTGTAGGACAATGTGTCAGATTTGTCGCGTCAGATTACCGCGAGCGGGCAATAAAGCGGCCATTCGATACCCCGGACAGGTGGTCATCCTGGAGAGGCGGAGCCCCAACGGCAAGGTCCTGTACCGCGCCGTGAGCGGCGGCTGGAACGGCAGCGACGAAGACAAGTACCGCCTCCACGAGCAGCTGGAGCTTCTGCAGAAAGACCCCACCTATCTGACATCAGACGCCACTCTGCCCGAGCTCAACAACGAGATGGCGCCCGTAGGTCGCCGCCGACCGGCACGCCTCAGGCGCTCGTCGTCGTCGTCGGAAGTTCTAACGACGCTTCTTATGTTTCCAGATCTTCATCGTTCAGTGGATAAATGCCGCCTACGATTACATCCTTCAGTTGTACGACGACCTCCTCTACTCCAACTGGTAAGACGAACTGGGAATGGTTCTCGTGTATCTGCTTGGACAGCGCTTGAGCAGCCGTCCCGTCACAGAGTCGCGCTGATGCGTCTTGGCAAAAGTGTTAAAGCATCAGAGGTTCGAGAGACAATCGAAAGACGCCGTTTCTTTTCTCTTCAAGGCGGGAGATGATGCCCATCCTGTCCTTGATCTTCTCTGCTCTCTTCATTCTGTTTGGCACTGTTATTATCCAGGCCTTCAGGTAAGTAAGACATCAAATAGAAACGTTTTACTAGTCCTCCTGTATTGCGCGTTAGAAATTCTCTGCTCAGGTCTGAGAAGTCTGAGTTTTTGTAGTCCGCAGCGAAGTTTTGTCCCCTCGCGTGTGTTTTCAGTGAGCCGGGAGAGAGCAAACCCAGACGGCCCAAGTCGAAGGAGCAGACGAAACCCGAGGACGACGCGTCGAGCAGGACGAGCACCTCCAGGTGAGGTGCAACGAGTGTGATAAGCAACCAAAAAATGGACCCAAAAAGAAGGATTGAGGGAGAGTTCCGAACGAGTTTCCTGTTCTTGCTTTTTTCATTCGTGACGCATTCGGTCAAACACTTTGGTGGTCGAAATGTCACCTCTCAGGGAATCACTTTGCACACAATTTGCTCCTTCTCTGCTCACTAACATTCATTTTCCTGGTTGGCAGCCGCGCCCCGAAGAAGGACTTTGTGGAGGTCACCGAGCTGACGGACATCACGTACACCAGCAACCTGGTCAAGCTGCGGCCCGGCCACCTGAACGTGGTCCTGGTGCTCAGCAACGCCTCCAAGAACGCGCTGCTGAGGAAATTTGCCAAGGAGGTTTTCTCCTTTTCTGGGTGAGTGTCAAAGTCCCAACGTTGTGCCTTTGTTTTCTCGTATTCTGTTTGACGCTTTGGAATTGGGTCATGCTGACTCAACCTTTTCGCTCCTCTCTGGCAGGACCGAGACGCTCCATTTCTCCTTCCTCAACTTCGACAAGCACCACGGCTGGATGCCGTCCCTCCTCCGCTCGGCCCGCGACGCCGCGCGTAGTCCGGGCGACTCGGACGAAGAGGACGAGTCCTCGGACTACACCGGCCACGTTTTGGCCCTCAACGGATACAAGAAGTACTTCTGCCTCTTCCGGCCCGTCTTCACGGGGGACGACCCCAACGACTCGTCCTCCGACGGCAGGCGGAAGTCCCGCTCCAGGTCCCGCTCCAGCTCCCACTCCCGCTCCAGGTCCCGCTCCAGGGAGGACGGGCCCGGCTCCAGGAGAGGCTCCGGCAGGGCCACCAGCATCGAGGTCCACCACAAGCTGGACAAGCTGGGACTGTGGATGGAGAGACTCATGGAGGGGACGCTGCCCAGGTTCCACGTGCCCGCGTGGCCCGTGCTCGACGACGGCTCCTCCGCAGAGAGCTGAGGTCGCCGTGACGACGGCGACGCCTCCCGCTTCGGCGCCCGGTTCGACACTTAAGCAGACAAACTGCAGTTCAACCTTGCAGCTTTCAGAGATTTAAAGTTTCCTTTCGCAGACGCTGGAATGCTGCGAGCTGTTTTTACTGAATGTCTTATTTTATCTGTCTATGTCATTCAGGTGCGGAAGCACACACACACACACACACACACACACACACACACACACACACACACACACACACACACACACTGATCCAAGGAGGCGAAATACGGTTTTGTGGCTTCACGTACAGTTCTTAAGTTCGACGACAACTGAGACCCGCAGGCAGCAGTGCGTGTGTGTGTGTGTCTGTGTGTGTCTTTGTGTCACCGTCCTGTCATCCAACTACTGAAGTACATCCAACACACTCGTCCAGTGCGGATTAAGATTGACCTCATTTCGTCGCTATGATTGGCCTTCAGGATCGTTGAGCCTGCTGCTTTGAGTCGATGGATCGTTTTGTTTCTCTGAACGCTCTTCAGTTCCGATTTGGCTTCCGGCAAGTGGGCTCCAACCGGACTCGTTCTGGGCTCGAGTCCCACTCCGAGTGGGATCGGTGACGCCCGTTCCTCCGGTTCCGAGACCTTCTCCGCGTTTCTCCGCACAGATCAAAGTTTTCATGTCTCGCTGCTGGTCTCGTTTCGAATCGAATGACGAAAATGCTTTGCGAAAAAATACTGGCGGTGCTCGAAAGTGTAGCCAAGTGAGTGGTCGCGGTACTTAATTGGGGTTTGTAACTTCTCGTTGGGGGGTTACGCCACCTGCTCTTCGTCGGTGGTCCGCTTGGGCGGAACGACGACTCGTTTTCCCCTTTTTAGTTTTTGCACTTTTAAAACTGCAGCTGATGTTTATGCATGGATTAGGTAGACTTAAAGAAATAAAAACAAGTTGATCATTTTCAAAGGCCGTTCACTTACTCCTGTTTTGTTTTTTAATGAAACAAGTAACTAAAACGCTGCTCAAGAAGTCATATTTGCAGTACACGATAACTTCATTCAACTCTTGTGTCTGAACTTCACTGTAAAAATCAAAGTCTACTAAAAATGTTCTTTTTAAAACAGTTTATTTATTTAAATCTGTGCAAAGTTTGAAAATATGTCATTCTTCTTTATGTCTCTAATAAAAGATCTACAACATTACAACCTGGTGTTCAGTCTCTTAGTTACACAGGTCACAAATTACAATACAACGAATTTTCCGTTTGTTTTTATTTATACATTGTGCAGGAGGCTCTGTTTTAGAGAAGGAATTGAAGTACGACATTGTGAACAATTACCGAAGAAAACAAACAAATATTTACCATAAATATAACTGCTGTAAAATATTACACGCGTTCAACTCGAGCATGAATCACTACATGTCATCACAGGGTGTGTGTGTTTGCGTGCGCGTTTGTGTGTTCAGTACTCGGGAATGTCAAACACTTTCTTCATGGACAAGTCTTCGGGGCCGAAGGACACGGGCAGCAGTTCGTCCACGGTCATCTGGCGGTACGAGCCGTCGGGCTTCGACATGAACACGTCCCAGTTCGGTCCAAACTGCCACAAAAAGCAGAACAAAGCAGCTGGAGCTTTTTCTCTGCTCCGCGATCAAGCTGTCGAACCTTTTTAGACTCACACTGGAACCCAACAAGAGGCTCTGATATTTAAGGTTCTGCATTTCTTTTTTGTTCGAAGAAAGAACTGACAGATAAACTCAAAAAGGCGCTTTTATGTCACTGCATCGATGAGCAAATGTGTTTTTTCTCGGATTTTCAGTCCGAGAGGAGGAAACCTTTATTATTTACAGTTCAAAAATGCTGACTGGCTGCTCTGCCCATTAAAGATCACACCTGGCTGTATAATTCTGACACTCCTCCACTGGTTTTAGGCCGATATAGTATTCCCTTTCTCTGTGAACGAATGAAAAGCTCAGTTGTCTCCGTGTGGCTGGGTCGAGAAACGTTACCTCTCTCATGAACTGCCTGCAGCCTCCACACGGAGAGATGAACTGGTCGTTCAGGTCGCTGCGCAGAACATATGGAGAAATGTGAAGCGGTGAAACGAGGCGTCGGGCGGCGTTGGGGGCAGATGTTGACATTCAGGAGATTGTGGAGTTGTGCAACTGCAACACCAAGACCCGGCAGCCTGTTTGATGTTCAGGCTGGGGGAATGCGTCGCTTTCAAAATCACTGCGTGAGTGAAGGTGACTCTTTGTGTGTGGAAAGCTCTGAGACTGATGAAATAAAGTTCGTTCATTCATCGCAGCTGATCCTGTCTTTACGAGAACGTTTGATGAGAATTTGTTCGCAAAAGGTTTAAAAGTATGGGTTTTTTTTGGCTCATTTAGGAGCGTCTGACTTTTGGCTCACTGTCAGATCAGAAAAACCTGTGTTTGAGCAGTAACGGGGGGGCTGTGATGTGCAGAATTGAACGTAGAGGGAAGTGAGTCACGCTGCAGTATCACAGACGTTAAGAGTGTGTGTGTCTGTGTGTGTGTGTAGGGGGGGGGGTGAATGCTGGCTCGTGGGGGAGCGCCGGGGACGTTTCCAGGTGTTTACTGCCCGTCGGTCAGAGGTGGCCCTCACCTGGCGATGGCAATGGCCTTGAAACTTCGGAAGCCCTCGGACACCGCCTTGGAGATAGCGTTCCTCTCGGCGCACACTCCCAGATTGTAGCACGCGTTCTCCACGTTACAGCCTGTCACGGACACACGGGAGAGAGAAACACAAGCGTCGGAGCGCGGAGGGCTTTCGTTCGGCGGCCCGCCTGCTCGCCTCCGCTCGTCCCACCAAATAAGTTACTCAGTGGGCCTTTGCACTCGGCAGTTGTTTGTCCCCAGCCGTCCTCGTGCGGCACACGTGACCTTTCAAGCTTTGTACAGTGCAGCGGCAGGCAGGACAGTCGCGCCTGCACGCCGCTGTTGACAAGGACTTGACATCCCCGCTCGTGTTGACAGAGCAGTCGGCGGCCAAAGTGACGTGCTGACAAAAGGTCACCAGATGTCATGAGATCGCTGACCAGCCCGACATCATTCAAGTTGGATGATTTAACAGTGAGGTTCTGCCTCCGTATTTTATCGTTTTGACCAAAAAACAGCCATGAGATCAAGAAGTGGACTCCCGTTTCTCGAACCTGAACTCTACCCCCTCCCGATCCACACTCAGATCGTAAACACGCAACCTCTGCGGCCGGACTCACCTGTAAACACGCAGTTGTCGGTGGTCAGGAGAGCAGCTCCCACCCTGAACTTGCTGTAGGGGCAATACGCCTGCTTCTTCGCCTCCTGGGACTGGACGATCAGTTTTTGAACCGCATCCTGGGACAAGTGCCTGGAACTCTGCTCCTTGATCCGCATGGTCTCCCTGGCAGATTTGACCCCATCCATCCTGGCTTTTGCTATTTGTAAGGTGGTGGGGTTTTTTTTCTGTTTTTTGTCGAGTCAGTGAGTGACTCTATTGTGGCTCAGCTTTAAATGTGAATGGGACAGAGGGGGGAAGGGGAGAGGGAGCAGCAGGAGCCAATCACTCACTAGTTGGATGTCGGTGAGCTGTCACAGAGGGGGGGGTGGCCTGATGTTGTCAAGTAACTGGAACGCCTGAAACGTGTTGAAATTTGACTAAAAGACTGAAAGCTGGAGAGAGCAGTTGATCACTCACTAGTTCCTCAAATCATTGTCAAAAGAAATCCCCTCACAGGTACAGCCTGTCAAAAATAAAAAGTAAAACAAAAAAGAAGTTTTAATGCTCCTTCTGGTCCTTAGGTGGTGTGAGGGGGCACTGTGGTCCGCAGTCTGTTTGAAGTCCAGTTCGGTCAGCGTGTCCCTTTTTGGCCTCCTTCATGGTCACTCTTCATTCAGCTGTTTCTCTTGTTGGACAAACTGCCTGGTGACCAGTCAGCAGGTTAACTTCAGTCCCCAAATCACATATTGTGACCTGCTATGATTGATCAAACCCATTAAATCAATGGTTCTTATAAACGACTTTTATTCACACAATATTACCTTTTTTTAAATAGTGAATCGTTATTGTTTCCACGATATCTTTTATGAAATTGAGCTTTTCTGTATATTGACATTTCTGTTTCACTGTTATTTGACAGACTGTGAGAAAACATTTTCTTTAGATTGAGTGTGTTCAAAGGGGCCAAATAAGAGTGAAAAGTGTATATAAAGTCTTTTATTTCCAAATTCAAGGCCTTTTTTTATCCAAATCAGTGAACAAAGTGAGGTTTCAAAAAGCAGCGAGTGATTGCACAAATCCGTGTGGTTCGAAATGTGACACTTATCTTGACATCACCTCTCACAACCACAATATATTAGGTCTCCGACAAAAAGTGCAGGTAGCTGAACCAAGATCTCAGGCACTTCAGGCCTCACTCAAGAGGAGAAAAGAAGAGTGACACGTTTGCCCTGTAAGGTTTTTTTTGGCCAAATACAATTATTCTGCATGACAATAAAAAACAACAACAACAACAAAAGACTAAAAAGACCCAAGTGGCAAATGGGGTCCGTTCAAGCATGCGTCACTGAAGTGACTTTGGTGAGCAAGTCATCGGGAGTCCCGTTAATTTGTCTGGATGATTGAGGTCATCCATTGGACGTAGTTCCTGACCCTGGTGTAGACGCCCGGGTAAGAGCGCCAGCCGCAGCCGATGCCCCACGACACGATGCCTTCGAATTTACCGTTACAGATGAGTGGCCCCCCCGAGTCACCCTGAGGGAAAAAAAACAAACATCTTTTTGATGCGAGGGTTCAAAAGAGTGATGCGAAACCAAAAAGCGACGACTTTTTAAAAGCTGTTCTGGGTGTTTTTAACTGGCAGCAGCAGGTAAAAGCCACTGGTTGGCTTGATTACCACACCGCACGTTCCTCAGGTACCTGCTCGGCAGCCACAGGTGATATGACTCAGTATACATCCTGTGTCTCGCCCATCGTCATTACGTGCTTCACTCCTGTTCTTACTCGCTCACCCTCTCGTGGCTCAACATACCGAGCTGACACGTTCAGCACTGCACGCAGACCACTTGACTCAGAGCACCGTGAGCCCCTTCTCATCACACAACTCTTAGCCTCGCACCGACACCACCACTGCCCCCCCCCCCATTCTCTTTTCCCTCTTCAATGGTTCTCATTGTGCATCTGGCAACAGCTGTCAGTTGAATGTGTTCTCATGTTGTAATGTAATTTGAGCAATATCAAAAATATAAATTTTTCTCACAATCTTGCTCTACTTGTAATGTTTCAGGATTGCTGACCAAACAAAGAAGGTTTTTTTCAGCATCTCAAATATGGGTTTAAGTCGATTTGTTCCCAAGTGTACTTTTCTTTGCAGTTCTTTTGTTATATACAGTTTCCCTCTCAGGCAACCTGTGTATGTTGCACAATTGTATACAATTCAAGAATCAAGACTTTATTTGTCACAAGCACAATACACAGAGTATAATTTGCAGTGAAATGTGCTGTGCACCAAATGGTACTGTCAATTTGCCTGAATGTTTTTTATGTGAGGAATTGTTTTTACATTAATTTGTATAGAAGCTAATGTTTGAGACATCACACAGCAATAACATCTTTAATGTAGGGGTGTTTTTGCATTCACGAAAAAAAAATATCAAGTGACACATATAGACATTTTACAATGACAATTTGACTTTTTTTAAAAAAAAATTTAAACTTGGATCAAATTTCTTGGCCAATTCATCTCACAGTGACAATAGTTACATGTTGCAGGTGGAAGGGAAAACCAGAGGACCTGGTGGAAAAGCTTCCAGAGGCCATGAGCCAGTGATACTGATGGGGGCCAACGAGCAGACCGTTGGGCTACCCGTCAAGCAGGTATCTTGAAAGTGGGTGACCATGACAACCGGCTGGGACGTCACGTTGTCTCCCTGCTCCAACACAGGAGTCAAATGAATGGGGAGCTTGATGACGACACACCCGCTCCAGTATTGCAGCAGGCAGACGTCGTATCCATGGCTTTCATGTGACGTCACGAGTGAGTTAAGGCTTTATAGTCACGTCACTTCGAGATCGCTGGCATGCTAAGGCTAAGCTACTTAGCTGTACAGACACGAGCTTGGACCCCACCGGCAAGAACCAACACCACAACATGGCTGCCTTTCTGCTCCGTCGCAGGACCTGCCGTTTTGTCGTGTGACGGACTTGTTCAACCAAAAATGGCGGCGTCGTCAACGCTCACCTGACACGAGTCCCTCCCTCCGGTTGTGGAGCCGGCGCAGATCATGTTCTCGGTGGTCCTGAAGTAGTAGAACCTCCAGCAGCTGGGGAAGAGCTCCACGTCCACAGACTTGAGTTCGGGTGACAGCACGGGGCTGTAGACCCAGGTCACCCCCCAGCCGCTGACCGAGCACTGAGCCGAGGCCCTCAGAGGGAGGGTGCCCGGGCCTGGCAAAGAGGCGGGCTCCACCGTGGCGCTCATGTTAGCTGGACGGTCCAGCTGTCCCACGGAAAACAGGTCAG
>JASSRZ010000072.1:6674864-6690364 GCA_032164315.1 Malacoctenus gilli | reverse complement strand
TGTGTGTGTGTGTGTGTGTGTGTGTGTGTGTGTGTGTGTGTGTGTGTGTGTGTGTGTGTGTGTGTGTGTGTGTTAAGGTAACCAGGTAGTGACCGGTGAAGCCTGGGGAGTCGAAGCAGCAGTGTGTGTGCGACCACTTTAGCTGAGACTCGCTTGTGCTCCAACAAGGTTTTCTAAGTAGTGCTACAAATACTTGTTTACTTTGTTTACATGTAACTCTACAGTGTAACTTTGTCTGTCCTTTGATAGTAATACTGGAGTAATCAGGGTATTCTACGAGCAGCGCCTCGTTCAGCCACTGGGGGCAGTCGTGAGTCTCCTTTTCTCAGAGTTTGAAGCGGACCCCTGTGTCAGTCCCTGCTTGCACCACCTGGTGGTGGAAAGTGGTACCACAGGACAGTTTGTTTGCGCTCCTTTGGTCATTTTTCCGGATCACTTTTCGCGCTTTCTCGGAGCGGAAGTCGGCCGTACGGCGCCGCCGCCGGCGCCGGTTTCCTCGTCCGACGGAGCCCGGTGTGCAGCCGAGCCTCCGACAAGCGCGGCTGTGATTTTACTGCTTGTTATGTAAATAATGTGAGGGTGAGCCTTAAGTGCATGCACATAAATAAGGGGGAGTCTGGGCGACATCAATTCAGCCTGAACTGAATTAATGTTTTTGTTTGTTTTCCGTCTTTTTTTTTCCCGTTTATCAGAAGGTAACCGAGTGTCAACCGGGAGTGATTTATCCGCTGCAAGTTTCAAGAGTCTTCAAGCCGACTTTTAAATGAAACCAATCAATCTAAAGCGTTCGACAAACAGCGGCGGCGGCGGCGGCGGCCGCGCCGAGCACATCAAAAGAATATTCAATCTTCTCCGACATGAAAAAAATCTCCGTGACCCGCTGCGGTTTTTTTTACGTCGTTGATTGTTTGCGACTCGCCCTTCTCGCAGCGATCAGCGGATCAAAGCGGACGACGCCGCGGCGGCGCGGAAACGTCGTGACGATGTCTTCCTTTCGGCTTAGGCGGCGTCCCGCGAGCTGCTAATGGCCGCGTCCCAAAACATAATGTGTGTACGCACCAATTAGTGTCGAGAGATTTGTGAGCGGGCGTCCTGATCCGCCGCCCGCGGCTCCTCGCGTCGGAGCGCCTTCCTGCTCGCAGGAGCGTCTCGGAAAGCCCGGCCCCGCTTTCATGCGAAGCCTCGGGGACGGAGCCCGAGCGCGAGCCGTCCCCCCGCTCTTAATTGGCGGCAGCGCCGCGCGCTCATTAGTTCACGCCGGCGTTATTTGGGACGGGCGGCCGCGTCACGCGGCGACCCCGTGATGCTGTCAGTGGCCAATTAGCGGTGACGGCATCTGGCCGGAAAAAAAAACAAAAAAAAAAACGGCGTGCAGCAGCAATTAAAAACGATGCGCGATTAATTTGCGACAACCTCGCTTGACCCAGTTTGCATGGGTGGTCAGGGCGGGAGGGCGGAGCTCTGGCCCGGCGTGCTCATTGGCGCTTTGAGGTTATTTGTAGAACAATCGTCTCGTGGGACGCTTTGACTTCCTGTTTGATGTTTTTTTCAATCCGCGGATGGATCGAAGACTCCTGACGCACGCACGCACGCACGCACGCACACGGCAGCCTGTCAGAAGCTTCTGCTGCTGTAACGTGAACTTGCCCCACAGTGACTATGAGCATTCGCACTTTGAACATTAACAGTGTTTCTCTCATTAGAGGTGTCGGAATTCTGTTCGCTTATTTACCTATTTTCCTAGAATTCCTGCGTGTTCGTTAATTGGATTAAAATGGAGTCAATCAATTAAAAAAAAAGAGTATTTTACTTCTCCAATCATAGAATCACCTTACAGTCAGATTTGAATGTGTGGTGCAAAGCTCGGGGTCATTTTCTGCCTAGCAACAGGACAAAAAGTACCAGAAAAGAGGCCTTACCGTCCCTCGCTCTGTTCCTTTATCCTCCTCGGTCCTTGGGCCGGTCCCGTCGTCTCGTCTCCCATTGGCTCGTTCGAATCGTGTCCAAAGACCTGATTGGCCTTTCCCAAATCTCCTGCAGCATTCCCCCCCCAACTCCTAACAACAAGTTACTGATCACTTCCCCCCCGAAGGGGTCTTAAGGGGTTTTCATCTGGCGTCTCCAGTTCCTAAAAAACTGCTTAGTCGCCTGAAAGAGATTATAAAGAAGAGCAGAGAACGAAGGAATGCTGAGAGACACTAATCAATGGAGTCGAAGGGGGGGGGGGCTCCAGACCCCCACCCTAAAGTCATCCTCTTTGAACTTTTCACCCTCACTCGAGGAAAGAATTGGTTTTTGCAAATTGTTAGATATCTCATTTCCGTCAGTCAATACATTCCTCAAACTGGCCTCAAAACGGAAACAAAACAACAGAAACTGTGCTGCAAAGCCTCTTGTTGTTGTTTTTTGCGACCGCACTTCTGCACCTGCCCAGCAGAGGTCGCTCCTCCGTCCTTCTCCTCCTCGGCCAGGACCGACTCTCTCCCAGATCGAGCGTTGCTGAGCTGTTGCGGCCGGTTGCCGCCGGCTCGGTTCTGCCTGTCTGTGCTCGTTACGGCCCGTCGGCTCCGTCTGCGCGGCGGCCCTGAGACCGTTCTCTCCGGACGCTGCAGGACGTCTACTGGACGAAGACTGCATGGAAGTTCCTCAAACATTCACGGTGGCGAACGACTAAGTTTGATCCTTCAAACTGCTTCCTTGTTCGGCCATTAAAACGCCGGATTTCGGCTCTGGTGGCGATCACGTGACACACTTCCATGCTGACCACTGGCGCTGGTTCACCTTTCCACAGTTCAGACCTGCCTTGAGGCAGCGTATGAATGATTGAATGGGCGGCCGATGCATTTTTTATTTTTGTGTCGCCGCTGAAATGGACCATCCCGCGTGGGATTAGATCACGGAGAATAACATCGCACTGAAAAAAATAGGAACGCCGACAATCCTCCAAAACAAACGTTAAATGAAAAATGAAGATTTCGCCGAAATGGGTCAAAAGACGGAGAGAGAAAGGGAGAGAGAAAATTCACTGCGTACATACGAAAAATGCTGAATTTAGCAAATAAAAACACACGTTTTAAAGGACGATATGAGAGTTTGCGAACCTGTGTCCAAACAGGAAATGACAACAGATTATCCAAGGCCCAAAAAGTCTCAGATTATTTCGATTTATTACCTATTATTCCTGACTGGGACTCCTTTACTTACACTTGATGATTTTGTAAAAAAAAAAGAAAAAAAAGTATAAAATTTTGATTTTTTTTCTTTTTTTTGTTTATTTGAAACAAATTTGTTTGTGGATCAGAAAAATGGAACTAAAAATAAAGTATTTTAACAAAATGAACGACACGAGAAGGTGGAGGATGAGTAAAGACTCCTAAAGTCTTTGGCGAATGGCGTCTTTGCTCCACGTGAAGCGCAGGATGTTGCAGCGTTGGAACGCTCTTATCAACTCCTTCAAAGGGAACACTGTACGTTTTTGCCTCGCTCTTTCTCTCCCTCCTCATCCTCCGCTTCATCCACTCATTCCTCTATATGTTTGACTGGAAATAGATGGTTCTGAACCCGAGGACGCGAGTTCAACCTGCGCGCGTCAGCCTGCAGCTGAAGTGTTGCCGTCTGCGTTTTTGTGGAGATTATGAGAGCCAATACTGGCTGCCTACATAAACACCGACATACTCCGAACGCACGGGCGCGGAGTCGTGTCTGAGCGGCGTTGCGTTACATCTTCGTGGGCCGCGTGTTTATCTTCCTTTCGGGATCGCGACCGCTCCGCTCTCACGTCCCTCCTGTCGCACTCGGTGCCAGAAACGAGTCCTTACGTGGCAACGCAAAGTCCTTCTCTCCGTCTCCTCCAAATTCTCCCGAGACCTCAAACCTTACTTTTACTCTTTCAGTTGCCATGGATACCTCCGGCGAGGCAGCTGATTGGAGGCAACAATAAAGTCCGCTCTTTCAAGTCTTTGACAAATTTGTCTCCAAACTGACGATAGGAGAGGCTCTCCATGTCCTCTCACGGCACTCCTACTGACATATGTGCCGCTCAGATGGACCGGAGACCACACACACACACACACACACACACACACACACACACGCAGAGGGGGCGCATTGACCGTTGGATGACAGCAGAACAGAGATCCCTGTAATCTCCTTCAGCACAATCCAAAGCTGTCATCATCTATCCGTCCGTCCCGCTGGAGCAGACGAGATGTGTGAAATCAATTCTGCGTTCAATTAAGGAAGCCGCCCGCCGCTGCAGCTCTGCTCCCGAGGTGACCCCGAGTGCTCCGGCGGGGTCCTCGGTGGAAGCCAGTTCCGGTTAATAGCCTAGTTTCCACTAACCTGGAAGAACTATTTGCCAGAAACGGCTGAAAAACGTCAGCTCCATCAAAGAGGGGCGAGAAATTTCCCGGCGAGAGATGTTTGTTTCTTTAATTTGAGCCTTTTTTTTTGCAGGTTTAACACAGTCTGACCAGCATCGCAAGTCTGATTTGGTCAAATCATTGAAAAAAAAAAGAAATACAAAGCAACGGCCGCAAGTTGCGCTTATAAAAGAGGTGTGAACAGAACTGTTTTGTGTTGTTATCCTCATTTTGAACGTTGAACGTGTGCAGTGGCTCCAAACAAACTGTTTTTCACTAAGAAGAGGGGAAAAGGAGTCTTCAGTGTTATAAATGCTGGGTCCAACTATGCTGATATATCATCCAGACAAAGGAAATCCCAGTTATTTTGTTGCAGAACACTGTGTGGGGGACCGAGACAATAAACACCTCCCCTGTCACACTGTGTGGCGACGTGAACGGCACGCTCTGCTACGCCACGCAAAGTACAGCGAGCTCAAAATCTCACGGTTGTTCTCTCACTCGTGATGGAACCGAAGTTTCCAGAACTTTCTCCACCTCCGGTCGATTCGTTCCCGGACTCCGGCGCGTGATGATAGAGTGGTTGCGTCACCGCCGTCCATTCATGCTTCTGAGCTCCTCGTCGCGAAGGGGGGGCTCGCGATCTGAAGGCCGCGTCCAGGTTTTCCCGTCCGTTCACTGACCAGCTCGGGCGGGAAGCTGGTCGCTGATCCCGGATGATGCGAGGTGGAGGCAGGGTGCACGCAGGTCAGAGGTCGGGATACCTGGAGAAACCTGGTCCTCTTTCCTTTGATAAATGGATGACTTCAAAGATGTCCATCTTAAGACTCGCTCTTGCACTTAAATCAAATTATGTGTAAGAAAACAACTTTGCATTTTGGAGACAATAACTTTAAATGGGAAATATAATGGCTGGGACTTGAGAATCTGTAATTAGGTTCTCTCAGGCTTGAGGCAATGGTTGGAGCTCGACATTACCAGGCAGAGTCTGTGTGTGTGAGTGTGTGTTCACATTTTGCAGCGCTCATGCAGTCGAAGCAGAGTCGATACAGAGCGCTGGGGCTCCCCCTACAGGCTCAGCAGGGTAGTTTCCTCCAAAGGATAACGCCTTTTTATCTGTAATTAAAAAATAACAGTTTTTGAACGAAGTTTTTTTTTCAGTGCATTAAATAAAAATTTTTTTAACGCAAAATGCTGATTTTGTTTGTTTCTGGTGGGAAACTCGCCCTCAGTAAGAACTCTGGGTCCGACGCGCATGTCTTCCGCCCGGCGGTTTTTACCGGTGACACCGTCGCCCAGATTCGGGTTCAGCACGCCATTGTGGAGAACAGTGAAGTCTCAACACCATCGGCCACACCGCCCGAGCTGAGGAACACCCCCGTTTGACTCCCAGCCGATCACAATCCCCACAGACGGACCTGTCTCGCGATGGCGACGGACTCCTGGGCGCAGGCGGTGGACGAGCAGGAGGCGGCGGCGGAATCGGTGAGCGCCCACTTACGCAACACGAGCTAACCTGTTGTTAGCCTCCTCCGAGGGGTGCCGTGGCCTGCTCGCACGCCGCGTCGATTGAAATCAGCTGTCTGGTTCTGGGTCTGAACTGGGGGGCTTGCTGTGCGACCCCGCTGGGAGTGGTCGGAGCGGCTCCGGGGGCTGTCAGCCCGCGTCGGGTCCCGTTGGACTGGAAACGAAACTACCGGCGCGCTCGGTCTGCTAAGCGTCGCTAGCCGGGTTGCTGCGTGCTCGGTGATCCGCGAGCTTTAGCCGCTAGCTGGCAAATGATGCAAGAGGCTCCAAAATAGCCGCGCTGGTTGAGAAGTGAGCCCTCAGTTTAAGCTCCAGGTTGTTCCCCTCTAATCAGTTTATTCACTTTGCAGATCGGCGGCCTGCAAATCAAAGACAAACCAGCGGAAAACGGTGAGTACACGCAGTTGAAGTCCACTTTTAAACGTTCGGACTCAAATTGGGTGAAACTGATGACTAATTGCATCGTATCTTGCAGGTACAGTTGCAAACGCAGTCGAGTCCAGCAGCGCGGCGGCAAAAACAGAGACCGAAGGAGAAGCAAAGACCACAGAGGAGGATGACAAAGGTACACTTGCAGGTTTCATTTTCATCACGTGTTTGTTTGTTTTTTTGGGGGGAGGGGGGGTAAAACTTGGTGGTCCCTTGGATCAATGCATCCTCCTGTGTTTCCTCAGACGACAAGGCGGCGCAATCGTTGTTGAACAAGCTGATCAGGAGCAATCTGGTCAACACAACGAATCAAGTGGAGGTCCTCCAGAATGACCCCAAGTCCCCCCTTTACTCCGTCAAGTCCTTCGAGGAGCTGCGGCTGTAAGTGACCCTTGAAGTCCGCGTTGTGTGAAGACTGTGCGGCCCGAAGACCTTGTTTACGTCGTGACTGTTGGGCCCAGATGCTTTAATCTGTGTGTGAAAACCACGGAAACACACGACATTTCATTCAGTGACGGGACTCGATTACATTAACATGATTTATGTGCGACTTCAGTATTAATTTTATCCAAAAAACATCAAAAATCAAGAGGTTTATTTATTCCAAAGAAAAAAATCAACAATATTATACACAAGGCTGCTGTGAGCAAGTAATTTCCTTCTTTATAAAATCACAACCTGCCACAAATTGACTTTTTCCTCCTTCGTTGGTGCATTTTATTCTGGAAAATCATATAAAACGCATTTTTATTTCATCATTTTGAATATTATTGACGCAAAAGTCGCCAGAACTTCTCTTCGTTTTGCTGCAGTCATCAGAGACGTTTCTTTTTTCAAATCTTGCACTCGTACGTGTGAGACATTTCCACCTGTGGGTGTCCTGACGACGTTCTCTCTCGTCCAGCAAACCCCAGCTGCTTCAGGGCGTCTACGGGATGGGCTTCAACCGGCCCTCCAAAATCCAGGAAACTGCCTTACCCATGATGCTGGCAGAACCGTGAGTGCGACGCCTCCAACCGCTCGGCGAGAGCCGCGCCTCGCAGCTGACCGGCGTTTGCGCTCTTCCAGTCCACAGAATCTGATCGCTCAGTCCCAGTCGGGAACGGGGAAGACGGCGGCGTTCGTCCTGGCCATGCTCAGCCACGTGGACCCCAACAACAGATATCCCCAGGTTGGCGGCGGCGCCGCTGAACGTTGAGCTTCTTCCTCTTCCTCTTATTATTCAGCGGTCTGAATTATAGTCCTCTTGAGGTCAGTCCTTGACCTGTTCTGTCTCCCTCCTTCCCTCCGTTAGTGCCTGTGTGTATCCCCCACTTATGAACTGGCGCTCCAAACTGGCAAAGTCATCGAGCAGATGGGGAAATACTACCCCGAGGTCGAACTGGTTTACGCCATCAGGGGCAACAAACGTAGGTCTTCTCCCCACCTGGACGCTCGCAGGTCGAGTCGTCGTCATCGTCGTAGCGCCCGGCGGCTCCTTTTTAACGGGCGCTCTTCCTTCCGTCCGTCCGTTTCAGTGCAGCGGGGCATGAAGCTGCAGGAGCAGATCGTCATCGGCACACCTGGCACCATGCTGGACTGGTGCACCAAATTCAAGTTCATCGACCCCAAGAAGATCAAGGTGTTCGTGCTGGACGAGGCCGACGTCATGATCGCCACGCAGGGCCACCAGGACCAGAGCATCCGCATCCAGAGGTGAGCCAGGAAAGGACGCTTGGGATTGCGGGAACGCACGTCTCCGGATTGACCCCCCCCCCCCCCCTTTCGTCTTGCCTGCGCAGGACGCTGCCGAAGAACTGCCAGATGCTGCTGTTCTCGGCCACGTTCGAAGAGACCGTGTGGAACTTCGCCCAGCGCATCGTTCCGGACCCCAACATCATCAAGCTGAAGAGGGAGGAGGAGACGCTGGACACCATCAAGCAGTACTACGTGTTGTGCAACTGCAAGGAGGAGAAGTTCCAGGCTCTGTGCAACATCTACGGGGCCATCACCATCGCGCAGGCCATGATCTTCTGCCACGTGAGTTCGACTCCAGACGAACCTGAAGTCTTAGACGACGTCCGCGTGTCGGAAGCACCTTGGTGAAGAAGTGACGCCGCCGTTTGGCTCCTTTTTAACCCAGACGAGAAAGACCGCGGGCTGGCTGGCGGGGGAGCTGTCCCGAGAGGGCCACCAGGTGGCGCTGCTGAGCGGAGAAATGCAGGTGGAGCAGAGAGCGGCCGTCATCGAGCGCTTCAGGGATGGAAAGGAGAAGGTCCTGGTCACGACAAACGTCTGTGCCCGAGGTGATTCGCCAGTACTCGCTACTCGGTACAAACAGGAAGTAGTTTTGGAAAGACGGTAAAACAGGAAATGTCCATCAGTGCCGTTTAAGTCCCGCCTCCCCACTCAGCTTTCCTCCTCCTCCTCCTCCCCTCCAGGTATCGACGTGGAGCAGGTTTCCGTGGTGATCAACTTCGACCTGCCGGTGGACAAGGACGGTAACCCGGACAACGAGACGTACCTGCACAGGATCGGGCGCACGGGGCGCTTCGGGAAAAGGGGGCTGGCCATCAACATGGTGGACAGCAAGATGAGCATGAACATCCTCAACAGGATCCAGGAGCATTTCAGTGAGTGGCGCCGCCGCCGCCGCCGTTGCCGCTCACCTCCGCCGTCCAGATTAAAGGCCGTAATTCCCGGCGGGATGTGCTCAGCAGCTGTTGTTGTCCTCGATCCCGCGAGATTAAAGGTTTAACCCGCGATGTGTTTCTCCCACCGCAGATAAAAAAATCGAAAAACTTGACACGGATGATCTGGATGAAATTGAGAAAATCGCCAGCTAGAGGATCCGGCGCGCCGCAAGAAGAATCCACTTCCTCTTCTCTTCTGTTAGCTCTCGGAGGACGGCGCGCGCCTACAGTGTTTAAACGCTTTTATTTGACCTTTTTGGTTTTTTAGCTGTCGGGAGGGAAGCGCCAGCCCACAAACACGGCCCAATGTTTACACGTGGCTACGTCTCCTCTCAGACTTCCGTGTTTGTAAGTCTCGGGAACATACCCCATCTCACTCTTTGTACTCCTTCAAAATAAAACCTCTTGAGTTTTAACGCTGCGTTCCGTGATGCCGTAAACGCAGACGACGCGGACTCTGTATCGCAAAACGAGAAGCGCTGCAGTGCGCCAATCCGTGAAGGCGTTCACACACACACTCAAAAAAAGAAAACCACCACGAAAATGTGCCACGATGTTTTTAATCCTACTAGAAACAAAGTGAATGTAAGCGTGTCGTGAACTATTCCAGCTCTCATTGTGCTTCGCTGTGACGACCAAAACCAGTGCAAAGGGTGAAGTTGGGTATGCTGCCAGAGATCGTAGCTTGAGCGTTGAAATGACAGTGGTGTTGGTTGGGGGGGGGGGGGGCAGGGGGCGGGGTTTAAGGGTCTATGCAAACTTATCAACCTGTGATAACCAATACTATCAACCTGTATCCACAAATTAATCCTCAATAACCTCAGCTTTTAGCGTCAGGGTGTGTCGTTGAAACGCCAAATTGAGGCTGCCTGGAGTGACGATGCACCACTAATTCACGCGCACTTCCTCGTTTTGGGTCCGCGACGGATCATCGGCCAATCGCGTCTCACGTGCATGCTGCTGTTGCGTCTGAACGCCATCGTCGGGGCTGAGAAGTGACTTTTGGCATTTCCCCTCTTTTCATCTGTGTCATAAAGAGCATCATGGTAATTCCAAACGAGACCACCAGGGGTCTGACCTGATCCGTTCTTCTTTGTGTCGCTCTCGTTCGATCAGGCTCTCCGGCGGCATCCTTCACCCGGACCGTGCGGTTCTTGAAGGGTTGTGGGTTTGAAACTGGGAGGAGGGGGGGGGAGGGGGGGGGAGAGACGCAATGCCTTCCTCAAGTGCATTATACATCCGGAGGATTTTTGTTAGCGACACTCTTCGACATTGGGCTCAAACATTCTGGCGAACACTTGAACGTTTGACATATTGAATTCTCGGCGTTTGTGAGGACGTGTGAATTACCTTGAAACCAAATGCTGAATTGACTTGAGGACCAGAGGACCTAAGCGCATCACATCCACATGGTCACGTGGATAGAAAACGTGTACTTGTGTACATATATTTGAAAAAAGTAGTGAAGAAATCACGTGATTGAATTACTGAGTCGCTTCTAAGAAGCGCAACGGAAACAAACATTCCTCGCCAGGTTCAATTTTCTGCAGCACTTTGAGTGTATCGAGCCGAAATGAGATGCAAAATCAAAAGGAAGGCGTTTGGTGCGTCTGACCGGCGAGCGGTCAGTCGGAACCGCCTACAAAACCTCACCGGACCGCTCCGGTTTTTTACAGACTGTTCCAAATCCCGGGGGGGGGGGGGTGAAACGAAGCGGCGCGCTCGGTTTGACCTGTTTTCTTGTAACGCCACTCGACGGCCATCTTGGACACTTAAAAACGGCAGTTTCGAACGCGACACCCTTCCCCACGCGTTGTGTACCTCGTTTGGCGAGAAAAGCGGGACGGCCCGGCTCAGCAATGTAAACATCGTGCGCTCCGGCGAGAAGCAGGTTGTCTGTTGTAACCGGTGTAAAGATCGATAGGCTCAAGGTGTGTCTGCGTGTGTGTGGTCTTCTATAGCTGAGCTGCGTTCAAGGACACACTTGTGCTTTTTCTTGATATGTTGAATTAAAAGAAGATGTAGATGTTAAACCTGGATGGCGCCGACTGCTTATTTACGCAGGTGTGGGAGGAAAAAGTCCCGTTGGCAACGAAAAAAAACCACAACTTTATTAATTTCTCGTAGTTCGTTCAGGTGCGTCCGTCCTTCGAGGGGAGACCGGTGGGAGGTCGCTGCTCCTGCAGGTCTGAGGAAACATGAGAACGAAGCGTTCAGCACCTCAGGGTTCGAACGTTAAGTTGTTTTTTCGTAAAAACAAACATTTAAAGGTTGTTAACGATAAATACGTTTTGTTGTCAACGGTTACGAATCGGACTGCAGGAATACGGACTGAAATCGGAAAGAAGACCAGCGTTGTAGTACCGATTTGTACCACATGGTGGTGTCGTGAGCAACATTTGATGCAAACACTCCCACCAACTGATAATTCGAGGCAGGAGCAGCAACCTGCACCATTGCAGTCCAAAGATGACACACGATTGTTTATTGAACCATCGAGCCCCACTGACCTGCCTCGCTGTAGTCCACCTTGGTGAGGAAGAGGCCATGAGGCGGCGCCGCCATCCCCTGCGGGTATACCAGGGTGTCCCGGGCCTCCATGATCTCCCGGAGCCGCGGCACCGACAGCGTTCCCTGGCCGACGGCCACCAGGGCCCCCGTCATCCTCCGCACCTGCACGGCAGCAACACAGCGTTCGCGACTGGACACCTGAACGTTGAGAGGCTCCTGGATTTCGGCCTTCACCAGCAGATGGTGCAACTTATTCACACTCGAGTGCAACACGACCGGCACAAAAGGCCACGGGGAGAATGGAAAGCAACCAACCTGCTTGTAGAGGAACGATCGGCTTGTGAACGTCAGCTCCAAGAACGGCAACTCTCTGAAAGTCCACATGATGTGATGTCACGTATTTGTGATGTTTTGGAGGCGAATACTCGAATAAAACTCGCAAGTCTGGAATTAAATGTGTGAAAACAGAAAGAAAACAGAATTGTTGCCTTAAATCGCAACAAAACGATTGTTCAGAAAGCTCCGGTTGGCTTCTTGTGCTCACATTTGTTTCAATGTCATAACCTCACAGCAGCTTCGGCGCGACAGGATAACGCGTAATGCCACAAAAAATTGGAATCAACTTCTTTTGCTTCTCAATCTTGGACGTTTCATTTCTTTTCCCGGCGTTTGTCGTTTCAGCGTTTTAAGTCCGACCCGCTTTTCCCCCTTTTTTTTGACAGAACTCCCCGATTCCTCCTCATTCCGGGGGATCGAATGCGTGAACGGAGCAAACGGGCGCACGGGAAGAATTGGGTCAAATGCAAATTTGAGTCAGCGCTTGCTGTCTGATTACGTTTGACGTGTTTGAGCGCGGAGACGGATTTATATTGCAGGGACGGCGTCTTTAAGCGGGACCAACGTGTCCCATGTTGCACGTGTTTCTCACTGTACCTGAATAATTAACGGAGGACACACACACATCAAATGGGAGCGTTTAGTGTGACTAAAGTCTAATTAAGAGGCATTTTTGCGTCGCAAACTCCCCGACACGTCATTCAGGTGGGATCCCAGAGCGGCGGTGAGCTCGGGGGGGGCTCACCTGCACGAGACAATGATCCTGAGATGACTTCATAACTGCAGTGTTGCACTGTGCAGGTTTACATCGATAAATATGGCTGGAATTGAAGCTAATTTGATGAATGTGAACAGAATTAATCGTTTTTTCTTTTATTGCTGCTGTTTTTCTGTTGTTTTTGGGTTTTTTTTTTAAAGCCCATGTGGGAAACATCACAAATGAGTGTGTGTAGAGAGCATAAAACACACTGTTTCACCCGTGTGTGTTCTCTGAACAGCAGAGAGCAGAAATGACTGTATCAGGAGCGTTTCCGGGCTCGATCGAAACATTTTGACACGCACTGACAAAACAGCGCCACGTTTCGGTGCCACCGACACAATGAGGCGTCTTTCAAACGGGAGCGAAAGGCGTGCGGCGCTGCGAGGATTTCCCAGTTGAGACGCTGAGTCACAGAGACCGAAGGAGACTTGCTGCGACTTCATTCCTGGACTGAAAACAGAAAATGCGACGTAGTTTGAGACGATCTCGAGTTCCCGGTTCTGGGTCTGGCTGGAGTCCGCATGTTCGACTTTAGAGGGTCCATCGGTATGAAGGCGTCTCTCGCTGTTAACCCTTGAATGTCGCTTCCACCCCTTGATGACCCTCAGTTGGGGGAAAACTCCCGAAAACGAATGAAATCGGTCGGAGAACGAAGTGAAGCGGCAGCACCTGCAGCGATGCGACTTCCTTCCTACGATACATAGATTATAAAACGTGCGCTTTCGACCTAAAAACACACACACTCACACACACACATCCTGCTTCTTCTTATCTCTCGGAGGCAGAATTTTTTCCCCCAGTCAGCGGATTAATTCTACCCCAAAAACGAGCACGTTCCTCCAATAAAAACTCGAGAGCTGTTCGCGAATGCATGAAAATGAGATCGGTTGTTTCCGGACGCAGACAGAGTCTCTTTTTTACTCCTTGTCGGATCAGAAAACGACAACGCCAACCTCACTTCCCACAATTTCCCTGTTTTGGGATCAAAAATGTCGTCCGACCTCTGGATTTTTTAATAATTCATGGCAGCTGCTTCCCGTTTTATCGCAGCTGCTCAGAATAGTGACCCTCATGAAAGAATGACGAGCCCGCTCAGCTGGCGGCCCTGCGATCGCACCCGGACCTGCGCCGACGCCAGCCGGAGCGCCGTCTCTCCGCCGGACTTTCAGCGGCGAAATCTGTCACCTCGGCACGCGCGTTGGGGTTAAGGGAATGTGTGACATTTACTCTCACAGTCTGTTCACGTCCATATTGTGCACCATATTTCCAGGCCAAATAATTAATGCCCGTGGAAATTGGCATGCAGGGTGACCCCCCCCCCCCCCCCCGCGATGTGTAATCTGCCAGGCACACACACACACACACACAAACACACAACACACGCACGCACTGATCTTTCCTCTGAGATCAAACTGAACCTTCAACGTCTGAAGGTTAAACCCGCTCAACCTGCAGTCGCGCAGGTTCCGTTCGAGAAACACGACCATCAGCGCTTTGATTTCACTCCCATTCTGGTGACGTTCTGAAGGCTGTTGAATGAACGAATGAATAAACAACAACTCAGTCTTCTTGTTTACAAACCTGCCATCGATTTTGACAGACTGCATCGCTCTAAGGGTCTCGTGCGGTCTTGTTTCCTGGCAGCAGGTCCGGTGTTGGTGCTGGTTTGTCCTCTGCGGTCTCCACCAACTGCTCACGGAGACTTTTGGCGCCCAAACTCGGGCACTGAGCTCACCAGTTCGCTCACCAGCTGGTGACGGAGCTTTTCCGAGTTGCTTTGTTGCACACAGTCGCAGCCAAAACATTTCATCAACACAACACCGTTTCGATTTGGCCAGTTGGGATTTTGTTTCCTGCAAAATATCGAGTTTTCTTGAATGGAAGTCACAGACGTGTAAAGAAAATCCACAAAGATTCATCTTCCGCTGCCTCAAGCAGGCAAAGTGACCGACTGATCCGACGTCGACAGACTTTTCCGAGTGTTTTTTGGGAACGTCGGGCCGTGACCCACCTGTGGAAGTTGGCCTGGGTGAAGGAGCGTCCCGGCTGGACGGCGACCGCGTCCATGGTCCTCACGGGGCTCTTGAAGGGCAGGTCCGAGCTGACCGCCCTGAAACTGCTGAAGTCGTGAGTGCCCACCAGCAGGGCGGCGGCGTCGCGCATGGCCTCCACGTCCAGCTCCCTGAAGAGGGAGTAAAGAAGTCGGCGTGAGGGCCACACACACACGCACACACACACACACACACACACACCTCCGACATCTGCGTTTGCTGGCCCACTGCGACGTGAAGGGCCTGACCCCTTCGTGACCCCTGCTGAGCACCGAGGTGAGGCAGAAGCGCGCTCATTAGGATCCCACTTCGGGCCTCCATGTTCCACTTCTCCAAGCAGAATAATTTATTGGCAGACTTATATAAGATGAGAATTCCGAGGGACAATGCCACGTGAGGAGGGAACGGAGTGGCAGCGGCGGCGGCGGCGGCGGCGGCGGCGGCCGGTTCTCCGTAGCCTCGCGCTTCTGTCGCTGCTTCGATATGAACTGACAGGGGAGGAGGAGGAGGGGGAGGTGCTGAGCGAGACGCTAATTAACTTCTCGATGTTTTAATTATAAAGCTCGAACATGAGAGTTCTCCAAGAACGAAGACGTGCGAAGTCACACAGTCTGCAGCCTGAGTGCTTCACAGCGGGTCACTACATTTTTTAAATCCGTCACCACGAATCGTTGGACAATGATGACACGTTTTTCTTGTTTTCTATGGTGTCTTTTCGCAATATGTTGTTTGTTTTTATTCTATTCTGTTCCAAAGAACTTTAGGGGAAATTACATCGCTTGGTTTCAAGTGTTTTTGGCAGATAATGTAACTGACGAATGTCTGATGCATCGCTCGGAGCTCGGGAAGGTTT
>JASSRZ010000072.1:6645400-6656099 GCA_032164315.1 Malacoctenus gilli | reverse complement strand
GTGTGTGTGTGTGTGTGTGTGTGTGTGTGTGTGTGTGTGTGTGTGTGTGTGTGTGTGTGTGTGTGTGTGTGATCCCCCCCCTTTCTCTCCTCCCCGCCTGTGGCGTCACTGACTCCTGTCATAAGACGAAAGGGCTCCTAACGCCATCTTGTGGCGACATGTGGCAACTTCAAGTAGAAAGTACACAACCAGTATCGCAGCATTTCGTCCTTCTGACACCAACCCTTCATTTCCTCACACATTGACCGCATGTTTCTGACTCCTTTGTTCTGTTCGTCCGCAGATTTTGTTCGACCAGGCTCAGAGGTCCATCAAGCAGCAGCTGCACACCTTCATTAAAGAGTGAGTGTCTCACTGAGAAATAGAAAACAAATAGAGAAAAGTGTTAAAAGAGTGATGCGTCCGCGATTTCTTTAATTTCCTGCTGTAATAAGAGTAAAACCTCGCGCTGCCTCCACCAGGGATGTACGCAAGTTCAAGGACACCAAGAAGCAGTTTGACCGGGTGCGCGAGGACATGGAGCTGGCTCAGGTGAAGAACGCGCAGGCGCCCAGGAACAAGGTCCACGAGGCGGAGGAGGCGACGCAGGCCCTCATCCTCAGCCGCAAAGCCTTCAGGCACCTGGCGCTGGATTACGTGCTCCAGGTGAGACGCCAAGCCTCCGCTGTGCTGCCAGTAGATGGCGCCATGGCAGCAGCATTCGAGGAGAGGGAATAAAGCGGGAGATGACTGATGAATTCTAAATTTTGGCGCTTTTATTCTGCTTTTTTCTGCCAGATTAATGTGCTTCAAGCCAAGAAGAAGTTTGAGATCCTGGATGCAGTGAGTACCGTGAACATCTGGAGCCAAATCTCCATTTCCATCCTCATAACGAAACCCAGTGTCACCGTTTGACTTTGTCCTGTGCTTCCTGTGCAGATGCTGTCCTTCATGCGGGCCCAGTACACTTTATTCCAGCAGGGCTTCAACATCCTGGATGAGATCGACCCCTACATGAAAAAACTGGCCGCGCAGGCAAGGCAGCAACTCTGTTTTCCCAACGAATCCTGAAATTTGGAACGTTTGCTCTGAACTCAGCGAGTCGCTCCGAGTCGCTTTCCTCATTCCGTGCGTTTTCCTCTTCCGTCCCGCGCAGCTGGATCAGCTGGTCATCGACTCGGCCATGGAGAAGCGGGAGATGGAGCACAAGCACGCCCTCATCCAGCAGAGGGTGAGACGCCGCGCGGCTCGGACCTTCCCCGGGCCGCGCTCGTTTGTTCGAAAAAACTCAACGCGGAGTCCGGAGGGTTTCTGACGCTGAAACGAGCCGCGCCCCTCGCTTCCATTGTCCCGAACGGAGATTAAAGCCACACGGAGCCTCCCGTTTCTAATTCCTAACGACACCGGATACCTGCTCGTTGTTCCTGGCTGGATGAATGTGTTTATCGAGCCAGGGAACATCTGTTATTTAGAAAACAAAGCCTGCAGTTACGTAACAAGGCTTCCATGTAAACGATTGAGTCGGTGCCGATCGAAATGCCTTTGTGACGTGGACCAAGAATGTTTTATTTATTGTGACTTTACAGATTTTAAATTTATCGCGATGTGTATCATAAAGCGCGATTCCGCAAAGAAAAAACAGATTGAAATGTAAATTTTGGTTTCTTTTCCAGCAGATTTCAGTCGTTTTTGCTGCTCTCGAAGTGACACCAAGAAACCGGTTCGGCGGCACAAACAGAGCGCGAACTCACACTTGACGTGCCTGACATTGTTCTCGGACTTTGACGCGTGCGAGAGCAGAAAGAGTCGTTCGTGAAAGTTGCGTCACGGCCTGATGCCCTTCCTGATTCTTCGCGTCACTTTCTGCGGAACCGCCGACCAGCAGACTTCCCAAGAAGTCCGTGGTGCCAGAACTTGTTTGTTTCTCCATGTGAGGGCATCCTGCCAGGCTCTACAGACAGCTCTGACTGGACTCTGACGCGCCGGTTTTCGATATCAAACGACGACGCGGAGACGTCCTGACTTTTGAGAACAGCCGACATAGACCCTCGAATTAAAAAGTCTGACTTCCAGAAGCCAAAAAGTCAAAAAAGACACATTCACGAGTCAGCTTTGTGCTTCGAAAGCCAAACGGACTGCTGATGTGATCGAACGTTCTAGAAAATGTTGAGATATCTCTGAAGAACTCAGATGTTCTCGTACTAACCAGTTTCTGTCCTTCTCTTCTCTCTGCCTCCTCCTGACCTCCCTCCTCCTCTTCCTCCAGACTCTCATGCAGGTGAGTTGGTTTATTGTTTCCAAGCGACCATTTGTGCTTGAATCAATCTGAAGCTTGTGGCGACTGGACAACTTTTAAAGGTCTCAATTCGAGACTCTCCGAAAGCCTCGATCCTTATCTTGGAATGAAGAAAATGTTGTTGTTTGGTAGCTGTGCAGGCGTTTGAGTTTTCACAGTTGTCACTGTGCAAACAGCGTCATTTGTTGCGTGTACGTCACGCGACAGGGGATGCGGAGCAGCCGTGCACGTCTGAGTGCGTTTGCTGCATTTTCCCAAAGGGGCCAAGAAAGACTCGCTCTGACTCGCGCTTCGTCAGGATGGAAGTGGCTCCGTTGACTTCCAAAACCAGCAGCGACGTCTTGGACGTCTCGCTCGGTGCGCGTCGGCGGTTGTCGGGATGCCAGCGTCCCCTCCCCCTCCTCCCCCTCCTCCCCTGGCAGCTCCGGCCAAAGTCAACAGATGGCATCGTTGACGCACAGCAGGGGGTTGAATGTGAGGGCATGCGCCGTAAAAAGGGCACAAAGACTCAGGACTGTGAAACAAAGATGCAGATTGCAACGTGTGAGGAGGCGAAAAACCGTCGCTGTCCCCAAAATACCCCCCCGAGACGCGGAGGTGACGGAACGAAAGGTGTTAACGCTCTTCCGCCGAACAAAGACGCATCCCGTGCCAGGACTTCTTTGGTATTTCTGTCTGCATGAAGGCATGTCAGGACAGAAACAAAACAGGCTGCCTGCATCAGATGATGAAGAGGGCAAAAATGTTTGGAGCTATTTCAGGCGTCCTTCCCAGAGCGCCGACGTCCCTCGATGTTGCTCCCGCAGTATGCAAATAATGGGGGAAGGAACCAAACCAATAGGACGGCTCTGCGAAGCGGAGCGAAACAAGTCGCGACGAGTCTTCTTTCGATTGCTCTTTTCTCGACCAGACGCCTTTCCTGCCGCAACCAGGAGTCGAACCCAGGTTTCAAAAAAACCTGATGGTCTCAGAGTTCAGAGTTCATTCGCAACACTAATTGCTGCCTTTGTCGGCCTGCTGTGCGTCAGCGGTTGTGCGTCGTATTCCCGCGTCCAGAGAAACACTCCACTGGGAGCGTTCTGGTGGTCAGCATTCACACTGTGACACATCGGCAAGACCAGATTTGACACTTTTTTTGTTTTAAATACTTTATTTTTTACGTTTTTTCAAATGAACGAAGAACATGACAGTTTTACCAATTGACAAAAAAAGAGAAAAAAACAGCCAAACAATTGAAAAGAGGGGGGGAAATGAATAAATAAAATAAAATAAATTAAAATGAAATGAAATGAAATGAAATGAAATAAAATAAAATAAAATAAAATAAAATAAAATAAAATAAAATAAAATTAAATTAAATTAAATTAAATTAAATTAAATTTAAATAAATTAAATTAAATTAAATTAAAATAAAATAAAATAAAATAAAATAAAGGAAATCAATACCAGTAAAAACAGCTTAAAAATGAGTAAAATATAAATAACTAAGATGAAACAAAGTATACAGGAAAAAAAGACCAAGAAAAAGGTGAAAAATAATAAATAATTACACATATATGTCAAATTAGTAAAGCTCACACAGCAAAATAAGCAACAATGTTTCGGGGGAAGTCATGAGCATTATTTATAACTACAGTATTATTTGTATTATTTGCAAAGTACAAAGTGTTTCAGGTCTTGGTTGAGTTCTCACCTCTTTGTGTCAAGTGTGTTTCCCACTTTTCCCGGAGCGCCTCATGTCTATCCCTCTGCCGTTTAAGTTTATAAGTCAAATATTCCATGTGTTGGATGTTCATCACAATGTCTGTCCATTGATGAACAGTGAGTGGGTCAGATTTGACACTTTTACTCATTTTTTTTGTCGTTAGAAGACCGGATCACCGGCAAAAACTGGATCCGCACCCCTCGTCGCAGCCCGCAAATTTCATCCATATCCGTTGAGGACTTATTCTGTCAACAAAAAGAAAAACCTTCAGAGCGAAATACGTTGAAAGAAGTCGCTCTTTTTCATCAATGTAGAACGACACTTTACGCTGCCCACCTGTCCGGCTCGGCCTTCCACCGTCTCTGTCTTTATCTCGCTCCAGCCGCTCCTCCTTTCTCCTCTTTCACAACACTTTTGTGTACGCGGGACTTCATTGTGGCTCCCGGGGGAGCCGTTGTCTCCGGGCTCCCCGCCTCCATTGTCGCGCCTTTTGACTGGCACAATATTTTAAGTCAGGGAGAAGTAAACAGAAGAGGTTGTTTTTAAACCCGACACGTCGTCCACAATCGTTTCCAACGCATCTCAACCCAGAAAGTGAGAGTTTTTAACCCGCGCACGTGACGTTTCTTATCTTTTTCGCAGTGTTACGTGACACTGGTGACATATGGCTCACTTTTGCACGACATCCATCTGTGTCCCGCTTTTGTTCACAGAGAACTTAGGACCACACGGCGGTGTCGTGGTTGGAGCGCAGTCCTAAAACGCGTGTGTGACATCCTGCGGTTGGTGCGACTGTGATTGTGTCCCTCTATGAATGCATGAAAAGGGGGGAAATAGGAGATGTGTGAGTTGAATGGATGAACGGATTAAAGATCTGATGGATTAAGCTGTGTGAACGCGGCATGAGGGCAGTGAAAGAATGTACTCTCTGTGTGTGTGTGAGACGGAGAGCAGCTGTTACAACATCTCGGAGCAGGAAGTGTTTGACAGGTGTGTGACAGGTATAGAAATGCATCCCGGCTGGCTCTGAGGGGCTGCGTTGTGCAGGAGCGCCTTCGGGCGACACTTTGTTGTATGCAAATCATACAAACTCCAGATGCTGATTCAGAGTTTTTGGCTGGAGGCCACCAGTGGTTGTTCAACCCCGCCAGACTGCGAGTATTTACAGTGACGTTTTAGATGGATAAAGTTGATCAAATTGTCGAATTGACACTTTTAGGAGTTGTTTTCTCAGCGAATCTTTGAGCGAACTCTTATTCCACGTCTCAAAAATGAATTCGGCATTGATGGCAACACTTTGGCGTCGGTCCGTCGTGGGAATCGATCCACCAGCCGCGAGTCGCCAAGTCGGAAAAAGTGTCCCACAGGCGGGTTCGGCCGGCGTCCCTCCGCGCGGCCTGCTGCGTCTTTACGCGCCGCATTCTTTCACTGTCCCGGGTGATTTAAGGTGGGAAGAGGGGAGGGGGGGCCGCGGGCCGCTGTTTGGGGAGCAATAACATGGGCTCCATTAAGCAGGAACAGTGATGAGCGGTGCAGACAGATGGAGAGCCGAGTCACCCCAGACAGGGGGAGGAAGGTTGAGAGGGGAGCCCTAAATCGCGATGCGGGGCGGAGACAAGGTGCGTCGCGCTGACGTTTGATCTCCCAGGTCAGCGGGGCGCGGGGGACTCACGCGACAGCTGTATGTTAATACTGGCCGCCGCTCCCGCTCGCGCTCCAGCGTGGCTCGTGCTGTCCGCGGGTGGCGCGCGGTGGGTGACGGAGCGAGCGACACGAGCGCGCTCACAGTCTTCGGTCCAGAGTCGCGTGTGACGCCGGCGCGCCGTTACTTGGGTTATTTATTGATTTATCCGGGATATTTGACGCACAAAAAAATGCTGCTGGACGCTGCGGTGGTAAAGATGAAGCTACTCGGCGGTCTGGACTATATTCTGGTGAGGCGTCGGTTCGTATTGCCGTCGTTTGGAGTCATTTAAACGCGTGGGGACTTAGGTGAAGGTAGAAAAATAGAAAAAATGAACCCTAAATTTGAGTGTTGTGTAATCAAAACCATTTTATAGGATTTAGATCGTCAGATTACAATTTTTAAGGAGGGGGCGTTAATACTTTTAAATGATTTTAAGGGGTTCATAAAACCTAAAGTAGCTGAACTCCGAATGACGCCATACCGTTTGGCCCTCCAAAATAAAAGCACACATCAACCGTTCATCTTAAAACTCTTGAGTAAAATGTTGGAAATTGTAACTTTGGGGGCATTTTGAAAGAGTAAATAACTCCAAAGAAAAGCAGTAAGTTTGATTTTGACCACTGTAGTGCCACTAAAATGACATAAATGAAATATGAAATATGTAAAACTGCGATTTTCTTAAAGAATGTGATGAGACAGTCTGTCTTCAGTTGCTCTAAAAAGTACAATTACCCAGATGAATGTACTACAGGGTCAAATTTCATTATTGTACTCAACACTCTCCTTCGACAGCATGTAATCCTCACTCTGAATAGTATATTTAAAGTGTACCATTACTCTTGCGTGTACAAAAACATTTTCCAAAACAGTATTGCTTATTTAAGCTTTTAAGTGTGTATTTCAGTGTCTTAGAATGAAGCCAGGAGCAGCACTTTCACATGCAAGCATGTTTGTAGCTGCTCTGATGTTTTTATGTCACCATCAATTAAAGCAGACAAACAAACAGGAGCTGGAACTGACAGATGCCCACAGTGACTTGGTCTCTTTTTGTCCCACCTGAAAGTTTGTGTTGCTTTAAATGTCGCAATTGAATTGATTGTTGTTGGAGTGCAATTACACTGTTATAGGTGTTTTCTGAAACTCCGTGCAAGTGTGTGGTCACCATATGCCGAGTAGGACTTTACGCAGAAGCAAAGGCCTCCCGAACAAAGGAGAAACCAAACCTCAAGCCTAATCTTGCAATTAAATCTGGGTGTTTGTGGTCGTGATGTCGGTGCGCAGGTGGCGTCTCGGCTGCTTTTATGACCTGGCAGGTTTCAGCCAGCGAGGGTTGACGTGTCGAATGCGCTTTTGTGTGTGGAGGTGGATTTTGAGACTCGGTTTTTCAGTTGCCTGGGCTTTATCATCGACCGTTCGCAGGATTTACCGTCTCTGAATCGTTATGCTGCGAGTTTATTGAGTCCGTGTGTCTCTGATGAGCCGGAACTGTTGTTTTTGTGCAGCTGACCGAACGCCGTCACGCTTGTCCATCGTCTTCTTTGCAGGACTTTTCCTACGATGACCCCAAGTTGGAGTTCAACGTGGATGCGCCCAATGGCGTCGTCATGGAGGGATACCTCTTCAAGAGGGCCAGCAACGCCTTCAAGACCTGGAACAGGTGATGAGAACGGAGTCCAGCGCAACAGACGTCCCGTTTGGTTTCTGAACGAAGCTGTTTCTTCGAATGCTTTTTGACCGTTCGATGTCGTGTCCTCTGCTCCCTCCAGGCGCTGGTTTTCCATCCAAAACAGCCAGCTGGTCTACCAAAAGAAGCTGAAGGTACTGGTCTGATTTGGTGTCGAGAATCCAGTTCTTGTAAATTAATGATCGTTTATGTTCGGTCGTGGTGACTCATAACTCGCGTTGCACATCTTTTCTCTTGTTGTGACACTTTTCTCTGCCTGGGACAGGACTCGCTGACGGTGGTGGTTGAAGACCTGAGGCTGTGCTCGGTCAAACCGTGCGAAGACAACGAGAGGAGGTTCTGCTTTGAGGTGGTTTCACCCACAAAGTAAGTGTGGCCGCCTGCCGGCGCGGGACAGACTCTCAGAGCTCGGACTCTCGAGTCAGAGCGAGATGCCCGTTCGATAACCGTCCCGTGCGATCTCGAAGGAGCTGCATGCTGCAGGCCGAGTCGGAGAAGCTGCGGCAGGCTTGGATCCAGGCGGTCCAGGCGAGCATCGCGTCGGCTTACAAAGACATCACCGACAACTATTACATCGAGGTGTGGACGCGCAGCAGAGCTCACGCTCTCGACGTCGTTTCGAAGATTGAAGAGTTTTGAGGATGACTCTGTGTCGCCCTCCTTCGCAGCGTTTGGACCGGACGGCCTCGCCCTCCACCAGCAGCATCGACTCTGCCAGCGAGCCCAGGGAGCGGTCCGAGAAGGGGCCGCGGGGCGGAGGAGGAGGAGGAGGAGGAGGAGGAGGAGGAGGAGAGAGCCTCCTGCAGCGGGTCCAGAACCTGCCCGGCAACGAGCTGTGCAGCGACTGCGGCCAGGCGGCTCCCTGCTGGGCCTCCATCAACCTGGGAGTGCTGCTCTGCATCGAGTGCTCGGGGATCCACAGGTGAGCCAGGGCCGTCGCTCGCCTCACACGCTGGTCTCGGTGTGACGCGCGGGTTCATTCGAAATTTGGACTTCAGCCGCCGACTGGTTTGACGTTAACTCCTCGGTTCCTCCTCTTGTCTTGCAGGAGTTTAGGCGTCCACTGCTCCAAAGTGCGTTCACTCACTCTGGACTCGTGGGAACCCGAGTTACTGAAGGTGAGTCTCCCGAACACGCAGCGTGTCCTCCGAAGTCCGATCTTCGCACTTTCATTTCTAATTCTCTCTCTTTCTCTTCTACATGCAGCTGATGTGTGAACTGGGGAACACTGTGATCAACCAGATTTACGAGGGAGGCTGCGAGGAGCTGGGAGCCAAAAAACCGGGACCGTCCAGCTCAAGGTCGGTCCGAGGATTAAGGAAAAGGAGCCTCGCGGCGACCTTTCGCTCGCCACGGGCCGGATCGACTCGTTGCTCTTGAAAACGTGCATCTGTTTCAGACGTTTTGTTTTGCTTATCGTGTGCTACTTTTATCGCATGACTAACGGCTGTTTGCAGGTGATCACCTGAGAGAGATTATGCAAATGACGGCAGGCAGGAAACTGTTGGAGACACGCCAGACTGAACGGAGGCTTTGTGTTTCGTAGTTTCCAGCAGAGCGAGTTTGTGAGCAAAGTGAAATCCGACCCTGCAAAACCAGGAAGTGCTGAAATGAAAGGGGCACTGCAAAGAGATCTGACGATCGCAAACAATGGAAATCATTTTGCTGTGTGCTAGATTAACAAGATATTTGGGGTGCGTTCCAGTTCCTTCCTTAATCCTCCAATTTAACCCTCGTTCCTCAAAACGCGCGCTTCCCGTGAGGCGCAATTACTGTCACAATTCTTAGGAAGTTACGTTGAGAAGCGGCCGAGGAGCGTCGGGCACCTACCTTATAAGTAAGGCTTACCCAGAATGCATTGCGTTATTTACAGTTAAAACGAAACGGGGAGCTACAAATGTATTTTCTTTGTTAATAGAGGTATAAATATGACAAAAAATATTAGTTTAAGCCCATGTCATGGATTAGTTACTTCATTGTTGCTTAAGTTTTATTTTTATTTGACGATCTTTTGTCAGTAGCGGCCTGCAGCGGTACGGTTGCTATTGTTGCTATGGCTACGGCTTCTTCTCTTCTGACTTGATAGACTCAACGCCGCTTTGGCGTAACACTGCCCCCTATCGACGGAGGAAGTATCTGCATTGAAGGAGTGTCCCGTTTCTCGCCGTTAACACTTGGTTTTGAGGGTTAAGGTTGAGGATTAAGGAAGAGAATTGGAATTGGGCCTTACTTTTTCTCCTCTTTGCTCACAAATAATCACAACAATCATTGTGGCAAATGTGGAAGCAGACCCACTGTTTCTCACCTTTTAAAGACGCCTTCCGCTGCGCCACCTGTTCGTAAATCGGTTGCGTGTGCGCACAACTCTTTGTTAGAGATGGTTCCCTATGTCTGATTCTAAGTGACTCAGCAATTGCCGCGAAGTTGCCGACGTCGCTTCACCGGTACGCTTCTGTTCTCCCCTCAGACAAGAGAAAGAGGCCTGGATCAAGTCCAAGTATGTGGAGAAGCGCTTCCTGAAGAAGATGAGCGGGAGCGAGGCATTGGTGGAGGGCGAGAGGAAGTCCCGCCCCTGGACGGTGAAGAAATGCCACCGCCACAACAGCTCGGTGCGAGCGCCCCACAAGGCCCGCAGGAAGTACCACCGCTACGAGCCCGGCAGCGCCTCCCCTGCCAACCTCTCGGCAGGTCAGTGCAGCGCGGCCGCCCCCCCGCGGCGAGGCTCTCCGCCGATCTCATCGCGACCTCTCGTCCTCCCGCAGCCGCCGCCGCCAAGTTTCGCCGGGACTCCCTGTTCTGTCCGGACGAGCTGGACTCGCTATTTTCCTACTTCGACACTGGCTCCGGTCCTCGCAGTAAGTCCGCCACGCAGTCAGTAGACGCAGGTACACATCTTGATAATGTGTGCCACCTCCACCGTGGATGGCGGCGCTCGTGTGCGCCGTGCCGTCCGCCCTCTGTGATGATTAACGCGTCCGTGGCTTGGCGGTGCTTGGCCCCGCAGGTCTGAGCAGCGACAGCGGGCTGGGAGGGAGCACCGACGGCAGCACCGACATCCTGGTCTTTGGCGGCTCTGTGGTGGACAGTGTAACAGAGGAGGGTGAGTGCGTGCGTGCGTGCGTGTGTGTGTGTGTGTGTGTGTGTGTGTGTGTGTGTGTGTCATCAGCTCAGCATCCCCTCATTTTGTGAATCGTCTCCATCACATTGTTGTGTGTCGGATGTCTTTTTGTGTGTCTGGCCTCCCTCCAGGGTGTGTGTGCATGCGTGCTCGTGTGTGTGTGTGTGTGTGTGTGTGTGTGTGTGTGTGTGCGTGCGTGCGAGCGTGCGTGCGTGCGTGCGTGCGTGCGT
>JASSRZ010000072.1:6623239-6645300 GCA_032164315.1 Malacoctenus gilli | reverse complement strand
GCGCGCGCGCGCGCGCGTGTGTGTGTGTGTGTGTGTGTGTGTGTGTGTGTGTGTGTGTGTGTGTGTGTGTGTGTGTGACTTCAGGCGGTTTGGGTCAAAAAAACACCGAGCATTCAGTGGTCGTTGGTTAACGCTTTGCTGTGACCTGCTGTCGCTCGACAGAGGAGGAGTCGGAGGAATCGTCCAGCGGCGAAGTGGAGATCGAACAGGAAGTCTCTTCAGACCCCGAGGACCCGAGGGAGCTCCACCCCGGGGCGCTGCTCCACCGGTCGTCCCGCCTCCACAACCTGCCGCTCATGGCGGAGGCTTTGGCGCACGGCGCTGACGTACACGGCGCCAGCGAGGGGGAGGAGGGCAAAACGCCGCTCATTCAGGCTGTGATCGGGGTGAGGGACGCTTCCGTCTTTGCCTTTCGCGCCGACACGGCGCACCGAGTTCTTTGGCCATATTTGCAATGCAGAAAATCCTTCGAACTGCGTTTTCTGTGACGAGGAAACACGACCGCGTCCTCGGTTGAATCGCGAACCACCTCGATGAAACGGCTGCCGTCCGTCTCTCTGTCAGGGTTCTTTGATAGCCTGCGAGTTCCTGCTGCAAAACGGCGCCGACGTGAATCAGAGGGACATGAGAGGGAGGGGCCCGCTGCACCACGCCACCTACCTGGGCCACACCGGGTAAGGAAGTTTCCTAACCTTTGAGTTTTTTTAACTCACCACCGAGATTGAGATTGTACCTCACGGGAAAGTCTACTTCCTCTCACCGTCCTTCTCTCTTTGCTGCTCCACACAGCCAGGTGTGTTTGTTTCTCAAGAGGGGAGCGTCGCAGACGGAGGTGGACGAGCAGGGTCACGACCCTCTGAGCATCGCGGTCCAGGCTGCCAACGCCGACATCGTCACCCTGTGAGTCCCCCCGCCCTGTTTTCGTTTTGTTCTCGCCATTATATCACTTCAGCTGAATAAATATTGCCAGCCACAAAGTCCAGACAGACATCTCTTTAATTGACCTTTTCTCACCTGATTTTGACCTAATTTTTGCCGTCATTCGGAGTCTCGTCGACTCTCACGACACCTCGCTGACACACTTTCATCCAAACAAGTCTGTTGTCCCCGACCAGCAGCTACTTGTTCGCCGAAGCCACACCCAGCCAGAAGAGAAGGACCCGTTTTCTGTTCTGGCAGAGGCTGGGTTATAATGAAGGTCGCCCTACTTTTGTTCCGCACGTGACCGAAGTGTTTGACTGCAGCAGTGAGAACTGAATATTAAAGAAATTTTTTCAATCTAGGGCCCAATTCCAATTCTCTTCCTTAATCCTCAGTCTTTACCCTCAAAACCGAGTGTTAACGGCGAGAAATGGGACACTCCTTAAATGCAGATACTTCCTCAGTCGATAGGGGGCAGCGTTGCGCCAAAGCGGCGTTGAATCTCACAAGTCAGAAGAGAAGAAGCCGTAGCCGTAGCAACAGTACCGCTGCAGGCCGCCATTGACAAAAGGTTGTAAACTAAAAAATAAAACTTAAGCAACAATGAAGTAACTAATCCATGAAATGGGCCAAAACGAATATTTTTCGTAATATTTATGTCTCTCTTAACAAAGAAAATACATTTATAGCTTGTTGTTTCATTTTAACTGTAAATAACGCAATGCATTCTGGGTCAGCCTTACTTTTAAGGTAGGTGCGCGACGCTCCTTGGCCGTTTCGTTCTTTAAATTCGCTCCTCAACTTAAAGTGTCCCTATTTGACAAATTTTGGACGTCTTGATCTTCGTATTCAAGTCCACAATGACAGAAATTCCTCAAGCTCCTTTTCTCAAACACCGTATTTCATTATATCTCGATCGTCTCCTTCAGCCCCTTAAGGGACGAGCAGAATGAGGCTCTTCCGCATTAAGCCCCGCCCCTACAAGACGCAGGACGCCTCTGATTGGTTAACTGCTGGCAGTTAGAGGAGCTGTCCAATCACTGAGCCCCTCCCCTTGTGACGTCAGTGAAAAGCTGAAAAAAACTCCCTGAAACAGACCGTTTCTACCAGAAACTGAATGAAGAGGCACGTGAGACATCTCAAACATGAGTTTATGTGAAAAGAGGAGTCGCCCGAATGAGCTTTCAACATTATTACACTGTGAATAGCTGAAAAAAGTCGAAATAACATAATAGTGTGCGTTTTGAGGAACGAGGGTTAACGTTGAGGACGAAGGAAGGAATTGGAACGCACCCCAAGTCTTCTGTGACATCGTGACAGCCCCCTTTTGCTTCTAAGCCCCTTGTTTTCACCCCTCCGACCAGCAGTCTCATCTCTGTGTCCCCCCCCCCGCCCCCCCTCCCTCTCCTCTCTCGTCTCCCAGGTTACGTCTGGCCCGGATGAACGAGGAGATGCGAGAAGCGGAGCCTCCGCTGGGTCAACCAGGTCAATACCACAGCAGCAGCCCCACTGAGCAGCAGTATAGGAAGTGCATCCAGGAGTTCATCTGCCTCAACATAGAAGAATGCTAGTGGTCCAGCCCTGTTCCTACACATACATAGAGCCACCTGCCCCCCCCTTGACTGAATATGCGCGTAGAAGTCGCCCCTAGACACTGATCTGGAATCTGCAGATCGAGGCTTATCGGCAACTTCTCGCTGTGGGCGGAGACGGAGGCGGCTGCAGGAGGGGGGGTTGACCCCTGATGGACCTTTCTAACTTTACTGACTCTCCGGTCACCGCCTCCACTTTCCCGCATCTCCACTTTGTTTCCGCCTGCCGCAACCGGGCAACGCCCGCGCTGCCGCCAGCTCCATCGCACACAATAACACCGCATCCGCTTTTTCCGGCGTTCCACTAACCAGGCGGACTGCCGTCTGAAGGCTCTTACCTCTGAAGACTCTCGCCGCATTAACCCTCCACACTTTATAACTCTCTCAGACCATCCAAACTTCGTCATCTCTCCTTGACCAGAGATGTAAATATACATATTTAGAAGTGTAGATCCTGTGTACTGTGGCATGAGGTGAAAAAAACAAATGGTATCCGTTCCATGACTAAAAGAAATCGGGGTGGAAGCCGCAGCTGAGGTCGGCAGGCGAGTTTACCGCGTATACCGAGGGACCAGGAAGGGACGCGTAATGTAAAACTGTGACTAAAATACCGACGGGCTCGTCGGGGGCGAACGCGACGAGGCCCGCTCCGTATCATACCTTGTGAAGAGATGAGCGAGTGAATGGACTGGAGCGTAAACGAGTGCATGTGTCCGAATACTGAGAGACAGAGTTGCGTGCGGCGATACGTTATGTAAAGGAAGAAAAAAAAGAACTGTGCACTTTTCCCATTTACAGTATTATCTTTGTTTACTTTCGTCCTTGTCGAGTCGGGTCACGTTCTTCGCGTCTCTTCCTTTTCTTTATTTATGGTTTTTTTCTCTCCCCAGAGGACCAGTGCAATGCGTTCGTAGATGCAGCCGTCGATCTGCACGTTCGCTTATGATTGTCATTTGAATCCGAAAAGCGTCGGAGCCCAAGTCTCCCGGAACGGCTGCGAGACGACGTGTCGCTTTTCGGTGGTTTTTTTTCCGCTTTGGGATGGCCTTAGTTTGCTCGCAGGAACAACACCGGCATTCGTGCGTGCCACTTTTTGGGAGATGTCGTTTCGCAAAGTGATCGTCGAAAGGAAACGCCGCGACGACGGGAGCGTCCGGAAGCCGCGGCGGCCCGTTGCTTGGCAACGTGTCCAGACAGAAACGAGCTGTCCTGCCGACACGCCTCCAGCTCCCTGTAAATACTCGAGACCGTCGGGCGCATTTCTTCATCGCAACGTAAACACTTGTGTGGCCGACAGACTCGTGTATCTGCCCCCCCCCCCTCCCCCCGCCCCCCCCAGACGGCTTTTTTTTCCCAGGGTTCTTTTCGACGTCGTTCGCATTATCGTGAGCATGATGAAATGTGTTGCTATCGTTCGATCACTTTGTGCAGTGCAGTCCTGTGGATCAAGCATGAACCACCAGCCGGTGTTTTGGAGTTTTCTTCCATTTTGCACCTCCGTGCCGTTTACTCCGCCCGCAGACTGAATCTCCAGCGACGATTCAAGCTTATTTGTTGTGGGTTTTATTTTTTTTTCTCTGCCAAAGACTTTTTTTTAAAGGGAAAGTGTCCGACACTGTTGTGTAACGTTTTTTTTTTTGTAGTCTCGCCATCCTTTCTGAAGTGACAGAGTGGTAGAAACACTGTTTGTGTACTCGCGCGTCGGCGAGAGGTGACCGAGGCGTGATAGGTTTTTGATGCGGCAGGCCAGATTCTGCCCTAGATCGATGTACGTCAAGTAGAAGCAGTCTAGGAGGTGATGTGAAGCTACTGTGACCAAACTGTTACGAGTCGCCTTTGGGAAGTATTAAATGTTGTGTCCATTATGTGTAACGACTTAAAAGAGTGGTTCGAGGTGCTGTTCAAAGCCAACCTGATGTAAATAGTACACTTGTGTATTTTAACTCGATGCCAACTGCCTGCCTCTCAGCATTCAATCACGGTTTATGACTGTCTGATCTGTTTTATGTTTGTCTTTCTATTCCTTTTCCAAAAAAACAAACAAACAAACAAACAAAGCAACCTGCCAGACAGAACCGTCACACGGTTCTGACCCTCTCGGAGGCATTTCTTCTGTTTACTGACATTTGGATATCTTTTGAATACTCTCTTCCTTGTCTTTAGAAGCACTACGGGGGAAAAAAAAAGAACAACATGCGTACAATAAAACTGAGAAACTCTTGATGAACTAACGCCGCTTCCTACTCGTTGCTCTCATTTCTGTTTCCCGTCTCATCTCTGCAGCGAAGCATTCTCCCAACATTGGAGTTACGCCTGCTTGAAATGATCCAATTACTGCAACAATCACATTCGTAGCAACTTCTAATGTTGAGAGAATGCGTGTGTGTGTGTGTGTTTTCTGGTGATTGGTATATTTGGGGTCACTCTTGGCTTATTCGAAGCAATTAAAGGGCCAACGCCGCACACAGACACCTACACATTCGCACCAGTTCACTCCAGTGTGTCGGGTCACACGGGTACTAAATGGTTCCTTGGAATAATTCAGTGTCTCCTGAGTATCAATCAATCATTTTCTTTCTTTTTTTTTGTTCGGAAATCATTCAGCCATCACTAAATAATGGAGTCATCCGTCAGCTCACGCTGGAGGCAAACGCAGCACACGTCCTTTGTGAGCGACTGACACCATCTCACTGCTTGTGTCACCACAGGGGTCGCCCCGGGCAGCAGGAGAGTTAAAGCCAAGGACGGTCGGGAGAGACCGAGTCGGACGTCCTGGGACGTCTCAGTGGAGGTTTAGTCGGACTCTCCTACTCTGTCTCCTCTGGTGGTCTCGGGTGGTCTTTGGGTGTCGTAGACTTTCTCCTTTCCTCTGAAACAAATCGGAGTCACTTTACTGCTCTTACGTTGTACTCGGTGGCATTGCATAAATTCTATTAGATATCAAGTTAAAGTACTATTTGAAAAGGACAAGTAAAAGCACAAGACACAAAGTATTGATTACTTTGCACCACATTTGTTCCCATCTCGCAGCTTCATTTGCATGAAATATCCATTTTCAAAGCAGCGATAAAGACGGAAAATTTCTTTGTTCAAAATGTAAATGTCAAGGTTTGGATTCGAATTTTCGGGTGAGTATTTGCAGAGCTGAACAAGTAGATTACTACTTGTTGATAGGACCTGAGTACAATTACATTGACAAAATATTTACTAAATTATGAAAATTATATTTTTATTTATTTTTAATTTATTAAAATTAAAAAATGTATTAAAATAAATAAAAACACATTTTTTCAGAATAAATCTTGAAATTATATAATAATATTAAAATTTATTGTTATTTTTATTTTATTTTGTATTTTATATATATATATATTTTTTTTTATTTTATTTTATTTTATTTATTTTATTTATTTTTATTTTATTTTATTATTATTATTATTATTATTATTAGTAATAATAATAATAATAATAATAATAATAATAATAATAATAAACAATTTTAATTACATTATATTTATTAAATTACTACAAGTAATCCCCCAAATACTACCTACTCACAGCAATGTGAGCACTTCATTTAGGCAAGGCCGTGAAGGTAAATAATCTGTCATAAATACTTGACAGAGAATGGCCAAAACAGCTGAAAAGATTCACTTCCAATACAGTTTTGCACAGTTTTTATGAACTTAAGTGTGAGTTAGACGATTAAACCTTTAAAGTCCATTTAAAGAAATAAATGTTTCTTTTACGTGACATCCTCTGGAATACTTCCACTGGTAAGTAGCAATTTGCTTGCAGGTTTCACCACTTTGTGGGGGAAATCGCTCACTGTGTCATCTGGCTGTGGGGTGTTGACTGGTTGCATCAGAACGGAACTGAGTCTTGCACTTTAGTCAGCGTTCTATCTCCTGACCTGAAATCAGTGGTTTTAGAGGGAGGGAGGGAGCTTCTCTCGCTTTGCCTTGAGGCAACGCAAAAGGTGGTGCTCTTTCTTCCTTCCTACTGGGACGCCAGGTGTGAATAAAAAAGCTTCTTCAGTCTTCACGGTGCCCAGTGACCCGCTGCCCTCTGACCTCAGTATTCCCTGTTGCAGGTGACTTCTCCTGTGCTGACGTCTTTCGCGAATTTTCTGTCCTCGCGTCTCTCCAGCCCGAGAAGCTGAGGAGAAGGAGCGTGCAGTTCAGCCGCTGCAAGCAGCTCCCGTGACTGACCTCCTCTTCGTCAGGCCGCTCCTCAGCCGGAGGGAAAGCTGCTGCGTGCAACTGCAGGGGTGTTCACATGAGGCACTTGATCAAACTTTTTTTTACACGCAACTCCTGATTTTTGGCCGTTGATCACGTGACTTTATTTGGACAAGTTAACACTGTGGATCTCGAAAGACTACGTGGAACAAACTGTCTATTTGGAGCTTCAGTCAAGTCGTCCGATGTGACGAATGTTGGCATCCTGTTACTGGTGCGATACAGAGTTGTGAAACATGTCCGAGACCTTCACACGCTACGTCACGATTCAAAAAGGATGTACAAAGGTGAGTTGGGAGATCATTGCAAAACGCTGTACAACACTATGTGGAAACTCCAAGATCAACAGAGAAAAAAACCCTCTTCTGATAATGTTGGAAAATTTCAAGGGAGACAAGGCACATTGTTCAAACGTGCAGATTTATTCCTACTCTCTGTGATGAGTAAACATGCTGTCGTAGCCCTCTGATGTTGCTCAATGATCTGATTTGTCTGCCGAATAGATGAGTTTGAAACTGTTATGCAGCTGGAGGCAGTAAAAAAAAATCCAGTCCTGTGTGGGACTGATCAAACGTTTTACTGTGATTCATTCAGACCGTAATAAATAAAAAAATGGAAAAAATAAGACCATTTAATTGTCAAGTGATTTTTTTTTTCCAAATTGTGATCAAATATATACGTTAAGACTTAATTTACAGTTAAAAACATCGTCTGGCGTTCAAATAGTGGCAGCAAAGCGTTTTGTGGACGCTTTCTCGCCGCTTTTGGAGAGACGAAGAAGAAAAGCGGAAGTGTCCCTCCTCCTGTAGACGGTAGCTAACGCTCGCTGTCTCCGTGTTGTCGCTGTGGGGTTTGTCAACAGAAACGGCGGCCTCATTTTGTGTCCAACCACGGATACCTGTTTCCACTGGGGTCTCCGGAGAGGTACGTCTCCACCACAGACCGCCCGGTTTGTAAATGTGACAGACATGGAGGCAAAGGACACATTTTGAACACAACTGTTCGCTTAGCAGCTTCCAACGCTAAGTAGCTAAGCGGAGTTAGCAGGGGCCTGTGTTAGCTGCGGGTCGTCGCTGGTTCGGGACTAAACCTATTGTGATTCAAAAGTGCCCAACTTTATTAACCCCTAGCTGATAGTTAGATGTTGTTCTGCGTCGTGGGTGCGTTGTAGGCTGGCTCCTCTGGATGTCTGACGTCGCCCTCCAAACGTGTCTAACGGCCCAGTTTAACCGAGGGTTTAACGGTAGCTTCGCTCGATAAGCATTAGCCGGATTAGCTGCGGCTACGTAACTTGCATTAAGTGGCCTCCTGTTTTATCGGGAAGTGGCTCGTAGTGACACATTTTCAGCAGGTCGTCACGTGTCAGGTGTCCAACCCTGGTCGGCAGGGCAACGGGTCGAAGTCCGACTGCAGGGGGCTCGCGAAGAGGCGACTAATGGCTTCAGTAAACCCCCGTTAAAAAAAACACCCGTAATAAAAACAGTCGAAACTTTGCTTGTTAATGTGTTATCCTCGACATGTTGTGACCACTTTTCTGCAAGTGTTGTCTCACGACCCATCATTGCTTATGAGGATACAACTCTTATGATGGGATCACGTCGCTAAAACCAGCCAGAAACACCAGTAGGTAATTTAGAAAGTAAAATTGAAAGCAACTGGTAGAAGTTTAGGAATAAAGGGGTTTCCCTAAAACTTAGTGGTTATTTATTCAAGATATCCAACGAAATTAAATTATTTTAACACTTTGCATTGCTGAGTTAAAATCTCCTTTGATCACAGGTGAGCTGCAGGCAAAAAACCCTGAGAAAACACTGAAATAGATGTTTGAAGGCATTATTTAACGTTTGACTATGTCTTTATCACTGTTTCTACACTGTTGCTTTTGTAAACGAATGGAGGAAATCTTCTATTCTGATTGATTCTTGTGTCTGAGGAATATTGTCTGGTCAGTCGGTGGATGAATCCCATAATGCTTTGCAGTGCGACATGCTGATCAATGCACAAGAACCCTGAATTTGGCTTCCCTTTGAACCTCACCGCTTTCCCAGCATGTCATTTACGCCTTTTGTTTTCTCCTTGTGAATCTCGTAAAATATTAATCACCCAAGAAAGATCCGACTCATTCAAAATATGTCTCGGAAAGTCTCTCGAAATATTTGTGAGCAGTGAGCTGTCTGTGCTGCGCCACTGCTGTTTTTTTGTTTGTTTTGTTGAGTGAAATTGTCACATTGTGAGTTTACTTCTGAGGCAGAAGCCCTGTTGAAACGGATCTGCCGTATTGTTTACATGGACACTGGTCAGGCCGCAGTCAGCGTCGCACCACCTCCCTACAGAGAAGGACTTATGGCTAACTGAATGACACGGACACTCAATCGTGATTTAGACTCCTCTTTACTTGAAGTACGGACATCAATGCAAGAGGCCAAAATTTGGGGGAGGTTGTCAGTCCAATACAAGACACGTTCAGACCACGACACGTCTTTGCTGCCAGATGTTGCTCTCAAGCAGTCTGATTGTGCACTTACGTTTATGGGCCAATTGCTCTGATCAGTTATTTCCCAGATTTATCACAGAGACAAAAAAAAACTGAGATTGGGGCCTGATGTGGTCATTTTGTTGAGGGGGGGGTAATGTGATTAAGCTTATCGAGTGTGTTTTCTGTCTGACGTCTCTTACAAATGGCCTGCTCTCATATGACCCTCAGCAGGTTTGATTTCCTGGCCAGTTTGACCACCCAGGTCTCAGTGTTTACTGATAGTCAGGTGACAGGGGTGCAGCCAAAAATGTTTAATCTGCTTGAGTCGAAGCTGGAGGTGCTCGGTGGTTGAAGTGCGACATGCCGTCCTCGTGTAACCAGCGTCTCGCCCAACAGTTCTTTTAATGTTGTTGTTTTTGGCAGGTGACTTGTTCTGTGTGTTCACGGTGTTGCGGTTGTGAATTCATCTCGCTGGTCCTGGAACAGTGCCGTCTTGAAAGGTCGCAGGTGCCGGGTTTGGACCTCAAACCGGGGTGTTTTTTTGCTCCTCTTGCAGATGAACAACAACGGGAACAAGAGAGCTCCGACTACAGCCACTCAGCGACTTAAGCAGGATTACCTCAGGATAAAGAAAGACCCTGTGCCTTACATCTGTGCAGAGCCTCTTCCCTCCAACATCCTAGAATGGTAACGTTTCGCTGTGCCAACGCGCACATACTTTCTTTCCAGAGCTAGAAATAAAAGAGTTTACTGATAGGTACGTTTTTACCAAAAAGCATTTCGTAAGTTAACTCATGGGTGTCTCAATCACTCGAGAATCGGTCCATCTTTTGACACGCCTGTTTTTTTTTTCCCCAAACAATTCGTTGGAAACTAAAAGTATGAGCCGATTCGGACGTAACCAATGGAATGAACGGCCCACACAGATTTAATCGAGGCAAAGTTGGCGCGATGGGCTGAAAAACAAGCCGCGTGAGGCTGCTTCGGCACGTCACCCTCCTGTTTAAATGGTGTCTCGTGTGTTATTTGTGTCCCAATTTTCTCTCCTAACCTTTTTTTTTGTCATTTGGACATGAGCTCCAGCACTCAGTATTTTTTTTTGTTGTTTTTTTTGCACACCATGTTCCTAAAACATGTTTTCACTCTTCTTTTGGTCTTATAATGAAGAGAGTGAAGTAGGTTTCTTGTTTTACGACGTGATCGAGTTGTAAACAGATGATCCTGTTGTCGTGGCGATGCTCTTGATGGGCCTGTAAATATCGGTGTGGAGCGCAGCCCCTTGTTTCATTTTCAGCTCTGAAATTGATGAAACTGTGTCTGCAGCCCGTAGAATGAGACGTTTCAGATCGTCGCGTTCCTCCTGCCGCTTAACGGACCCTCTTCTCACGTTTTGTCTCCAGGCACTATGTCGTCAGAGGTCCTGAGAAAACACCCTATGAAGGTAAAACTTGGCAGCACCTTACCAGCGCCCGCTATTCTCGTACGGCCTGTTAAACGGCAAGATTTGACAAGTTGATGCGAGATCTGCACTGGTTCTTCGGAGCTATTACCTCACGCTGTCGGCTCCCGGTTTGCTTCATTTTTCCTGCCTCAGCTCTCGGGGCGTGTGCTCGCTCACGCTGTCTGCTTGCGCTTTGTCATCTCTGAATCCAGGTGGATATTATCATGGAAAGCTCATCTTCCCGCGAGAGTTTCCCTTCAAACCACCAAGTATCTACATGATAACACCCAACGGAAGATTTAAATGTAACACAAGGTATCGAGCGGATGTGAACTCCGTTTTTTTTGGGAGTGAAAACGCCGAGATGTACCGAACGATCAAGTTCTTCTCCTTGGCTGCCCGCAGGTTATGTTTGTCCATCACAGACTTCCATCCGGACACGTGGAACCCGGCGTGGTCCGTCTCCACCATCCTCACGGGTCTGCTCAGCTTCATGGTGGAGAAAGGACCCACCCTCGGCAGCATCGAGACCTCCGACTACACGGTGGGTGGGTGCGGCGGAAGGAAGGAAGGACGGAAGGAGGCGCGAGTGCGGCGACGCGCTGAGGTCCTAAATATTTCATGTGCTTGTCTCGCAGAAAAGGCAGCTGTCCGCTCAAAGTCTGGCCTTCAACCTCAAAGACAAAGTGTTCTGCGAGCTCTTTCCCGAAGTAGTCGACGTAAGTATGAAGTGAGGAGGAGGAGGAGGAGGAGGAGGGAGCCTTTTCTCCTCCTCGTACCTCATCCACTTCAAGTGAACGTCCTGTTTTTGTTTTGTTGATCAAAGTTCAAGTTTGCTGCCACCAGACAGAGCGAAGTGCACCCTGAACCTTTGTTTTTGGCCACTAATTTGGTTTCAATTTCTGCACAGAGAGGAAGAGTCCATCGGTCATCGATGACTGTTTCTGTCTCTCTCTTTTACTTCTGTTTCTAACACATCGTGTCCGTCTGTTATTTGATTTCGTGTTACTTCAAAGAACAACAACGATTCTCTCCGTTTTTTGGGAACAAACCGAGTTGTTTGACGTTACGCAGAGCAACACAGTTTCACGAACGTCGTGCGGCGACACTGAACGCAGCTCCGTGGGGGTTGTAGCCGATCGAAACGTGGCAGGAGGAAAGGGTCGAGTGGCGTCGAGTGGCGTCGAGCGCCGTCGCGTTTCCGCGTCTTGACGCCGCCGAAACTCACCGTGACTTTCTGCCGTTTTGCCGCCGTCTCAGGAGATGAAGCAGAAACAGAGGGCGCAGGAGGAGCTCAACGCGCGCACGCAGCCCCTCCCTTTACCCGACGTGGTGCCTGACGGAGACCCTCAGCAAGCCCACTACGGCCTGCCGGCCCTCAACGGAGGCGCCGTGCCGCTGGGGGGCGCCAACCCGGCCCATGGCCCGCAGCAGGCCAACCGCAACCATGGACTTCTAGGAGGGGCTCTGGCCAACCTGTTTGTGATTGTAGGCTTTGCGGCCTTCGCCTACACGGTGAAGTACGTGCTGAGGAGCATAGCCCAGGAGTGATGGGGGGGAGGGGGCGGCACCGCTGTGGTCGGGAGACGTTCCACCCTCCCCTCCCTCCCTCCCTCCCTCCCTCCCTCTCTCCCACCCCTGCGAGTGAGCCAGCCTGTGGACTCCAACTTCTAAAAACACACTACGTGGGAGGGGGTGAGGGTGGAGGAGGAGGAGGAGGAGGAGGGGGGAGGGGCGGGGGAGGCAGGTGTTCAGACCTGGGGGAAGCGCTTTCACGACCACCACAACATCCATGGACTTTGGAAGACAGAAGCTCAACCCCCCCCCCCCCTGTAAGGACTGAGGAAGAGGAGCGAGTGAGGAGACCAGGATCACAGGGGAATGGACAAGAGGGCCTGGGGGTGGGGGGGGTTGGGGGGTTGGGGGGGGGGGCTGAATTGGTTGATTAAAATGGTTGCGATCCACTCTGTGCTTCAGTGGTTTGTATCAGTAGCAGGAGCAAGAGTTGGCTCATGGGTTGTGGGAGGGCGACGGCCCACCGCAGGCGACAACATACTTAGGATCCTTCGTTCCCTGGCAGCGCGTCCTGCGTCCCTCGTTGTGGACGTCAATGTCCGTCCCCCGTCCCCCCTCAAGCCGCGTCCTAGAAGGAAGCAGAGCACCTGCGTTGCAGAGACGCAGCCAGTCGATGTGAGCCTCGGAGCAGCCCGTTTATCAGCACACATCCACAACAATCGTTGACATCACACACCCTGACTGTAGTGTGTTTCTTTTTGGGAGGGGGGGGGGTGAGATACACTAATTTGCGTTGATTTGAACAAGCCACGTGACTGGTGACAGACACCAGCAGATCAAAGGCTCCTTGCATTCCCTTCTCGCTCTCTCTCGCGCTTTATTTTTTTTTTTTTTATCCTTTTTTTGTGCTCAAGTCCTCATCCTCTCACACACACACACACACCTCTGGTGTGTGCAGCAAAGCCTCCTGGGTAATGGAGGCGGGGGAGGTGTTCTGGCTGCAGCTCCAAGTCCTGACGCGAGTCCAGATGTTGCCTCCGGCCAACCCATGAGCCAAAGCGACGGGAGACCACAACTCCTTACAAATTGGCCGCGCTGACCAGTATAGCACCAGTCTATAGAGGTCAAATCGAAGAGACACATGAAGAGAACGTTTAGTTTCATTTCTGTACATTTACTTTGGGTTTTTTTTTTTGTTAACCCCCCCCCGTCCCCTGGCGTTCTCTTTATTTATAGCGGCCTCGCGCCCGTCCGTGTGGGACAGAGCGGCCAGACGGGCAGCGGCGCCGTGACGATCTCATACGATTGCTGATAATTTACTGTCGTGCATTGCATTTAGTAAAGATGGTTCTACTGTGTATCTAATGTCTCCACCGGGCGAGGTGGGGGGGGGGGGGGCAGGAACGGTGGAAAGCAAACAATCAATCCCCCTTTTTTCCTCGGCACCGTCCTCCAACCAGGAAGTGGTGACGAGGGGAGCGCGTTTGTGTGAATATGCAGCAAATGCCTAAAATTTTTTTCCATGCTTCAGTTAATCTGGTGTGACATTGTATGTTTTCATAGTAAAGACGAATAAATTACCCCGCTTGACGGGGCATTTAATAAACGCTTCCTCTCGTCTGCTTCCGGAGAACTGCGAAACACTGACCAAGTCGAGATTGCAATTACGACACAAAAATGAACAATCAATTTCAGTCACCTTTGATGCTTTTGTTTGATTTTTGGCTCTTTGGTGTGAAATGTTTCATGATTAAAGTATTAAAGATAAAGAAAGCGTCGAGATGAAGCGCAGGAATATTCAGAAGCGTTCGCTTCAAAGTGCTTCGTGGCTGAGTTGAGCTTTTGTTGGAGACTTTCAGATGTGCTCAAAGTCGCTCAAATTCAACATCCTATCGCAGGTTTACAGAGAATAAGATATAGATCAGCTTAAAATACCAAAAAACACACCAATAAGTGCTGTTTGCTTTTCTTTTTGGTCTTCTAAAGGTGAATTGCAAGTCAAACAGGAAGAAAAAGCGTCGTCTCCTCCTCCTGGGCGGAGTCTATTGGCCGTTTACATAAGACTGCGTGACAGAAGTTGGATAACCTAACGCACATGCTCTCCTCACCGGCATGTGACAACATCGAAGCGCTTCTTTGGAGCAGAAGAAGAAGAGGAAACGAAGCCCTCAGATTTGGTCTTTGTGGAGCAAAACATCGGTCTCGTTCCGCCAATAAAACTGACACGAGATCGGGCGCTTTGACGAGGAATTCCAGAGAAAACTTGCTCGACTTTAACGTTCAGAACGTGAGTTCACAAGCGACGTAAACAAGTAAACACAACGCAGGTGAAGCAGAAAGCTGCCCAGTCTGCGACAGTTACACGCGAACAATGTGTGTCGTCAGCTCTGCCGTCACGCGAGCGGCTCCGCGGGGCCTTCAAAGACCCGGAGAGGTCAAAGTTCCTCCCGAAAAAACTCGGGTTCCTCCCGTCTCGTCATCGCAGATCGACAGCGAGGCGTCGTTTTCTTCGGATTTCTTCAAATATACCAACGTGAGGTGTAACGTGTGCATTTTGATGTACGCTTTCTGCCACATCGTGCCCTCAACTCCAGTGTCTGTCTGCAGAAACAACATCAACAACACGAGCTATTTACTGCAGTGCCTCAGGAATTTTTAGGGCTTTTTTCTAGGAACTCACTTTGAAAAGACAAACAACCATCCAGTCATCAGAAAAAGTGACTCTGACCGAAATACTTTCTTTTTTTACTGCGATTCTGTGATACTTCCAAAACCTTCTTTAGATTGATCGACTCACATAAAGTGAATTCCCCACAAATGATCAATGACTTCATTGTTTCTGCTCCTTCTGTCTTGATCCTTTCACCTGCTTGCTGCAGGGAGGTAATTAGAGGCTCTTGGTATGCGTTCTGCTTTTTTTCCCCTGCTGGATCAACAGGTCCTTCCTGCTGCAGGCCTCATAAGTCCATAAAAGTTGGGTTTTTGGTGTTTTGTTTTTTTTAATTTCACTTTGTCCAAAACAGCAGATGCACCAAAAACACCAAAAAAAACCTGCGATGAAGCCACCAAACACCGGTGGAAGAAAAAAAAAACACTCGAGATGGAGACATACCATCCGAAAAAACTACAAAACAAACAAAAACAAACAACCACCAACGGACTGTGTCAGTGTTTCACGCATAACTCGGCGTTTTCTGCTTAAGACGCCGCGTTACTTTGGAAGTCGCTCCGCGGGAGGAATGCGGAAGTTTCCAAATATGGTCGAAGGCGCTGCGTCGGGATAAAGAGCGCAGGTCGGGTCGGAGGAGTCCCAGTGAGAGCGGAGTCAGAGCAGCTCACTCATCCCTCCTCCCCCGAGCAGGACGACTGTCCCGCACAGGTGAGTCCGCGGAGAGACGAGGCTTATTATGGGCTGTCCACTTCTTCTTCTTCTTCTGGTTGTTTGTGACTCGACGCGGTTGCGGAGCGCGCCCCTTCCTCTGCTCACGCTGCTGTCGGTGTCGCGCCGCAGCTCCGCCTCTCCGTCCCCGTCCCTCGTCTTCCTCCCGCCGCCACCATGACGGAGGAGATGGAGTGCGTGGTGTGCTTCAACGAGTTCTCCCGCAGCGAGCGCATCCCGCGCGTCCTGCACTGCAACCACACGTTCTGCGCGCCCTGCCTGCAGCGGCTGTCGCTGCTGCGCGGCGTCGTGTTCACCGTCACCTGCCCGCTGTGCCGCTGGATCACCTGCACCCCCGCCGGCCTGACGCTGCCCGGCGCCCTCTGGGTCAACACGGACATCTGGGACCAGGTGGGGCCCGCGCGGGGGCCCGGGGCCGCGGAGGAGGGCTGGAGGGACGCCGAGAGCCCGCCCGCCAAGCCCACCCTGTGAGTAGCGCCGACCACCGTCGCGCCCCGACGCGCGTCACGCGCACACTCAACACGCCGCTCGTTCCTCCGTGCAGGTCGGCGCACAAGCATCTGGCCCTGGCGTCCGCGCTGCAGAAGCTCTTCTCCTGCGTGCCGCTGAGCCGGGTGGTCGCCCCCCGCTGACCGCCGCGCGGACACGCTCCTACCTCAACCTCTTACCTCAACCACATCGCGCCAGACGCCAAGAAAAGAGGCGCCGGCGCGCTGTCTGTTCCCTCGATGGCTCCAAACTGTGACCGATCCTCCGCGCATGTGAATCCGGGACACTGTGATCAACCAGGTCGCCTTCAAGTGCAGCGAACTGCGTTTCTGTCCACCTTATTTGTGTACATTTTCCTGTTTGTAGTATTACTAACGATGTCTCGCGTTTTGGGAGTTTCGTGCAGGTTTTTTTCTTGTTGTTCTGGCAAATTAATCAGTTGGAGAAACCAAAAAAAACTCAGCTGGCTCAAAGCTCAGAGCAATTTGTTTTGTTTGTTGTTGTTTTTCCCCTAAACGTTTGGTTCTCTTGTTATTTTCGCTCGTTTTGTCCCGTGTGTCGCTGCACTTCTCTCCTCTTTGGCGCGCTCACTGTTCGAAGTGTTGATTCGCAGTCAAACCTTCAAAAACTTCCGCTCATTGTTGCAGAAATCAAACGTAAAAAGGATTCTTTCGCTTCTCGAACACACCAACGTGAAACTTTGACGTGTCCGGACGCTGCGAGCCGGAATGAACCCTGATCACATCGGTGGTTTTCACCGAGGTTCCTTTTCGGTTGTGGTTTTTATATCTTAATTTTGAAGAAACAGTTTGTGCTTTGCATTTTTTTGCGATTTGTTTGACGTAAAGACAGTTTTTTTATGTATGAAAATGAGGTCAACTGGGCTTCGTTTGTGAAAAAGTTTGGCTGTAATCAGCAGTCCAAACGCCAGTTTAATTCCATGTTGTAATCTGTGACTACCAGTAAAAAATACAAGTGAAAAAAAACGTCTCCTGGGAGAAATTCTTTATTCTAGAACTGCTGCAGAGAAAGAAAGGAGGAAAGAAAGGAAGGAAGGAAGGAAGAAAAAAGGAAAGAAAGAAAGGAAGGAGGAAAGGAAGGAAGAAAGAAAGAAAGGAGGAAAGAAAGAAAGGAGGAAAGAAATAAAGGAGGAAAGAAAGAAAGGAGGAAAGAAATAAAGGAGGAAAGAAATTAAGAAAGGAGGGAAGAAAGAAAGAAAGGAGAGACGGAAAGAAAGGAAGGAGGAAAGAAATAAAGAAAGGAGGGAAGAAAGAAAGAAAGAAAGAAAGGAAGGAGGAAAGAAAGAAAGGAGGAAAGAGAAAGAAAAGGAGGAAAAATAAAGGAGGAAAGAAAGGAGGAAAGAAAGAAAGAAAGGAAGGAGGAAAGAAAGGGAGGAAAGAAAGGAGGAAAGAAAGAAAGGAGGAAAAAATAGAGAGAGGAAAGAAAGAATGAAAGGAAGAGAACGAACGGTGAGTCTCTGTGAGTTTGTGGTTATTTTATTGGAAAGTGTGACAGTGGATTATTGGAGCTGAAACCTTTTTTCCCTGAATTAGTTCTACCAAACAGCCTCTTAACTACACTATGTTAAGATGAGATACAGTTAAATATTCAGACATTACAACACAAAGCTGATGCAAACACAACAGGGAAGGAGGGCTCGCCTAAAAACAACAGAAACGCGCAGAAAAAAAACGCACGCAAATCCGTCCGGAGACGAGGCGGCACGGCCGTCGCGCGGCTGCTCGGAGATCAGCCTCGGACGCCACTCGGACGCCACTCGGACGCCGACGCCTCCGTCTCTGCCGCAGCTGCCGCACTTCATCGGCTGCGCAGGCAACTCGCTCGCGATTACTTCCGAGTTACCGGGACTGAAACGCGACGCTTTTTGTCTTTTTTAGTAACTCGATGCAAACTGGCCGTTTATTGGTTCGGATAAGAGCAGGTCCTACACGATCAGGATTCACATATATATCTATAGAGTATTTTCCTGGCTCATGTAACACTTTTGCCATATTTCAGGAGGAGAGGCGAGAAGGAAGGTTCGGGGGGCTCTTTTTTTTCTTTTTTTTTTTTTTTTAAACTTCTTCCTTTAAAAGATTTAAAACGAAAGCTTTGCACGTCATTCCTCAGGATAGGGGGGGTGGAGGGTGGAGGGTGGGGGTGGGGGGGGGGTCCCACTCTGAACTTCATAAATACATTCAGCACGCAGATAATGGTGTTTAAAAAAAAAACAACATAAAAGGAATAAAAGAAAAAAACGATTGCATGAAAACATGATCAATCCTGCCTAAACACGGTCACTACATTAACAGACCATCACATGTGCACTTTAAATTAACACGTATCCATCACAGTTTGTATTTTTTCCTCGCGCCACGGCCCTCCGCGGCTCCTCCGCTCGCTCTCCTCCACCTCACGCCGACGAAACATAAATTATTAACGTGATCGGAGACAGAGCGAAGAGACGTGGGGGAGGAGGGAGGAAGAGGAGGAGGAGGGGGGGCGGTCATCATTACGGTCACTTAAAAAACACACACACAGGGCCTCGTTGGGGTTAGTGTGGAAATAAGGCTCTGAAAAGACTAAAAAAAAGCATCGCCGGCCTCTGAGATCTGGCGCCGAAAACGCTCGCGCGAAGGAAAAAAAAAAAGAAACGTTCTCTCTCCGCGCGAACCCGGCGGGGGAGACGCATCTCCCCGCTTCTGGGATAAAATAAGGGCCTTAAACTACGCGTGTGGTTTCCAAGGGGAAAATAAAAGGATACATTACAAATAATAATAATAATAATAATAATAGCAAAGAAGAGTTTGAAACAGTCCAAAAGAGCATCAAAATGAGCTGGAAGTGAACTGCCGACGTGTCGTTTAAAAGCAGCAAACTAAGAAGTGACGACTGTGACTCTACAGTTTCGATGTCCCTTTGTGCTAGTAGGTGGGAGAGCGGCGCCGTCTGCCGTCAGCCACGTCGCCGCGGCGACGGTCCTATAAATAAGGGTACTGCGCCAGGCGGCGCGGGCTCAGCTGGTAGGCACTGTAGGCCTCCGCCCGCGGCGTCACGCTGACGTAGGGGGACGCGGCGGCGAACTGGTGCTGGTAGGCGGCGGGGAGGCCGTGCAGCAGGCTGCTGACCGAGTCCTTGCGCGCGGCCGACTCCCTCCGGGACGAGGAGGCGGAGGAGGACGAGGAGGAGGCGGAGGAGGCCGCCGCTGCTGCCGCCGCCGCTGCCGCCGCCGCCGCCGAGGATGAGGTGTACGTTGCTGCATAGGCGGAGGGGGAGTGCCGGTGGCCGCCGCGGCCCAGCAGCTGCTCCATGGCCTGCGAGGCCGTGGACAGGGCGGCGGACGCCGGGTAGCTGTAGAGGCCGGGGGCGGGGCCGGAGCCCGACGCCAGCGCCGACACCTCCGGGAAGCTGTAGTGAGAGGCGGAGACGGCCGGAGGGAACGTCTGCTGGCGGCGTAACGACGACTCGTTGTGGGACGAACGCTCCTGAGATGAAGAAACCACCGGCTGAACCTGAACAACATCACAACACCGTCAGCGATTCAACAATTAATGTGCAAAAAACAGCCATTAGATATTAGATATACAATTTTGGGCTTTTAGACACTCAGATTGAAGGATTAGAAGCTTAAAAAGTTGGTTTGATGAAACTAAAATACGTAAAATTTTAGGTTTTTATTCAATAATAGTAGAGAAAAAACTCGACGATATTTGAAGATACTTTTCAGATTCATTCTTCAGTTTATATATATAAAAAAATCCACTTGTAATGACACTTAATGACCAGCAGAGGGCGCTGGACTCAACAAGTACGACTTTCATAACACCGACTGCCACAGATTTCCTTTCTAACCCCTCTGATGACTCCACAGGTGCTGCAACATTCGTGTTCAGTGTGTTTTCCTGCAGTTGACATCGGTGGCATTTAGACGCCGACGTTTCCCAAGCGAGCGCACGTATGCAAATGTTGTGTCGGCGTGTTGAAACACTCCCAACAACCTCGGCGCTACGCCTCATTCCCGGCGATTAGGAGATGCGGTAAACGGCAGAGAGAGAGAGAGAGAGAAAGTGAGAATGAGAGAGAGAGAGAGAGAGCATGACAGAGAGCGAGAGAGAGCGAGAGAGACAGAGAGAGCATGAGAGAGAGAGAGAGCATGAGGGAGAGAGAGAGAAAGTGAGAATGAGAGAGAGAGAGAGAGAGCGCATGACAGAGAGAGAGAGAGAGAGAGAGCATGAGAGAGAGAGAGAGAAAGTGAGAATGAGAGAGAGAGAGAGCATATGAGAGAGAGAGAGAGAGCATGAGAGAGAGAGAGAGAAAGAGTGAGCGCGCGCACCTGGCTGAGGTTTAAAGGGTGCGACTGGCTGGGCGCCAGGCCGTGTCGCTCCGAGCCCTCCCCGGAGCTGCAGGGCTGCCGGTTCGACGACCGCTTCGGCTTCATGTAGTTCGCTGCGGAGAGACGGGACCTCATTAAAAGCGGGCCGCTCCGCGCGGCGGCGGCGGCGCCCAAAACCCCTTGGCCGACGCAGGAACTCACCCGTCCCGCGCGACACCTCGCGCTCGTGCGCCTGCGTTTTCACCGAGGGCGCCACCACCGCCAGGGACTTGGCCTGGCGCGGGGCGGACGCGCCGGCGGCTGCCGGGAGCGCGCGGGGCAGCGGGGTCAGCGGGCTGGCCGTGGACGAGTCCGAGTCGTGCACGGTCACGCAGCTGATGACGTTGGTGCGCTGGCTCAAGCCGACGCTGTGTGAGGGGGGGGGAACCAAAAGAGCAACAAGTCCTGAGTGACTTTTGGTCGCCATGACGAGGGTCTCCGGTTCGGGGGGGGGGGCGCGTTTCCTCACCTGGCAGGGTGGAACTTGCGCTCGTCCTCCGTGTCGGTGTCACTGTGAATGGTGATGATGCTGACCGCCGGGCTGGGCGTGTCGGAGATGACGATTGGCTGGGACAAGGCGGCGCTGGAGGCTGGCGGGGTTGCGCCGCCGCCGCCGCCGCCGCCGAGTGACGCCCCCCTAAAACGAGACAGGAAATCATCAAGTCGGGACCAGGAAACGGACGAGCAAGGAGAGAAGATGGTCTGACGCGTTTCCTTGCAGTTCGAGGGGCTTTTTAGCAACTGTTTGAATTTATTCACATATTAACAGAAATTTTTGTTAAAAAAAGCATCAAATTCCAGATTTGGGAGTCTGTTGCGATGCTCCTTTTCCTTCGCGACGATTTCCACCTTTACGATTCCAGAGGAAAACGAAAGGAAACCCCACGAACCGGTTTCTGTTCTCCCCACGCCGAGCTTTCACTTTCTTCCTCTCCTGCTGAGTCCGGGCCTGGGTGATGCTCCTGTTGGAGTCAGAGGTGGAACAAAATTACTGACAAATCCTCCCACAAGTGGGAAAGAAAACAAACTCACCGACAGCTACAAAAATGTCAATTTTATTTTGAAAGAAGAATTCGCACGCCATTTCCTCTGAACCCACCTCCAGTTGTGTCCCGGCTGCAGCGCGGCGGCGTCGGAGTGAGCCGCTTCCCGCGGGGACTCGGCGACGCCCGACTGGTGGGCGGAGCTGTGGATGGCCACGCCGGGGACCTGCTGCCACGACGACGGGATGAGGATCTGCTGCGTGCCGGTGGGCCAGGCCTGCTGAGAGAGAAGAGCAGCGACACACTCCAGTACAAGTCGCAGGACGGCAGGAGGGGCGGACTGCGCGCGAGCGGCGGGGCCGCCGGGCGCGGCCGGGCGCGGCCGGACACACTGAGCCATGCGGCGGGATGAATCCCAAGACCGGAGACGAACGAGGCAAGCGGCTGGCCGCGCTCCTCGACAGGCAGGAAGAAGCGCGCAGCGAGAGAAGCGAGCAACCGTTCCCAAGCCATTCCTTGATTATTGCATAGCCCTGCAACGGATCCACCAGATGAAATCATGCAAAGCACAAACAACGGAGCCCTGTCGAGAGGCGAGTACGCACGGGGGGGGGGGGGGGGGGCCCCGCGC
>JASSRZ010000072.1:6589744-6619105 GCA_032164315.1 Malacoctenus gilli | reverse complement strand
CACACACACACACACACACACACACACACACACACACACACACACACACACACACACACACACACACACACTTACACACACACATACAAGCTTTCACTGCACATGTGCACCCCCATGCTCGCAGGTTCACACCTTTTTGATATTCATACGTATACATTTTAGTCCTTATGTGAGCAGAGGGGGCAAATACAAGCCCCCCACATTTGTACATATACCATAACACACACACACACACACACACAGTGACGCACACACACACACACACACGCAGACCATCACTCACCAGGGAGCCATAAATCTGGATATAGCAGATGAGAAGGGAAACAGAGGGTATGGTGAAAGCGTTAGAGTGGGAGTTGCAGTAACAGTAACAGGATTAGGTGGTCCAGCGCGCTTGGCTAACACAGCGAGCGATGTAGAAACGGCCGCTGTTTTTCATCACGCCCCAAAAAGTATAACCTACAGTGAGTGCCCGATGCAAATTGTCCGCAGGCTGATGACTCTTTGCCGATGCTGAAAGGTTTATATCGCCGCGGTAATGAGCTGATAACTAATAAAGGAAAGATAAAAGCGATCCGTCGTTTTCAGGAATTCCACCGGGCGGTGGGCAAAGTGAAACTGTCGTTTCCCAGCTGGGGCCATAAATGTGTACAGTACGCTTGAGTGGCCAAGGTGGGATGAAAGATGCAGATTTCTTTTGGGGGGGAGGGGGGGGCGGGGTCAGTGATCAAAGCGGCTGTCAACGGCCAGTGATGCCTCTAACACGGTTAGTTGGGACTCCTTGATGAGTCAAGGAGTGAAGAAAAAGAATACAGGCCTGATTCACCCAAAACAAGGCCCTCGCATGCTAGCCCTAATCAAAGCAGCATGTCGGGCCCTTTTATTCGAACCGTGTGCTACTTTGTTTTCTCACTGGTTCTTTGTTTACATATTTATCCTCACATCTGTTGAGGAGGACCGCGCTCTAATTTCCTCGCAGAGGGAAAGGAAAAGAAAGATCTCCAGCTGGACCTTTTGGTCTCGGTGCCTGGCAAAACTGGGCCGTCTGCAGCCACTGTAAACATAAACAGGATGTTCGGAGTGGCTCCACCAGCTTTGAGTGATTAGTTAAGCTATTCTTTATGGATCCGATTTAAAGTTTTTCTTGATTTAATTCTCTTCTTGTTTGTCCCTCCCAGCCTACCATAGCAGATATTCTGAGCTTAGGATGGTGGGCGACAGCTGCAGCCTGGTGAGTCCTATTTTTTAATTTCTCTAATATGGTTAACATTAGTGTCATCCCCACAGAAAAAAACAATATACAGTTTGGAAGCCAACAGCGTAAGTCCCTAAACCCAGATTGTAATGGAAAGCAGGCAAGGATCCCTTCCTCCAAATGGACATATAGCATCTGTTTAATAGCTGAATTGTTCCCAAGACAGTCGACATTCCGCAAAATCTTCTCTTGATTTATGTTCGGTCCCACTGTCCTGATGTCATTCACAGCTTGTTTTACAATACCGTCCAATAAAAAACTGGACGCGAGGAGCAGCGACGGCGTGACCCCGTTCACAGAACCCCCCCCAAAAATGCACGCAAAGCGCACTCAGTTCGACTTCTAAAATTAACTCCACATTCGGACGCACACGTCGGCAGTTTAGTGTTACTATGCATTCGCACTTATGATTGATCGTATATGAGCGTTCCAATGAGTCGGGGACATTTTTCATCTTTGGGATTTGTTTTTGTTCCTAGGTCAATATTGCAACAGTTGCTGGTCAGCGTCACATTCCCCAAAGTCCTGGAAGCAGGTGAGCTCTCATTAATTTCACACAGCACTTGGTGTTTTTGATGGTTTGTTTTTTTCCCCTGCAACTTTTGGCCGGCTCATATGTTCTCCTTATTGAAATTTAATCTTAATTGATTTTCGTTCTGAGTTACTTTAAATCATGGAGTGATACTCTGCAGATGGTACAAACATGCGAGGAGCAGCGTTGTTGCTCAGAACTGTTGGACGCTCGTCTTTACAGGAAGTCAGATGTTGCACACATGAGCCAAGCCGTGAATCAACCTGGTTGCTTATGAGTTTGCTTCACGAGTTGTCACGGTGGCAAAATGTCGGCATTGTGGCTGCGATGGAGCGACGAGACGAACCTGACTGTGATTTCACTGCCCTCCCCTCCCCACAGCCGAACCCGAGGCAGAAGTATCGGACGCCACGCTGAAGGAGGTGTGCATCACCGAGCAGACGCAGTACTTCTACGAGACCGACGCGCTGTCTTTCAGGGGCTCGGTCGACTGCGAGAACTGCTCCAGGTAAAACTATCCGGAAAGTCCTCCAGCTTTAATGCAAACATGCAGTTTGTGCTTCTGGTCCAAGTTGGAGTGGTGGGGAAGTTTTTTTTTTTTTTCCCCCCGTCCATGAGATACAAATGAAGTCCCCAGCGATGCCACTGAGACGGGGCCGTAAAAATTCACATGCCATGAAGGTGAAGTCAAGTCACCGGGTTTCGGACCACCGTCCTGGCACGTTCGTGTGTGCGACGCGCGCGCAACGCGTGCGCACGCACGCACGGCGTTTTAAGGCCCCCTCGTGCCGGCTAATGGAGTGCCTGCCCGCATGCCGCGCGGCGCTCTGCACATTAGCCGCGCACACGTTCCCTTTTAACGACCGCCATAAAAAAAAAGCAGAGAAAATCATTTGTGTGCCGGCGACATGTGGGTTTCGGTAGGGTTCTCGGAGGACAGCGGGGTGGCACGGCGGGTTTACGTGCCCAGAGGTACAAACGCAGTTCGGGAACCTGCCTGAGAGCTGCTTTTTCGTTGGGTTGCCAGGTTTGAGCTGGTGTTAAAGATTAAAGGTTTCTGGAGCCCTGCTTGTTCATGAATGGGGAATAATTACTGTCTACCGCAGGAGCTTTTTTAAAAGAAAGACTTCAGCAGCACCCCAGAATGACTCTTCCTTCCCCGATGCTGCTTTCTGGTGAAGTCTTCAACTTCCTGCATCTCCTGCGAGCGTGTTTCAGCGAAACTGTATCTTTCCTGGAATCACGCCCACGTGTCAACAACCGCTCGAGCGCCTCTCGTGTGTCTGCTCCTTTTCCAGGCTTTACCATGCCGAGAAGCTGCCCAAGACGAACCTGGTCTTCATCATCGCTGATGCAAAAGGCACCTGCACGTCCTGTGACACCAAGCCGTTAATACAGGACGAGCAGCAGTGTATCCTTTCGCCCGAACACGGCCCATCGTCTGGCAGAAGGACGCGTGCCTTTGATTCAGCCAGCAGATGTTGCGCAAACCGTCGGACGAGCGGCGCGTTGGAAGAAGCTCGGCGGGCCAACGTCGCCGCCACGCCCCTCGCGAGCGGGTCCTTCTCCGCCGTCCGCGGCTCCCGCGCGTCCTCGAAGTCCCGCAGCCACAATAATAAGCGCATTTCCTCGGTAATTGACGTTCACAAACTGGCTCGGGATGGAGAGGCGCCCGCGCCGGGTTGCGCGCGGAGTCTGTCCGGCAGATGCTCGTGTGGGATAAGTCTGCTGAATAGCTTACAAACAAATCTGTGATGTTCTTTTAAACACACAGGGCTGTGCTCAATTACAGATAAAGACGCTTGGAAAACACACTGCTGGAAAATGACTGCCACATCCTCGAGGTATTGGGTAATGTGCTCGAAAAACCAGAGACACAACTCACTTCATGTTTTGACAATTGTTTCGCAATTACACTGAAGAGATTTTGCCTCTGATTTAAAGAAAATGATCCCCAACTACATCGCGTATCGTTACATGCATTTAGCGGCGAAGTTTCTCAGAGGAGGGGGAGAAAAAAAGCAAGTGTTTGTTGTCAGATTCACTCCGTTACATGTCGTTCCTGACTGACCTCATCCAGCTGACGGCCCAGATCCCTGTACAATGGCTCTCAACCCTCGATACAGGAAAGGACCCTCAGATTGTTTCGACAACAACACAAATGTAAGTTGTTTCTTTAATGTTTTTGGTCATGCAAAGCAGTTTTTTTCGGTGCAGGATTTCCACGTATAACGTTACCAAGCTGCTAAATCACTGCCGGAAAATTGATGGGTGTTTATTTACACCTATCGTTAACTGTCATTCTGGGACTTGTGTCTGGCCACCTGGTGAGTGGGAGTTAAACGCTCGCTCTCGTCCTCGCTGCGTTTTGGTTTTCATTGCCTCCTGAGGGAAAGATTTGGCTCCACAGCTGCTAAATGTTCCGCTGCGTTCACAAGATCGTCACTAACGCGCCATTTCGGTGGTGAACAGGTAGCGTGCGGGAGGCTCATCCTGACGAGCCGATGAGCTTTAAAGGAATAATAACAACGGGAATAAAAAGCAGCTTTTACTTCAGAAGATGTGAAGCAATCAGCGAGTGATTCAGAGGTTCGACCGAAGGAAACCTCCCGCTTTTGCCTGCAGTTTAGCTCTCACGGTTAACTTAGCAGAACACATATTGCGCCTCAGCCCCTGTTCTGCTTGTTTCCGTTTATGTGTAAAAACTATTATCCTATAGCTCTTTTTTCAGACCAAACAAGTTGATCTGTTTCCACTATGTTACCTGGAAAATACGAGGCAGTTGCACTCGCAACATATTTGGCAGCGGTAGAAACAGCCGGCAGCAGGATTTCGCTCTCGTTTAATAGGTCATGTCTCGACGGTGGCGAGCGTCCAGGAGCCTTAAGCTGCTCTCCTGATATGGAAACGATATATCAGGGGGACGAGAAATCCTACCGCCGGCGCTTTTCCGTCGCTTATCTCCATCTTTACATGGCGCACGTCGTTTCCCCGTTCGCTGGATATCCTTCAGGAGCCGCGCGCGCGTTGGTTTTCCCATGCAAAGATAAACAGCTGGTTGTTACTCAACTCACGAAATAACCTGGCCAAACAAACATAGTTTATGAGCGGCGTTGAATCTTTGCGTGTGAATCGGCCGTGCTTCAACTCCGTGTTTGTTTTCACTCTATAGTCTTTTTTCCTGATGTCACAGTGTCTTTAAAATGAACTCTTCTGCACTGTCTCGCTCACACTCGCAACACAACCACAGACACACTAACCTTCTCTCTCTCTCTCTCTCTCTCTCTCTCTCTCTCCCCTTCTCTCTCTCGCTCTATCCTGAGGGAATGCATCTGTCTTAAACTACTCTTTTTCTAATTAATCGACTGTTTTTGCTTCAGTTTGCCTTCCAACTTTCTAACCATATGAACCTTCTTTGCTGCATGACTCTCTCTGTTTTTCTCTGTTTCCTGCCTTGTGATTGGCTGTTGATGGTTAGGATGAGGCCATGTGCCGAAGGAGCGCAGGCTCCCCATTGGCTTCCTCTCTGCTCATGTTACTGCTGCCACTGTTCATGTGCTGTCTCGGGTCAGTCTCATAATGCAGCTCTCTCTCTCTCTCATTCTCTCTCTCTCTCTCTCTCTCTCTCATTCACTTATTAACATCTTGTCATCACCTCCTGCTCCATCAGCCAGTGCTTGGCTTCTCCGTCTCCCCACTTTTTCCGTCCTCAGCATGCTTTCCTCACCTTATCTCCTCCTCTGCTCTCACACCTCCATACAACGCGCCGTCTCCCATCGTTTTCCCACACTTATCCTGCTCACCTGCGCCTCGCTCGTATATTACACTACCGTCTGACTTCTCCTCCCCCACTTTACCTCCCCGTCGGTTTCTGTCTCTCGTCAACGTTTCCTCCATCTCACCTGACTTTGAACTCCGAGCCATGCTCCTTGCAACTTCCCCCATCTATCATTATTGTCTCCGGCTCTTGTGTCTCTAATGATTACTGATGTGTGCAGACGCTCGCAAAAACAGACCACTCGGCTCTGATTTGTATCCAGGATTTTCATGTGTCCTCTCTAATATTCCTCAAGTTTTTTTCTAAATGCTAAAATGTTTAGGATTTTTCTTTCTTTTATAACTTACAGTTGAAAATATCACAGCCACCACTTTTCTCCATACTTTACTAGAGTTTAGATCCACAAGCTGAGATTGGCCAGTGAAAAATGATCTGCTGAATGGATAAAGGTGATTTTAGTCTTGCTCTAACGTTGGTCTCCGTTCCCACTGGGCACCAGGAGCAGAACCCCGACTGCGGCGGTGTGTCCGGCCTGAGACCCTCTCTCTGGCTGACGGTGGGCCTGCAGCTGCTGCTCCTCTGGGCTGTGACTGACTCCAGACACCACGCCGTCCCGTCATGACCTCTGAACAGCAGAACGTGTGCAACCCCCCCCCCCCCTCCTCCTTCTCCCCTCCCCCTCCGTATCTCCAACCTGGCAACCAGCATGCGGCGCTGCCACCGACTCGAGGAACGCTTGATGAGAAGCGCGTGTATCAAACGAAAACCCCTGTGAGCTCCACGTTCTGCCAGTTTCTCCTCTTGATACCTTTATTTTCAGGGCGGGGGGGGTTTCAAAGGAAATGTATGTCGGAACTCAATTTGAATGATAAGAAAAAGGCCTCGAACCTGCAACCGCTCCTCGTCCCTTTAATGGTCCCTGCCAGCGGAGATTAGAGGGAGGTTCAGTTAGATGTGCTCGATGTCGCTGATGGACGACGGCGGACTGCCTTACAGTATCGGGACTTAAATCTTGATGGGGAAGCAGGGGGGGGTGACTTGCTGTTCATTGAAGATGTTGATCCGTTTTATCCACCACTGCCAGAAACAGCGCTTCCCTTTGCGACTTTGTTTGACTTTGAATGGATTTGCAGTGGTTAGCTTTTAGGAAATTTGAAGCTTCGGTTGGGAATTTGGTTGAAGTTTGAGAAATCCAGGCCAATTTCTTCCCCCGAGAGCTTTTTTTTTTTTTTGCCTGTCATACGCCTCAGCTGAGTTGACTGCACCGTCATCTGTCTGATTTGGAGGTACCACCTCGCTGTGTCTCTGTTCCCTCCTCATGTAGATACTACTTCTATTTGCAGCGTGGAGATCATGTTCATTGTTAGCGTTTATGCACAGAAGCCAACCCCCCTCTACTGCCGCAGAGCGCTTTGTTTCAGAGTGTCCGGATTTCACCTTCGTAGCTGATCGTCCAACCAAACCGCCCCTGCTCAGGAGTGGCAACTGTAACTGGATTTTGTTTTTGCTTTTTTTTCGCCCTGGTGTTTTTGGATCGATCCAGTGAGACACTTTTAGTGCCATAGCACGCATTAACCCTTCAGGACGAGTTCGTCCGCTGTCCTGGACTAAAACAATCTCTCGTGCCATGTGTACTGCGTGAGACTCGAAAGAACTGCAGTGTATATTTATTTTACCACTTATTGGTTATTGGACATGTCAGGGCAACTTTTTACAGTTTGTTTTATCGCCGCACATAAAATAAACTAAATGAGGGGTTATAGAAGAATTTGGGCTTTTTTTTTTCTTTTTAACCCGTTTTCACTCTAATGCCCCCAGAACTGGTGGTACCAGGGGCAAGTTTTCAACAAGCTTAAAGGTCCCTTCAGCCCTTTGTTGTCTGCGTGTCCGCCGCAATCCGCAAGACCCTCAAAGATTTGGCACATTAGGCCGCGGAGCGACGGACTAAAACTTCGCTCATTATCCCGACTGTTTGCGCTGCACCAGCCAAACGGGGTCACAGCATCAGATGGATCAAGTCCAATTTTATCCGGCTGTTCCTTCATTGTTCGGGCCAGTCGGGCACAAAGAAATACCCGCGGCTTGTAAAGCGAAGTGTTTGCAGGGACAGGAAACTGGTTTGCGGTGGCGTTTGCGAGTGCGGCTTGAAATCGCCTCATTAGCTCGAATTGTTTTCCCTCTCAGTAAAGTCACAACAGCAAATAAATTGTTTTATATCAATTGTTTATGGGTATTTTTATTGTTTATCTCCGTATGATGCAAATACTGCCGACGCTATAAAAAAATGTGGCTTTACATACAGGAAGTCGAATTCTAAAGGGTTCACAGTGTTGTTTGCTCTACTGCCCTCTGGTGGTGGAATTTCTTTACACAAATCTCAGCGACTCAGTGGGTGGGAGTACTTATTTATAAAACTTGCTGGTAGTTGACACTGGTTATTAAGTGAAGGCCTCAATAACAAAGAGATACACGCTCACTGTCCACAAGCATACTATTCCCTGTAATTTGGAGTATTTCCATGTCCCCTGAAAACTGCCACTCACTTGTCAATTGTTGTCAAAACAAAGCAGGGCAATGATTGCTGCCTTGGCAGTCATTTCGATATTTTTAAGTATACATGACTTGACTTTGTCACCAATTATGGGCAAGTTCATGGGAAAGTTCATCATTAGGTTTTTTAAATGTGGAGCATTTACGACAACACTGATTTGGACATCCGTGGTTTATGCTTAATTTTGGGATAAAATGGAATTATTGAGCTTTTGAATCAAACTTCAATCACAACACAGAATATTATCAGGTTTTCATGTATTCATTATTCATCCAAGTTAGTTTGAGAAACGCCTCTTTGGTGGGAAAGACGCACCACAATGGTCAAATCTATTCCACCGTTGTGTTCATGGAAATACTGAGGCACACTTTTTTACTTCTCAATGTTTACCTTCTAGCTTCAACTATAACCGACAAAAAACAGTGTGGTGAAACTAACAAAGGTATTTATGCTCCTCATTTACTAACACTCAAGTATAAAGTGCCATATCCAGTCAGACCGCCGTTCTCTCGTGGAGAAACCTAATATCGTTGGTATAGCATTTATGCAGCGTTACCGGGGCAAGATGTAAGTTCCTGCCGTTTTTCCTGTACTGCATGGTATTGGCTGAAAAAAAAAGTACCTGGTGTGCTCCTGCTTTGGTGTTGTCGGGAATATATCATGTCGTTTGTGATTCAAAAAGGTTCGATCAGCTGAAACTGCCGTTTTCTTGTGGAGACAGCATTTGGCTCTGCCCCGAGTCGGCCTAGGGAAAGGGTGGGGTGGGGTGGGGTGGGGGGGTGTCTGATTGGCCAGCGTGTTGTTTGAGTGCACTTTTCAGTCTGTGTGATTGTTTCAAGCCATCTGTGAGTCACTGTTGTTCAATGACCATACCAGCGATTCAGCCCACTTAAGCGCAGATCATTTACATGCTTTACGTCACTGCCAATTGTTTGTGCAAACGACGGCCCTCATGTCAGTTCATTGGACGGTTTGGCACGAAATACTCCCTAGAATATGATGTTCTATCTTGAATCTATCTAGTGGGAAGTAGTGGGAAACGACGAAACAGAAAATATACATCAGATATCTCTTAACAAGTGGGGGGAAGAATCGTTGGTAGTATCGTAAACTGAGTCTCAGAACTGGTATGGTCTTCCAGGTCATTTCCAACAGATCATTATTACAGATCAAATGGGTGAGAGATAGGAGACCACCTAAAAGTGACACCTGGACCCCTTTTTCAGGGATGCACAGAAACATCAGCGAAAAGCTTCACACTCGTCCAAACGCTCCATTCAACTCTTCAAGTGCTAAAATCAGATGCTGTCACCTCAGGAATAACCTACTGTCCATGTGATATGAAGTGTTTTTGATTCTGTTGGTGCTCTCTGTATGGATCGCGTGGGTTGGTCTGTCTTTTTTTTTAACGGATTGTTGAAGACTGCTTAATGTGCGTGTGTGTGTGTGCGGGTGTGTGTGCGCGGATGTGTGTGTTTGTGTTACCTGGCTGCCACTCTTTGGCAGACGATCGACGAGCCTGTCAGTCAATCTTCCTCTGCCTTCGGTTTCACGGCAGGCTCTCGATGGAGGCATCCACCAAGTCGCGCCTCGCCCAGAATAAGCTTTCGGAGGGTCTTGGTGGGCTTCTCTTGTCGGTCTCCCTCGATTGTGCTTTAACATGTGACACTTTGGTGGAACCTGGTTCGCTCCTGAATCAGTCGTGTAAAAAAAACAAACTGTACAAAAACTGATGTTGATCTCAAAAGAAGAAAACAGAACAATGTTTATAAACCTGAGGAGGAAAGTGTTTATTCATGTGCAAATAAGGTATATTCAGAATAAAAGTTTATGATTATTATGAGTCGCTCTGCGTTTGGTGTTCTGGCCGCCGTTCGTTTTCCTAAATGTCTTTTTTTTTTCCCTGAGGCAGATCAGATTTCTACTAACTTCTGTCACATTGCCAACGCACATTTCCCATCCAAATGTGTGTGAGAATGAGAAGGAAGCACCCCGACTCTGCTCTCCCAGTGTCTAGCCAACATCAGGACCTGACGTCCGGCCAAGATCAACAATGTCCAGGAAAAGGAACGAAGGATTCGGCGGTCCGGCCTCGCAACGTCTCCTCGAAACGTTTGGCTCAAGGACGCGTCTATTAACAACGGAGGGGGAAAAAAAAAACCCATAACGTGCCTCTGGTCATAAATTTGCCGTAATTCCTGTTTTCCCTGTTGCGTGTTGATCAAATGGTAAGTGACTTCCTCGTTATCGCGGCCCGCCTCGCGCTCGAACCCCAAACCAGCTGTGCACAAGTCCAGAGTCTTGGAGCTACTATTCCTCACTGCCCCCCGAAGACAAACTACAGGCTCATTTTACTCTTTATTATGGACGTTAAAACTAACCCTGGTGCTGTACGTACGGCGCGCTGCTCGCCAATGACGAATGAGGAAAAACTAAAATCCTTTCGGCGCTCGGGGACGTTTTAAACAAGACCAATTACGATGTCTTTTACTATTTACTTTTAATTTTAAAAAATGGCCTTTATTGTTGGTAGCACAGCTATAAAATGACCATATTGAGACCAATAATAAGAAATGATATATTTTACAGAGGTCTGCGCGCTGGTGGAGTGCAGCGGTTCCCAACCTGGGGTCTGGTAACCCCATGGGCAGGGGGGGCTCGAGGCTTTGCCTGCTCTGTTGTCACACCGGATTGTACATTCAAAGAACACAGCACGAGAAACTTTCTAGACTGTAAAAGAAGATGAGGTGAAGTGTCCACGACTTTTATTTTGAAGGCCGCTGCTTTTCGGAGTTGAGGAGAGTATGCTTTCTGTTTCACCGTGATGTTTTGGCGTCACAAAATTTGATCCACAGCCTTTTTTGGGGGATCTTTGAGAAAAACGTTGATGGTTTGTTGCGTTAACTTCAAGCAAGACACCTGCTTCCATTCCAGTCTTTGAGGACGGGTGCTAAGATTGTTCCGAAAATTGCATTTTCTTTGCAGTCAGCAGAGAATCTCTTTGGCCATGAATGAGTAAATCAGTGTGTTTCACTCTGAGAAGTGTAGCGTTTCTTTCACAGTGCATAATCTCTGTTTCCAATGCATCTTTTCTCCTTGAGCGAATATCGCGTGAAAGATTTATCTTCCTGCTAAAACCCGTGTTTCCCGGTGACGGCACGCTGTCTTTCTGGGACGCCACTTTTTTTTTTTCTTTCCTTGGAAGAAAAAACAAAAAAAACAAAAAAAAAACCCTCTCCCTCCCCAAAAGTGTTATTCCTTGTCTGCCGCGGATGAGTTGCGATGTCAACAGCACACGCTGGATTTCCTGCCAGCAGCTCTGGATTTCGCGTCTGGCAACAAGATGACCCTGTCAGTTTACACTGAGAGGTCACTCCTGTTGTGTTTTCGATTGTTATCGTAAGTCTCTGGGCTTGTGGCCGTGTGTCACTGATTGATATCTGGCCCGAAGTCCTGCGCGTAAACTGCCTGCACAGTAAATATGAAAAGTTTGTGATGTAAGTAATTACATCTGTGTGCATTAACAGCACTCTCGCTTTGTTTTTTTCACATCTTTCCATAAACTATTGCAGTCTTGTGGCCTCTTGTTTGTGCACCAGAGCAAGCCAGTAAATAAAAACAGCAGCCATGAACGGTTGTCTGTTGAATGGCCGCAATACTGTAGCTCACGGCTTCATTTATATGCATGTCCTGCTTTCAAAGTCCCCCTTTTTTCTCCCTCTTCTCAGCTAACGCTTACTCCTGCATTCCTCACTGTGCGAGATGAGGAAGATATGGCTCCTGCACTCTCCTTTCCTGCTCCGTGGAAGCGATCCTAGGCCAGGGATTGGTTTTACATTACGTTGTCCCCTCACGAAAACCTGCTCGGTGCCAAACGACGACCACTGAGAGAGCTTTGTTGGGTTTTTTTTTTTTTTTTCTTTTCTTCCCCCCGCAGGCTACACAGCATCCTCAGACGCATGTACACAGGAGAAGCAAGAACAACTTTGTGGGCTCGGGTTAAGAGAAACAGCGATTTGGTCAACAACTGACAACAAAGAGCCAGTGTCAGACCACTGAAGCGTTTCTGAGGTTTTGTATTGTTCCCACATCTCCCAGCTCTTCGTTTCTCCGCGTAATTATAAAGGTTGTTACTTTGACTCGGGGGCTCATGAGGGACATTTATAACCACTGGGTTCCCAAATGAAGTTCATACCCTATCATTGAAATTTCAAACACCTCATAAAGGCATTTGTTTGGCACGGGCTCAAAAACCAATCAGGACTGCTGTCTTAAATAACTTGTGATACTTACAAGCCACAAGGGGAGCTTGAGATTGATATGTTTAGCATAGCTAAGTTCCCCCCTCCACCCCGGCCAATCTGAGCTTGCCTCATTCAGGTCTCTAACCTGAGGGTCAACGGTCTACTGCGTGCAATTTCTACATAATTATTGGCTTTAGATAAGAGATGAAGATGAAGGAAATTACACTGAGAGTTTGGCTTTCTTGAGGCAAATTCTGGTACACTGACACAATATTTGTCTTTAGAACCAGTTGTGATTAAATACCACCACACTTATCTCACTCGCTTGCAGTCTCAATCATGTTGCACACAAAGGCTGAAAGAACAGTTTTTTGGGGGGTGGGTTCCTGGTACGTTTTGACTTATTTCAATGCCTGCCGTTTCCAACTTCAAAGCTGACAATTTGCCGTCATTTCAACTCAATATGTGCTTCCCTGTCGACCACACATGCTCATTCCGCCCCGAGGTTAACTAGCGCGAGACAAAAGCGATGCTAAAAAAGCGTTTAATGAGCGACTTTATGCGCGATGTCTAACTGCCAGAAAGGCATCTTTGTGGTCCTCACATGCGGTGGAAATGTGTGCTTGAACCTGTTCAAAATTAAATTGTGAAATGACTGCAGATAAAGCGCAGACGGTTGATTATTTTTCCACGTAAACAAGATCCTCCTTTAATCAACTTGATGGTTTTCTTTTGGTGAAAAGCTGCCGCGGAAAAGAAATCTGTACAAAGACGTGTTTACATGGTTTTGTGCAACTTGAACCACCTGAAAGTTCAGATAAAAAGCCCCGTGTAAAAGTGGAGGTTTGTAATTGTGTTGGCAGACTCCAAACCTTCCCCGACATCCAATCAAAACAGCTCGATTCCTGAAATATCCTCCGCTTCTCTGTTGTCTCCAGATCCGTGTTGGGATTTCTGTTGCTTTGTGACTCATCTGCTGGTCATTAATGTTCTTCACTTGGTTGTAATTGCTGCAGTCTGGTAGCGTCGGCTTTTCATGTTCCTTTCATGTTCCTCTGTTGTTTTTTCTTTTCTCTTCTTGACCACAGAGAAAGTGAGGCGGTATCGGGAAAACAGAGAAATCGCCCCGGCAGATGTGGGACGCTCTCCCTCGTCAGTGACCAGTACCGGAGGTTTGATGTGGTTTTTGAATCACCAGCATCGCCCGCGGTTCTCTATCAGCTGTCCTTGACTGAAAATATGAGTGGCTCTTATCTTGAGAGGAGAGAGAAAACAGAAGAGCAGTTGCAAAGATTTGCAGACGGACTCCGAGTAAAAGAAAAAAGAGAGAGAGAGACGGAGACAAGCTGCCAAGATGCTGCTTTTAAATGATGGCGCCCAAAACAGGGAAGAAAACAAGTTGAGCTGCTTTTGAAACGAACAGGAAAAATGTCTCAACGAATGATGTCCCAACTTGTAATTTTTTATCAATCAAGTTTGAGCAACTACAAGCTGTGTAAAGTTATTGAAAATTAAAACTCCTCTCCTAAAAATGTATCCTGAAAATAAGCCAAATGATAGTTTTGGTGAAAAAAACTGCAGCTCTCAAACGAAGATAAACATAAACAAGGATGTGGAGGAAAAACTCACTTAAATGGGAAGACTAAGGAATGGAAAACATCTGTCTTGACCTGCTCAGGTCAGAAAGTCGTGGAGGGTGAAAAGAGGACAGAGGAACATCTCTGATGTGAAGAAACTTCTACAGGAGTGTACAGACGTGAAGAGATGCTGCGTGTGAGTGTTTGAATTAATGTGATTTGGAGCAGCCACTTCTGAGAAGGAAATAGCTGTTTTCTGATAAGAGCAAATTGCTGATGAAGCAGTGATACAGCATGAATCACTCCAGCGAACATCGCCGGTAAATCCAATTGTCTACGATTTGTCAGCTTCCGCGTCTCCCCGGCTGTGACTGCTTGTTGGCTTGTTGCTCGCTCATCTTCCTCACAAACAAATTCATCCGCACGTCCTCGCAAACAGTGACTAAATTTGCGAGAGCAGCAGTTGCGCCGACTCTTCCAGGGGGGTCTCTCGTTGCAGATCAGAGAGATCAGATATGACTCGGTTGCATAAGGCCGACACCAGTCACGGCAGACGTTGGTGTTCCGGCGGCGGGTGAGTGATTTCCTGCCGCGGCGAGCCCCAGGTGTCTGACGGGGACGGCCAGTCAGCGTTCCGTCCGTGCGTAATAACATGGCGCGATTATGGTCAACGTCTGGCACACACAGAGCGTCGACTCTCTTAAAGATCTCCTGACACGCCAAGCTCTGCGTCGCGGGGCTCGGCGGACCTCCAGCTGCACCTCGCAGCTGGAGCAACACGCTCACACGCGCTCGCAGGTTTTGACAAACCTTCACGCAAATACATACATATCGCCGCCAAACAGATAGACTCATAAATCCTCATACGTACGTGACTTTATGTGTACGTACACAACTCTCCGGAGCAGGGGGGGGGGCGCTTCTGACTCATTTACAAACATGCCACAAACGCAGACGGCTCACGCGAGCACACACGCACCGCCCACACGCACACATGGAGACGGAGAAGTTACAACCGCGCAGGCAAGAAAGTGCAGACCGCAGACTGGCTGACCGCAGATATCAAAGCACTGGCAAGTGGTTAACCTGCGTGTGGCACTCAGGTAATTGGAGGCTGAGTGAGTGCAAATCTGTTTTAATGTACAATAAGTGCAGCAGTATAAGTGAGTGAGAGAATTTAGTTCATTAAGCACCGTTGGTTGGTTGTGTTCTTTCAAGTCTTCATCTTAATCGAGCTCACGAGATTAATTATCATTTATAAAGCAAGCTAAAAGTTTTAGAAAACTCGCTGTTCGGCTCGTGTTTCTCTCTCCACTGAGAGAAGCAGGGTGTTGGATTTGTTCGGCTCCCACTTAGAAGGGAGAAAAATTATATAAAACGTCGCTTTGTAAAGGCATGTCAGCACTGAGGATGTATGTTAGTGCTCCGCAGGCGTAACTCTTGGTGCGAGCACGCACGTCTGTCCCACTTGGTAAGTGTGTGTCGGAGTGTGTGTCGCAGGCGTGTGTCGGGCGGAGGGGGGAGCGGGTTGCGTTGAAGGGGAGGTCAAACCCAGGTCTGTGTAATTTGCCACAGATGAAACCCGACTCCGTTGCAGGGGACCGGCGCGAGTGAACGTTTCAAAGCTGCAGGAAATCTATTAGCACCTGGTGGGACTCCCTGCACACCTTATTCTGTCCTTCCCCCCGCCATCCTCCCATCCCTCTCTCTCTCTACCGTCTCACCTCTCGCCGTCCCCACCCTAGTTAATAAAGCCACACAAGACCACCACACTCCTGCTGCGGCACTCAAGCCGGCGGGGATTAGTGAGCGTGCTTGCGTGCACGTGTGTGTCTGTGGCGTGTGGCGAGGTGTGCGTTTACGCCTGCAAAGGTGTGTGTGTGTGTGTCTGTGTGCTGAAAGTGCAGGCAATGTATCTGGGCCTGTCCTTTTAACACACGTGGAGCCAGTTAGCGGCGAATGAGGTGCCAGACAAGCATGCAGCAGCTGCCACACTCAAAACAATAGCTCATGATCCAGACACAGTAGGCTGCAGCCTGCGCGGAGCGCTGACTGCCGTCGGGTCAGACGAACCGCCGGAGCTGTTGGGACGATGATGTTCGGCGCCCCGTTCAAGTGGAGCGCGGTCAGTTGTCTGTGATTAAACATGCCACTCAGTGGTTGCGGCCACGAGCGAGCGATGACAAACGTCATCCCGGTTTTATGACTCAGTCACACCGTGTTTGCGTAACGACTGGACATCGCACACGGCTTCGAGAGAGCATGAAGATGACGGAGTGGCCGGCACTGGGGTCGTCCCTGGCCTGTGAAACCGAACGGATATTTTCTCTGCCTTTTACGTCCTGTGTTTATTCAGCCCACGGAGCCAGCCGCGTTGTCCCGACCTCGCTGGAAGTGGGGCCGTAAATTACAAGGTGCCCTCCTAGATTGGAGAGCTTGTCAAGCGGAACAGCAATTTGCTAAGTCAGTCAAGTAGCCCAGTCATTATCCCCTCGGTCCCAGGCCCTCTTTGGGGAGGAGGGTGTGGCCCGAGGCTTTGCCTGCGCGGTGATTACGAGACACTAAAGACACTTTCAAGAAGCTTAACGGTGGCTATTAATCCAAAAAAAATGAAAAGTTATGGCCTTTGTTTGTCAGTGAGAGGGAGAAAGGAGGCCTGGAGTCTTTCTCAGAGTCAATTAACCGAAAGTCTTCAGTTTATTTCCACTTTAGAGTTCGAAATGATCCCAGCTCTTTCCAGGCATAATCCTCCACTCTCAAGTTAAGTTGAAGTGTCTTTCCTGACCACTAAAATAACAACAAAACACAGACAGCAATCACTGAGCTGTCAATTCTTATCACACCAACAGCTTCGAAACCCAGACAAACCCAAATACCCAAAGTCCAAAATTAGGACATTGGTTTTCTTAGGCTTAGGACATGTTCAGGCCTAATTAAGTCTACATATTCCTCTACCTGCTGGTTAAAATCAAATTATTTAAGTCAACTGGCTGTGTGGAGCGTTCACTTTTCGAGCCGCGCTCGCCCGCTCTCTCGCCAGCTCGTGGTCAGGGTCCGAGCTAATTGGATTTATGTGCGGGAATGTTTTCCAAAGCCACACTTGTGAAATACCTCCACATCTGCTGCCCATTAGCGGTGGACATAACACACAACAGAGAGAGGAAAGCCCCCAACGCCTTGATTCATTGGAGTGCAGCGAGGCTTTTATTGCAGCGGAGGAAAATGGCTCGCTGCGGCGTTTCAGCTCAGCGAGCTCTCCCTTATCTGTCTTTTTCTCCACAGGATGTCTATTTCATTTTTTTCCCCCTTTGGTTATTTAATCCATGAATCCACTTGCTATCTATTTGTCCCAACCTCCTGCTCCTTTTCATGTCAAAAATCATCTGTCTTTGGAAAGCATTTGTCTCCTCGCCTCAGGTGCAGCCGTTCGCTTTTCTTCCCTGGAGGTTTGTTCTCTGACTTTGATCTGTTTCATTTCAGCTTCAACCTTCAGGTCTTTTTTTTTTTTTTCGGGGAATATCTTTCTTTCTCCTTAAGTCCATCCAAAGAGTCTCCTTTTCCATCTGCTGCTCCATCCCGGCTTCCCCGCTCGACTGGGTGCTTCCGTGCCCAACCTTCAGACGGTCATTTATCGACGTCAGCGCCGCTTCCATCTCGGAGCCTTTTTTTCTCCCCCGCATCACTCCCTCAGGCATGGACGCCCTCCCGTTTCATCCCTCGGTGGGCACGGGGAGAAACTAGCAAGGGGGTCTGACAACCCCCTGACCCCTCATCTGTCATCTGTGTGGGGAAAAGCACCCACCTAATTGTGGGGGAAAGCGACGAGGGGGTTTGGGGGGGGCAGTCGGCTGGTATGAAGGTTGTTATTCTAGTGTTGGGTGGGTCAGAGGTGAAAAGGAGGCGATCACACCGGTGATTAGCCGCCTTCATGTGCAGGAATGGAGGGTAGCAAGAGAGGGGGGGGGGATTGTTGGACAGCTGGGTCGTAAAGCGATTAGAGACTCTTGTGTTTAGGTGGGTCAGTGGTGGTCAGCGCAAGCTTGATAAGACGCGGACACCTGGAGGCTGGTGAGGTGAGTCCAGGTGAGATGAAAGAGGGAGACGAGATGGAAAAGCCGGCACTGATGCGGCGACTTAAAAAGAATGCAACGGCACTTAAGCGATGACCTCCGCAGATAAGACGTTTTGGAACCAGAGTGAAATTTTAAGCGCTGGTTGACTTAAAAATGTGCTTCTGACCATTTAAAATGAATCTCAGTTGCTGTAGCTGGCATGAACAGCAGAGTTGAATTGCTCAGATAAATAAGTGCGGAATCTTACATTAAAATAAGTGGTATAAAGCGAGTAAAGTTCAACTATGTTTTGTGACTGCTGGACAACTTTTAAAACATCCCCTTCCCTTTCTCCAACCACCTGATGATGAACTCTGCCCATGTCCGTCGGTCTCCCTCCTCCACCTCAACGCTCCTCCTGTCCTCACCCCTTTAAATCGCTCAGCCGGCCATGAGGCGGATGCGAGTTCATGTAGGTGTAAGGTGGGAAAAAAAGTGAGAATGAGAAAAATGAAAAGCATTTGCTGTATTTACGTTGGCTGACTCTCTCCTGTCAGGTGCTAGTGTACGGCAGTCGCCCCAAGCAGGTGAGCGAGATGGAGTCAACAACAAGCTTGACAATGACACTTCAAAGCAGACACATTTGCCACAGGTCAGTACTTGCCACAGAGAGCACATTTTCTGTTCAGTTTTGGATTCTTAACTCGACGCGATCCTCCTATTTGGATGGAAAAGCCGCAAAACTACGCAAAGGTTCAGTGCATACGATGTAAAGGATGCAACTTTTGTATATTCCTTTTGAAAACTGTCTGCTTTAGTCCATCTACTTCTGTGCAATGCTACAAAAAGAGACCCATTCATCATCCGAGAAACACAGTAAGGATGCGGTTATTAAAAGTCATCTTTCTGGTGACTCTGGACCGCTGGTATTTGTTCGGGGTGATCACAAATTAGCTCCAACTCAAGTGGGAGTTATTTTGCCCATCTGATAAGAAGGATCCCGTGAAAATGCTTTCCAAGAGTCGAGGCCTGGTCCGTTACTGGAAGTTATGAAATGTGTGTCAGTTCCACTGATTACATCGTAAGCGCGTACTCGAATGAAACGGCTCCTCGGTCTTCTGCCGAGCGGAGCCACCGAGCTTCCCATGCCCTAATTAACGACGCGGCGCTATGACTGACGTTTTGGAATCCTCGGCAAGAGTCCCGCTGTGAAAAAAGTACACGGTGGAAGCTAATACTCCCATCGCTTTGTTCTGTTTTGAAAGAGCACTCCCACTTCCAGCGTCTTCTCCCTGGACGCATAATCAGCTGTCAAATGTAACTTATTTACCCAAGGCTTGTGAAGCACGGGGGACAGGGCGAGCTGTAATTCTGAAAGGACCAATCCGCAGAAATTTCCTTCAAGACAGGTTTTCAGGGCGTCTGGATTTCCTCTCTGGGCTGACACTGATTGACGTTGCGAGTGTGATGTGTGCATGGCGAACAGCGTGGCTACGTGCCTGCTGCCAGGGCTTAGAGCCGCGGTCTGCAGCCCCTGGAGCACACGCACGCACACACACACACACACACACTCAAACACACATAGCTCTACACCTGCTGGTACACTTTTGTGCACACACACGCGTGCAGACCAAAGGGAAGGGAAAAAGGGACCAAAGAGAAATGAAATGACCTGCACGCGTCCTAATGAGGGAGGGACAGGCATCTGGCATTCACCTCAAACCGTTTCTTCCCCCCGCTGCTCTCTCTGGAGGGCTTTAAGTCCGCCGCCCGTTAACGGCTGAAGTGTGGATTTCCTGTCAAATAAGGGTTAGAGCCCAACAAAAGTCCTGTACTCTCGTACCTATATGGGATCACTTCCAGCTGCCCATTGAAACACACGCGTACACGCACGCACGCACGCACACACATTTCATGTGCGATAATGACGTTTATACTGTACATGTGGTGCTCGGGATTGTCTTTAAAGTGACCTTATTGTACCTTAAACGCAGTAATCAATGTAGAATTGCCATCATAAAGGCGGGCTATTATAACTATATATCTTTACGTTGTACAATCACAACACAGACACGCCATGCCTTATAATGGAGTTTATACTGTTCCTGTGGTGCTTACAGTACCTTTATGGCAATGTCAAACTACTCCTATCCAATAGTATCTTTATATTGCATGAACACCACACCCACCATATAAGCTTCTTGTCTTCACTGTATATTTGGTGCTTGGTGTGGTATTTAAAATGAAAATATTGGGACTTTTAGGACATTTTACGACTTGATTTGTCTGAAACTTGAAGAAAAACTGAAGAAAAACTCCAAACAGGACATTATACAGTTGTCAAATGAACTCTCTGTCGAATTAACACAACACATCCCAAGTTGATGTACCTGTGACACTCAGCCGTCTCTCCTGAGGAACCGGATTTATTGCTCTTTGCACCCCATAAGTCTAAGTAACATCCCTGTGATAAAGTCCAAGATATTGCAGAGTTATATGACATGTTTGCTATCTGATTCTGTACTTATACTGCACGAGGCCATGTGAGGTCAGTCTCCTGAGTGCCACTGTGTGCCATGTGTACACTGCCGGGACAGTCTTTCTCCCTCCGCGGCTTCGTCTCTGGTGGGCCTTGTTTGGGGAAAACGGGACAAATATTTCTGCAAATATTTGCACAAAGCGTCACTGCATCAGCTTTGTGCCGCTCGGGCTGTCACATTATTGACTCTGTAAGCTCCGTGTAATCTTTGACATAAACTGAGAATATACTCCAACTGGGTCCTCTCGTGCAGGAAAAACAAGCTTTTTGCATGTCCGGCCTGAAATGATTGATGAACCGCTATCGCATCAAAAAACCCAGGGCGACCTCGTGTCAGTGCTTCCAGCTGGACAGAATTCAGTGTCAACAGGATTTCAGCGTCCTGCTTCGGGACACTTAAAAAAGGCTTTTTTTTGCTAAGTTGCACACAATCGGACAATGCAAATTTCTCTGCAATCAACTAGACAATAACATTTTAAATTATCATTACTATTGTTATTGTTTATTTACTACAAAACAGAGCATCAGTTGTGAAACCCAACGCTGCGCAACCAAGTTTGAAGCTTTTTTTCCCCACCATCAGACAAGCACTGACTAGAACCTGAACTATCTCAAAGCACTTGAATGGTACAATTATCCCCCCCCCCCCACCAGTTTGAACAAAACAAAACCAGTTTGAAAAACAAACCGTCACATGCTGCATCCCAATTGGACGCCAAAATCTCTTTTTATGCAACACCCATATTCTGCAGGATCCTGCGAGGAGCGACTGTGACCCCACGAGAGCGAAGCGCATCACTCATGTCGAGTGGCAAACAGGTTTTGATTCGCTGCAACTGCGTTTCGCAATGTGCCGCTGCTTGTTTTGCTTCGTTTGTGTGCTTGATGTCAATAAACTCTGTGCTGCAAACCGCCTGGGTCAAAAGCGAGGCGTCCTGTGTCGCCAAGCAGATTTCTCCACGTCTGGCTGAAAAAGAAGCGTCGATTTGGAAAGACGGCGCCGATTAAAGCATGGAGACCTCAAGAACGACGCCGCGTTACCTCGATCTGGCCCTGGCGAGCGTACGAAGGGTGGTTCTTGAGGATCTTGATGGCGACAATCTCGTTGGTGCCTCTCTTCCAGCACTTGGCCACTTGTCCGAACGTGCCCCGTCCCAGGAACTCCAGCACTTCGTAGCTGCAGGACACGGAGCAGAGGATCTCGTGTTGCACCAGCTGGTAATCGCCCTCGCCGTTGGAGCTGCTGCTCTTGGTGGTGGGAGCCGAGTGAGGTATGGACTGGCCGGTGCCCCCTCCCCCGCCGCCGCCCGTGCGGGTGGAGTAGGTGGCCGCCGGGGCCGAGAGCTCCTCCAGGATCTGGACGCTGCCGCAGCCGCTCCCGCTGCCCTCGCTGGCCTCCTCCGCCTTCCTCTTCTGCCCGTGCCGGTGGGCCCTGGTCTCCGCGGCGGTCTCGTGAGCGTAAGAGGACGCCGCCGCCGCCGCCGATGCCGCCGCCGCCACCGCCTGCTCCGCGACGCGCCGGCTGGACCCTCGGGGAAGACTGCCCGTGCTGTCGGCTGCCCGCACCACCACTTGACCCCTGGAGCCGGGCGCCGTCGGGGGAAAGACCAGCGACGGCGCGAACGGCGGCACGGCCATGGCCGGGGTGAACGTGTACGCCGACTGGCCTGCTATGGAGCTGTAAGCCTCGGAGGTGGACACGTCCCACACATTGCTCTCCACCTTGAGCTTCTTGACTCGGCAAAAGGCACTGGACGAGATGGAGGGCGGAGAGAAGACCTGCAGCTGAGAACTCATAGCTGCAAACACACAGAGGAGAATCGCAACGTTGGTGCTCGCTCAGTCTCCGACTGTAAACGCAGCTCCCAAGACTTATCGATAAGGTTGTTTAACTATTATTGTTGTTCTAACACACTTCAGCGGTGCAACAAACAAATTTTAACAGATTATTCTGTCAGGATGGAGTGAAATAAATCAGTTAGCACGATTTAAAGACAAAACTTCCATGTATGTCAAAATCTTTGTTTTTCTTGACAGCAATCTGAGACTATTATCTTTTTATTAGCTAGTAATCATGACCTATTAATAATCAATATATAAATCTGTGAGCATATTTCGACATGAATACATCCTCAAAGATGGGAACAAGCCTCCTCACGTGACTTGTTGTTTTTCTCACTCAAACGCTTTAAAGACAGAGGCAGAGAACTCACAAGAGGACGTCGCACTATTGTCATTATTCGCGCTTCCTATATGGTCCGAAACAGCCACTTTGTAATGTGCTGCAGTATGGGTGGGGTGGCCAGGGAATGCGAGGAAGTCCCGCTTACATGGGTGAACTCGGGAGCGACGCCACCGATAGGACTTGCTCCGAAGACCACCTGGGACTCTAACGAAGACCCGAGTCCAAGCGGAGCCGCTCGTGTGACGAGAACCGGCGTCTATAAACGAGCTTCAAACCTTCTACAAACAAACGGTTCACTGGAAACAGGACTCAGTGTTTCCAGCCGAAGCCTCGAGCTCCACTTTCCACCCACAAAGACGCAGGCTGCTGTCAGGCTACACGTCCGACAACCACCGGCTTCCAACACGGACCAACGGCCGCGACGAGGCTCCGGGAACATGTTGTGTAGGAAAGCGACGGGAAATGCGCGTTGTCGTGGGGGGGTTTTTTCCGCCCCGGACGGGCCAAAAGATCGAATCAACAGCATTACCTAACGCGCTACTGCTAACGTGCTAACACAACTTTTCTGTGATTAAATCGCCAACGGCTCCTCCGCTCGCTTAGAGGAGCTAAATCGGGGACGGAGTGCCCCCCCCCCAAAAAAAAGCCCGGCAGGATCGCGGAAACGTCCCCCACTTACCCGATCTGGCGTTATTACAGCGTCGTAACACGGTTTCGTCCCGGGTTTAAATCCCACCGCAGTCGGCTGGAGCAGCGTTATCCGATTAGCCTCCGCCAGCTACCATCGGGTGCTAGTTAGGCCTGCATTGTTTCTCCGGTCGACAGCAGTCGGGCAGCAGCAGCAGGGAGCGTCGGAGCGCCGCGATCCGCCAGCAACAGCACCAAGGTTACGTCGTCGAGCCGCGCCGAACCATCCGGGCCCAGGATGTGTCCATCCCGTCGCTACAACATGATATTCGCGCAATCTGAAAACGTCCGTCTTCAGGCTGCAAAATCCACTCTTCACCGGAACAAACCACGTCCTTATATCAGCTGCAACTCTGACGACACTTCCGGTTTATCACCGTAGTTGCCATAGTCACTAATACGGCAGTTACGGGGGTTTTGGCCTGACTTCTACGTCGTTTTAAGAAGTAATAACAAATAAAACAAGTTTTAAGGAGACCAGAAAGTAAAACTCAGACAAAATAGCGACGGTGTCTCTAGTCACGATGTTTTTGATGCGTCAAATCGGGCGTCGTAGGGAACGTCGAGGCGGAGTTAAGCGAAGCTTTACGGTAAACAGAAAGCGGAGTGACGTCAGGAGAAGATACCAGTAATTTTCCGGCAGACGCTGGGCTGCCTGCAAGGTGCAGGGACTGACCGGACCACACGTGTGCCTGCGATCTGTGGCCCGAGTGTACATGTGTGTCGGAGTGTGCAACGTGACTGTCACGGCAGTAAAGCGGCCTGGCTGAGTGTGTGTGTTTTTTCGAGCACTCACAAGAGATAAAATGACGCGAAATATGTTCATCGACGTTCCCAAAGATACAGAAAATCGAGATGCTTCTACGGAAGAATGTCCAGAACCAGGCAGGAGTTTCTCAACGCCTGGTTGTTCTGAGAAAAGTCCACGTGGAAACTCTACTTCAGCTATTCACAAACATGTATGTGACAGAAATAAGCTGGTAGTATCTCGATGTCCTCAGTAATAAGGTCGTTGTGTGCCGTCTTTGACCTTTTAGTTATACCTGCCTGCAGGCTCTCATTAGAGCATCTCTGGGATGTTCCTGTCTCTGACAAAAGTGCAGCAACGCGGCCGTCTGCGCTGCACCTTGTCCACCAGACTAACGATGCTCTGCCTCTTGCTGAAACGTTCTCCTCTGTCTGTCCAGGCCTGCGGGAGTCGAGGTTTTTGTAGGGGTCACGCCCCCCCCACCACCACCACCACTTCCCCCCCCCCTCTATGGTGCAGCTTTTTATTTCCATGTTGCATCCTGACGATGAAGGTTATCGAGCCGCAGCGTTCACTTTCTGACCTTGTATCGCAGTTTTCCGACAGGAACAATGACGCACTTGGAATGAAGAATACTGTGAAAAAAACACAAAATTCAGTTTTTTTATATGAGCGATAATAAATAGTGTTTTTTTTTCTCAGTACGGGAAAGTTTGTTGATTCTCAAAAGACGACTTGAAATGTAGAAAAACAGGCCATCAAGTGGTTGTGATTGTGTCCCAAACGAGTCACGAAAGTAACTGTTCGCAACGCGTTACTGTAAAATACTACGTCAGGCAGTAACGGTGTAATACTTTGCGTTATTAATTATATTTTGGTAATATTATTACATTTACGGAGTCAGGTAATGCGTTACAATCTGAGCTGTCGGTTTAAAAAAAAAGCGTGCCCACAGCGGTAAATAAAGAGTAGAAGAAGACACCAGTTTTAAAAACAGTAGAAGAAGACAGTTTTAAAGTGAAAGAAACTAAAAAGTAACATTACTTTACACAAATGGTAATATTGTAGTGAAAATGATGAATTTTCAAATGAAAGTAACTTGTAAGATTAAATATATTACATTTTGGAAGTCAGGCAGGTCTCGTCCACCCAGAAGAAGCAAACGTCATCGAGAAAAATAAGGTAAAGTGCAAATTTTCTTTTTATTCTGATTTCATTTTACAGCAGAAATTATGTAAAGCATTCAGAAGACATTTTCCACATATAAGGGCAATATTCAAAACACTTTGCATGGCCTCAGCAACAAAATATTCTTTTAAAAACATCAACAATTTCGTGATGCTTGTGCATGCATGTTGGTAAAACAAAGAAAGTAAAAACTAGGCTACGAAAAGAAAAAGAGGGATGAGAGACTGAGATAGGCATGGAGAACACAACAGCAGGCAAGGTGGGGATACAGCAGGAGATGTGAGAGAGAGAGAGAGGGGGGGGAGGGAGGGAGGGAGGGAGGGGGGAGGAGGAGGAGGGGGGTGAAAGAATAGGAAGGCAAGGAGAGGTCTAGCCATAGATTATCTATAAGGGTCTACCATTCTAGCATGCAATGTGGTGTTTGGCCACGCCCTCTCAAAACAAGGCCTGAAAGGGAATACCAATCGTTTCTAGGCGGACTTATGAGAACAGAGGCCGTCTCTGCGCATGTCTACCAGCGGTCTACTATGGCAACGTTTCTTTAATATTTTATTGAAACTTGTCTCTTTTTTTTTTGTAACTTTTTCTACACTATGTATTTCTTTTTACAGTCACCATCCTCTCCGAAACATGAACACGTTAATGAATTTGCCTGCAGTCTGTTTGTTTTGTGTCTTGTCGTCGTCGTGTGAGCGCGAGCATTTGGATGTTGCTGCGTGTGCGTTTATATGGACCCGTGTGTGTGTGTTTGTGTACACACAGTGTGTATAAAAGGAGCTGACAGCAGTGTGGGGAAGGGGGGGGCGGGGTTTCAGTTGTGCAGACGTGAAAAGGGGGGGGGGGGGCGGTGTAAGACAAGGTGTGAGTGATACTGTAGCGTGAATGCTCCTGACAGCACTGTGCTGACCATGGCGGTCTCTCAGTAGTAGATGGAAAAACACGTGAAATACACAGTAAATATGGTTGAACATACTTCAGGGAGTCGCCAATTTGCCGTCTTTCAACTCTTTTTTTTTCTTGAAAGCAATTGATCTCACGCGAGGTTTCGCGACGGGGAAGAGCGGGTCAGTCGCGAGGAGTTTCGGGTGGTGGTGGTGTGTCGACGAATTAGCGAACAAGAGATGAGGACGCACGCAGGAAACGCGCCTCCACAAATGTACGCAGGCGTGGTGGTACAACTCTGTGCCAGCAGTCATCACACTCCACATCCCATCTCCCTGTTCTTCAACCCTGAGTAAAATCTAAGGGAGAGATTTCATTGTTCCCAAAGACATAAGCACAGAGAGACAGAGTGCGGCCGCTTTTTTATTTGCACTGTGTACATTTGTGTGCGTTCGTCTCCGAGTGTGTCTCTATGTGTGTGTGCGACAGTGAGTGACAGAGAAAGACGAAGAAATGACGTGTGCGTTAAACTCGTTGGGTTTTTTTTGTGTCCTCTGAAAAAAACTGCCCAGTTTTTGAAGATTCTTTTCGTTTTAAATGCTGCAATTTTTTTTTTTTTTTCCTCTCTGGGGAAAAAGACAGACAAAAGAGAGCCCACGAAAGAAAACACATCTTCCTCCGACCGCGAATAAACTCATGACGGTGCCTTTGGAGCACTAGACGCGAAATTCAATGGTTTTCTTCCTCCAATACTGCATAATGCACACAAAAGTGGGGCGTACAGCGATACTGTAGTTATTGGTTGGTCTCATAAAGCAACACAGAGCATCAATCAGGCCATGAGCATCCATTCATACCACTGACAAATCAGAGCTTCTTACTTCGACTCGGATCAAGTTTAACACTGTCAAGTTCACGTTTTTTTTAAACACACAATTTAGGAAAATAAACAGATAACTGGAAATCTTTTGGAGGACATACAATAGATATTTCCTGATAATATTTTGCACTTTTTCTGTTATTGAGCAGGCACTTTCTAAACAGAGCGTTCCAGAAGTCTTAAGTACATGTCGTAGAATTATGGCAGTGACGATGAAAAGAAAGGAAAGACAAAAAAAAAAAAAAAACGAGGAGAAGAAGAAGAAGAAGAAAAGCGTTCAAATGATATGTTCAAAAAAGTGGGGAGGAGACATTCTGTTTGAAGATGGGGGAGCTTTGACTGGAGGTCAGGCTGGATCAGCTGGAGGTGTGATCAATGGTCGTAAGAAAAGCTAGTATGTTGCTGAAGCACAACCACATTGTCAAGAATGTCGCGCCCTCGTCACCTTCGTTCCCTTTTTTTTTTTTTGTTCTTTTGCGGGGTTTTTTTTGGGTCATCAGTCATTGCATTCACATAGAAACGATCATCATCATCATCATCATCATCATCATCACCAAAAGTGTCATTTTTATACTTGCATCGTCACCATCGTCACCTTCAATGTGTCCGTTTGCCCCGGACAAAAGTTCCGAACGTGTAGGAGGTCTACGGCTGAGCTACTTCTACAACTCCTCTACTGGTTACTGTCTGTGTGTGTGTGTGTGTGTGTGTGTCTGCGCGCACATGTGCATGTGTGTGTGTGTCGCCTCTGCGGATATCTTTTGGGTGTTGGTTTCCCCCAACGTAACATATTGTTAGGCAAAAATAGCATTCATAATAATTGGCACTACTGGCAAAAAGGGTTTAATTTTTGCGAGCCAAGAAACAAAAGCACAAAGTGTAAATGTTTAGTCTGAACTTTGTTTTCCCACTTATAATTCTAACATTAGGTTGTTTTTTTTTTCAGTTGCATGCTTTAACAAAATGTTCTTTTCAGTAACACTTATACTGGATACTCTTAAAGTGAAGCAGTTAAAATCCTCTCACAGTCCATAGCCACTAACATGTTCTTTTTGCTGTGTCTTTGTCTTAAATCTCATGCACATTACTCCGTTTTGTACTATCTACAGTATTTACAAGCAATACAGCCATCCTGTGTACCCAGGTCTCTGCCTTAAGTTCTCATTATGGGAGTAAAATAATTTATAATCTTAAATACAGTCCTCTTATGAAAAAGTTTCAGGGTCCTCGTATCCCCTTACCTCGTCAGTTTATATACAGGAATATGCAATAGTCCAAAATATGGATTTGATCGCCCGTATGGGCTAATATGGGGACCAGTGCCCTGTATAGGGGCAGGTATAGGACCCATGTCCTGTACAGAGCAAGCATAGAGACCTCTCAGAGTCAAGAAGAAGTCAAGGCAATGGTATGTGACTCTCTCCTCAAAACCACAGCTCGGATTTAGAGGTTCACGCAAAGAACAAACTAACAGAGACATTTAACCATTGGAACATGTCATATTTTATCACACGGGGGAGGGGGGGGGGAGAAAAACCACTCTCGAGTGAAGCCGCTCGCTCTTGAGCCAGTCAAATAAATAATCAGACCCTTAAATAAATAAAGTTTCTGGTTTGTTTTTTTCTTCCAAAACGAGAACGAAACAAGAAGAAGAAGAAGAAGAAGAAGAAGAAGAAGAAGAAGAAGAAAAGAAGCACCCAAAAGAAGTCGTTTGTCCTTACACAGTTCACATTACACAGGGCAAGGAGAGGAGTCGATGAGGACGTAAGTGAGACACAACTACACAGAGAAATACAAAAAAGGAAACGACACGAAAGCAGTTTGGCAAGCATGCAGGAGCTCGCGGCTCAAACACATGCATTGAATTGAACAAACACGGACACACCACGGCAGGCGAGCCAAGTGCCGCCTCTGAGAACGACTCCATACAAAGTCCATGTAACAAATTAAGACATCGTTATTCAGAGCCCGGCCCGTTTATCTAACAATGCCCCTCGTACATTCAAGTGCAGTTCCTCCCCTTTTGATTGGGTGACTGATTAATAGGTTGGTAAGCCTGTGAGTCAGTGTGGTGGGTGAATCAGCTGGATGATTTGCCACTGTAGCTCTTCGGGAGGATGGAGAGGAGGAAGAAGCGAGAAAACTTTGCATGCAAATGCAACATAGAAGTGAGTTTTTTGGTTTATGTTTTTTCTTATTCTTTCATGGATCTCCGTTCGGATACGAAACGCGACGGCTTCGCTGCGTCGCCAGGATGTCGTCG
>JASSRZ010000072.1:6574971-6589644 GCA_032164315.1 Malacoctenus gilli | reverse complement strand
GTCGTCGCCGTCGTCGCCGTCGTTTCCTCCCTTTCCGTCGTTCGACTCGGCGACTTGCTCGCGCAAAGAAACGAACCCATGAAGAGTGCAAAGAATGCCATGAGGTTAATGTGATGGCCTCCCAGTGAAACTGTGGAGGAGGATCAGTGCTGTGGGCAGAGCCAGGTCCCCGGGCTCTGCCCAGCAGGCTGTCTGTCTGAGCTGCCATGATGGACACCTATCCTGTCCGCAGTCTGTCTGGGAAGAGTTTTTTTTGCCTCCCCCCCCCCCCCGTCTTGCGAAAGGGGGGAAGAGGAGAAAGGAGGAGGAGGAGGAAAGGTGGAAAGGAGAAAAAGGAGGGGAGGAGGAGGGGGCGAATGGTTTCGGGTCGAACGAGGGAGGAGACTCGGGGGGGGGGAGGGGGAGGGATGGAAGAGGGCAGAAAGAAAACCATGGAGGAGGGGAGGGAGTGTCGATTGCTCACAGGCTGAGGGGGCTGTGTGCGGGGCCTGCCGGTGGGCTCTCAGGACCCCTGGCCTTTCTCTGCTCTCTGGCCCTGAAGAGAAGCAGACACGCAGCCGTTACCGACGCGGAGACGACGGCGCGAGGCCCTCCGTGCCTTTCGCGTCTCGGAGCCAGAGGAAAAAGTCGTTCTCGCAGCCCCTCCACCCATCAAGGCACAAAGAAGAAACTGGCAGGCCAAGCAAGACAGCGAAAAGAGTCCCCCAGTGCCGACAGTCAGAACATGCCCCGAGGAAGAAGACCATAAGCAGGAGTCGCTCCTCTATCTACCTGTCAGTCATGCACAACTACTGGCATCATTCGGCAGTCCTCGGGGGGAGAGAGAGAGAGAGAGAGAGAGAGAGAGAGAGAGAGAAGGAGGAGCTCCTCTCCCCCTCCCTCCGCTGACATGCAAACAGGCATCAGCCACCAGGAGAGAGGGAGAGAGAGAAGAGAGCGAGAGGACACTCACCCGTTTCAGAGGCCTATGGTCCATCAAGGGGCTTCACAGGAACAGTAAAACAACACCAACTATTAGCATCAGTTGTCGCAGGTGTGGCTGTGGGCTGTCAGCGTGCGTGTGTGTGTGTGAGATGAGCAGACTTGGAGGGAGTTGCGAGCCTCACCTGTGGCGGCATCGGAGCAGGAACCTCAGGATCTTGCGAGCAGCCTGGTTCTGTTTTTTAGTTAGGAGGCTGCTGCGAGTGAGGACGCGAGTGTCAGGAGTTCAGAGGAACCAAACAGCAAAGAAGAAGTGTGCACACGTGCGTGCGTGCGTGCGTGCGTGCGGAGTACCTGAGGGAGTGTCTGTAGGAGCGGTAGTATTGCTGGATGAGGACCGCTGCTCGACGACTCTGCTGGAACTTCCTCTGTTCGTGGAAACTCCGGAAACGACTCTGGATCAGGATGGCTGCCAGGGTCATCCTCTTATAAAGTGCATACTGAGGGGGACGCGGACATGAGCGTGAGACGGGACCCTCTAAACCTCGAGTGAGCTGGAAATGCAGGAGGGCTTTTTCTTACCTGCTTGTATCTCTTGTAGCAGCGCTGAATCACTGCTGCGATCTCCTTACGTTGTTCCTGAATGGGACCCTGCAGAGAGCCACGTGGTCAGAAAACAACGTCGGAGCTGCAGCTCACTGCCATGTGTTTCATGGAGGGGGGGGCGGGACTTGCCTTGTGTTTTCTGAGCGAGTGCAGAGCGTGTCTGATGGTCTCATACAGCTCGGCTTGCTCGGCCTCAGTCATGGCTAAACAGGAGTCCGTTTTCAATCGCTCCTCTTTTATAGCTGCACACAAGAAGGAGCTCCACTCGAGGGGGGAGGAGGGCGGGGCTTGTTTAGCCTGGGGACCGTGGTGCTGGTCCTCTGGCCCTGAGAGAGAGTTTGGCCTGGGGCTCGGTGTCTGCGACTTGGACTTCAGAAACCTGAGGAAAAGCAGAAAATGCGCGATAAACGCAGTTTGGAGGAGAGTTTTCCTCCTCTGGGTCGGCTGGCGGCGCTCCACCTCTCCACTCACCTCTCCACCTCGCCGAGGTAACCGGACAGCAACCGAACATCACTGCTGAGCCCCACCCTCCCAGACTCCAGGTCGGCCTCCATGGCCTCGTGCTTGAGCCGCCCGCTCGACGCCTCCATGATGTGGTCGGCCAGCATGGTGATGTCCATCTGCCACACGGGCGACACGTCAGTCTGCTGCTCAAGCGCTCGGGGGACAAAAACCTCCCCCCGCCCCCCCCCCGCCCGCCAGGTGCTCGTCGTCGTACCTGCAGGTCTTCCGTAGCGTCCTGGTAGGTCAGCAGCTCGGTCTCCTCCCCCCTGTCGGACATCACCCTTTGACGCAGGTGAATGGCCAGACGCTCCTTTCCCAGAATCCTCCTGGCGAGGCTCCGCTGCCCCAGAGTCTGCCTCAGGCTCCACCGGGCGCCCCCTCCCGGACCCCCTATCCTGGCCTGCAGGTGGGAGAAGGAGGCGTCGGGGCGCTGAGGCTGGCTCGGGCTGGCGAGAGTCGTCTTCTGGCAGCTGAGGTTTGAGGGTTGAGTTCGTAGGGCAGAAGGCTGGAGGTTGGGGCTGGGGGGGGAGGGGTTGCGTTGGGGGTGGAGAGGGACGGTGCCGGGGCTTGAGTTGGCCAGCTGCTGCTGCTGCTGCTGCTGCTGCTGCTGCTGCTGCTGCTGCTGCATGTCAGGGCTGGGTTTGAGTCTTTTGGCTGGGGGCGGACCTCCTTGCTCTCCCTGGGGGGCTCTGTGGCCCGTTTGGCTCCAGCTCTGGTTCTGGTTGTCGGACTGGCTCTCCGCCCTGGGTCTCCTCAGCTCTGGAGAGACAGAGGTGGCACGAAAACACCCAGTCAGTCTGCAGATCTTCTGCTCGTCGCTTTCACGGCCTCAATCACACGTCGGACTGCACTCACACGTGGTCTCTTCGCTCTTTAATCTCATATATTTTCAATAAACTCGGTATAAAAGACCCAGCGAATTAGATTACCTGAGGATCAAGGTAAAACCTCCGTCATGGATTATGAATAAACATATTATCTCGCCACTTTCTTAAAAAAGTTACACATCCGCATGACACGAGTAATTCCCAGCTGGATCGTAACTCCGAGATAAGCGCAAGAACTGTTTTTCGGCACCTGAGTTTGGGTTCGTGTTGGCGCTGTTGCTGATCCCGCTGCTCTGCGGCTCCCCCCTCCATCGGTCCATCCAGGCGTCCGTCGGCTGGCCCTGAGTTTGGGGACTCTGCTGCAGCTGCTCCAAGAGCTCGGCCAGCCGAGTGTGGCCGCGGGACCGCGCGATGTTCAGCGGCAGGCGTCCCAGCGAGTCGGGAATCGCCAGAGCTCGCGGGTCCCACTGGTAAAGCACCAGGGCTGCCTCGGTGTGACCCAGAGCGCACGCCCACATCTGTGTGGAACAACGCGGACAGGTCACAAACGCAGAGCGACACGCGGGCCGAACCGCAATTCGCTCGGCGAAGCATCGATCACGCACCAGCGGCGTGCAGGAGAAGTGGTCGACGTTGAGAGGATCCACTTCCAGCTCCAGGTCGATGCTGTCAGCGTGCTTCGTGCTGCCGGGCGAGACAACAAAAGTCAAACTTCCGAACGCGATCGGGCCCCGAAGACGCGCGCGCGGCGTTCCGAGCGTCGCTCACCGCCAGCGGATGAGTGTCTGGATGAGGCCCGCGTAGCCCTGAGCGGCAGCCAGATGTAGCAAGGTCATTCCTCTGGAGTTCTTGCTGTGGACGAGCTGATTGGAAGTCGCCCAGCACGGCTGGGACATCATCTTCTCGCACACCACCACCACGCGACCCTCGAACGAACCCTGGTCCGTGGAGATCTTGAGGGTGTTGGAAGAAAACAGAGTGAATCTTGGGAGGGGGGGGGGGTTCTTTACAGCACTTCAGACGTTAAAACAAGGTAGAGAGGAAAGCACAGCCTCCCGTCGACGCACAGTGCAACACTCACGGATTCAATGCGTGTTTTTATTGTATAATCTGCAGAAGAAAACAGGACGGAAGTTCTTCGCGATGGCTTTTTCTCACATAAAGTGCAACACGATGTTCGAGTACTTCCTGATCAATTATCCTTCAAGTTTTACTTCAAAAAATGAATATTTTAGAACTCGTTTACTTAATGGCTCCAAATTGAACGCTGGCCAGCTATAAAGGAGCATTTCCCCCAGGCTTACTTGTGTCTGCTGATCAGTGGCTCCTCCCCCCTCAACTCCTCCGCCCTTGGTTGCCATGGCTTCCGAGCTGGGGTTTTGATTGGTTATCTCCGCCATCCTCTGCTCCATCTGCTCCAGCCGCTCCAAGATGGACATCCTGAACTGGGTATCTGCAGAAACAGGAGGCGGGACGCGTGAAGCAGCGTTTAAGCAAATCAGCGTTACGTTGAGGTAAAACCCGACTTGGGGGGGCTTGAAAAGAGAAGCCCATCAGAGGGGCTCAATACTGCCGAGTACATCGAGGCTGGAATCCAGTAAATCCCCTTACTCGCAGTGGGAAGCGGAGCAACGTAAGCGCGCATGACTGCGAGTGCATGAGCGCAGCGCTGCGACCAAACGCAACTTTCAGCTGGATTTGATTGTGACCTATTGTTTCTCCACTGCTGCAGTTCTGCTGCAGTGCACATTATGTCATCCCACCTGCTGCTCCCTCACTCACTCACTCACTCACTCACTCACTCACTCACTCTGGCTGCTTTCCTTCCCCTCTCTCCTCTCGTTTCACTCCTGTTTTCCTTCATGCTGTCTGCAGCAGCGAGCAGGCTGAAGAGGGGGAAAAAAAGGCGGAGCCAGCACAGTGACACAAAGACCCAGGCCCCTCCCATTTCGCCCTCAGCCAACCAGAGGGGGGCGTCCGTGGCGCTGCGGCTCAGCTGACTCCAAAGCAAAACACTCCACTTCCCTTTGCAACACATGAGAAGAAGCCAGCTTTGCCAATTAGCAACACAACAGCACACAAGTGCAGCTGCATAAACACGCACACAACATTAAACACAAGGAACACACTCGAAAAAAGAGGGGTAAGCATCCGCTTCAATGTTAATCTGCAGCTAATTAATAAGGTTAATTGATTTAGACACTAAAGTATCTTGAGACAGTTAAATATTCATTGACATTGGGCAAATAAATTGGGATGAAAGCACCATTTAATTGACAAACGAATGCAGGATTGTGTGGATTTTGATGGAAACAAAAAGACAAACAACTCTTACAAAACTGTTTTTGATCACAACCTTAAAGTGTCCAGAAAAAACTACGTTATACTCAATAAAAGATGCACTTAAAAGATGCTTTCAAACCACAGAAAAACTGCTTTTATAGTTTGTTTTCATGACTTAATTGCAGAGGTATCCGTACATTTTTGGAAGTTAGTTTAAAGTTGACACTTTTTAGTCATTTTCTCAAGCTGTTCCTCCCCTTAAAACAGCACTGACCACAAAAAAAACATTATTCCATCCTACCAAAGCATTTTACACGTAAGTAAATCAGCGAAAAAAGAAATTAGGGCAGTTTGAAAGGTATTATTGAGTATTGAGAGTATAAATCTTGTATTTTTAACTGCTTTCCATCCTCACTTTGGCCACAAGTTAATTCAGAAGTGGCACAACAGAGGGACTTCCTGTTTCTCACAGCAACATTGAAAAGCACTCATGGAGGAAAGCCCGAATCTATCCAAAGCTCCAGGTGCTCAGCACCGTCAGACCTGCTTGTTTGACACCATCCGGGCCTCTTTTCGAGGCGACCAGCCTCCTTCTCTTTGTTGTTCTGGAGTTTGAGCGGCGCTGTCCGCCGCTGCTGGTGCTGAACCCCGAGCAGGTCAGCGGCCAGCGCGACAGCGACGCGTCTCTCGGCTCAGACGACGCGCGCGCGAACAGCGCGCACGACTTGAGGCATCTCCTCTCCTTTGTTTAGGCGTCGACAGGCGCGGCGCCACATGTCCGACGCACGGCGGCTCGGAACGCGGAGCGGGACGGCGTGGACTCGGAACGACCACATGTACGCGCGCGTGCGGCCACGCGGAAGGGAAACGCACGAACTTAGCGCAGGTAACGAACCACACAGACGCGAACAAGCAAGAAGAAATGAAGTTGGCATGAGTTGAAAATCAAACAGGCTACGAACCCAAACAGCGCGTCTCTCTCTCTCTCTCTCTCTCTCTCTCTCTATCGGCTGCTCTTTGTTCCTGTTCCCGCTCCTGCTCAACCCCGTTAGTTTGAAGTGGTGTGCGACTCACACATTGCTTCTCCAACCGTGCAAAACACAACTAAGTGCAGAGGGAGAGAGGGAAGAGAGAGAGAGAGAGAGAGAGAGAGAGAGAGAGAGAGAGAGAGAGCGAGCTGTCTCCACGTTGTGTCTGAGAGCGCAGCGCTTCAAATCCGCCCGCCAGACTTGGAGCTGCAGGAGACTCGCTCGTCATCGCCACAACAAGCCCGCACGCACGCTAAATTGGAGCAGTGACATGTGACAAAGCCGCGCGCCTACAGTGCTTTGATTAAATCTATCTTTATTCATCGCGCTCTCGTCTAATAAAAAAAAGAAAACCAGACTGGGGGAAGGGGGAGGGGAGGGGGGCTTTTGATCCAGCGTTTGAGGCCAAACAAAGGGGCGAAAAAGAAAGCGGCGCGCACATCCGAAGCCCCGCGATCCTCGCTGAAAGTCAAACACGGAGCCTATAAATAGCGCGGGGAGGCTCGCGCGGCTCAGCGCCACCGGTGGTGGCCAACATTCGGTCAGACCGTCAGACGGAGCCGGAGTGTGCCATTGTGTCCTTGCCCTTCACTCCAGCAAACAGCCAGCCCCGCTGTGACTGGAGCGCCGCATTGCCGCATTGCGCAACGCAGAGACGGGGGCGAACGCGGAGTAAAGGACATGCCTCGCCGCGGAGACCCGTGTGTTGCCGAGCCGCAACTGCACCAGGAGACACGCTCGCACACGGACGCCAACCCTCCACCTTCCCTGGAGCCGCGCGGACACACCCACCCCCCCCCCCCCCCCCCGCCCAGAGCCAAGTCAAAGGAACGTTTAATTGTCCTCCAACATCCACACAGTGGATGTTTACTTCCAAGCACACGGCGGCGGCAGCAGCAGCAACAGCTCCTCTAATAAAGCGGCGTGATCTTTCAGCTACAACAATCTTTACGCAAAAAGGACAATTGTGTGCGCGCTCACACCTTTCAAAGAACAGACATCAAAACTGCTCCCAAACGGAGCCCAACACACTTAAACCACACAGCAGTAACATTTACATAACAAGTGGAGACAAACATTTGACAATATGAAAAGCGAGCCGAGGGATGACACGACAGCAGCGCGCAATAACAGGTCGACATAACAGAGGTACGAAGCCTTTTGTTTGATTCATAATATCAGCGCGCGGCTTCACGGCCAGAATGTCACTCCGCTTATAGGTTTTATGTCCTCGGCCGAGTAAATAACACACCACAATAAGATGGGAGCGACCATAAATTAGGGCGCGCGGCGGGTCGATGCACACAGATGACCGCTCTCACCGTCCAGGGACAACCAGTCGTGCTGAGAAGACGGCAGGGCAGGAAGGTCTCGCGCCTTGTATTCGAAGACCACCGAGGAGGAGATGACCTCGCCGCCCATCGCGACCTGCAGCATCACCAGGCCGGTGTCGTGGGCTGGGGACGCACAGAGGGGGGGAGGAGTGAGGGAGCTGACTTCAGGTCAGTTGGCGTCAAGCAGGAACTGAGAAACCTGAGGCCTTTTTTGCAATAAAACATGTCTGAATGTGTTTACAGGTGGTGGCTGCGTGAGCCAGGTGACAGCTGTTCTACCTGGACAATAGCAGCGCAGCACGCCGGGCTGGATGAGGGCGGCGGGGACGCTGATGTGGTCGAAGAGACAACTGTACTCGCTGCTGGACTCCAACCAGGGGCCTGTGATCAACACCTTCACTCCACCCTGCAGCAAACAAGAGAGCACAGGTGGAGGATGGCACCGGGGCGGGATCTACGTCGGAACGCAACGGAAGCGTGCCTGCACCTGTACGGACCCGCAGAGCTCATTGGTCGGGAAATCAGAGGAGGAAAATGCAAATGAAATTCGTGCCTCACAGCCAGAGCATAAACATAAATGTGGCTGTTTAGCAGAGTTGGCAGAAGTTCATGTGTTTAAGTTGAAGACAGGACAGCTTCTCTAAAAGTCAAGGCACAGAAAAGTCCTCGAAGGAACCCTTTTCTGAACAGGTTCGACCATTTTTCATGAATATGAGGGCATTTCTGCGTCCAAAGTTGAAGTTTAACGTTGGATGTTTGCGATCTGAAGAGGCTTCAGACAGTATTTTTCATTCAAAGCGGTGACACGACTCTGGAAACACTTTTTCTTCACCTCTGGAACAATTCAGACTTCCGTCGCCTGTAAACACAGTTTGCAAATTCAGGCCACAAACTAAACACTCGTCTGCCTCTTCTGGACTTCACTCAAGTGAGGTGTTCCATCAGCGTCTTTGGCACCAGTTCACACACTGGATAAATAATCATCAGTGTAAAACACACACTGGTTCCGCTATCCGGGCCAGCGGCTCCTCGGGTGAATCCCGGACTCAGAGTTTTGACAAAATGTTGACGTGTTTTACTCTCAACATCAAACATGTCGTCTGTTTTCCTTCAGGTGAGATTTATGGGTTAGTTAAGTCCGTTTGTTTGGATTTTTACTGATGTTTTACACACGACCGCAACGTTTTTTGAATTCTGGGTTATGAAAAGAAGATTGTTTTGGTACAACTTCTCACATTTTTTACTAACCGAGGAAAAAGGATGGATTTGGAAGAGATGTAATGATTGATCGACAAGATTGGTGCTCAAATGCTTGAAATTGTAATAAACAGTCGACTAAAGTTATCCGAACGCAGTGAGTACAACAAAAGAGTATTTGTACTCTGTCACTGTCCATCTCTGCTGTTAGCTATTTGATGTTTTACTTTGGAAGCACCCGTTTATGTTAATGACACAATGCCAGCGTGTTAAAGGATCAGTAGCGGCCCCTAGAGGCCGAGCGGCGTCTTGCATCCACGAGCAGCAGTTTGAACTGTCTGAATCACAGTCATGTGTTCACTGGAGTGCAGCTAAAAATACAACCCACAGAAGGCTCTGTTCCCTGGACAAGAAGCAGACAGCACAAAGGTTTTTAAAGCGTTCCTTTTAAAGCTTTTTGTTCCCCTTTTGAGTTTGGTTTTGTAATTGTGAGGAGAAATTAGAGGCAAATTTTAGATTTTTTTTTCTACTTTCGGAAACCTAAAATAAATAAACGGATGTAATCCTGATGACCCTGGAAGACAGATTCAGAAAAATATGAACCGAATCCATTTATTCTTTTGTTTATTTAATTTAATGTTATGTAATTTAATTTTTTGCATTTAATTTAATTTATTTTTATTCTATTTAATTCAATTTAATTGTATTTTATTTAATTTCTTTAATTTAATGTAATGTAATTTAATTTTTTGCATTTAATTTAATTTATTTTTATTCTATTTAATTCAATTTAATTGTATTTTATTTTATTTAATTTCTTTAATTTTATTTTAACTCAATTTATTTGTATTTAATTTTTTTATTAATTTTTAATTAATTTAATTTCCTTTATTTTTATTTATTTTCATTTAATTGTATTTAATTTTTTTATTAATTTTTAATTAATTTAATTTCCTTTATTTTTATTTATTTTCATTTAATTGTATTTAATTTATTTTAATTCAATTTTTATTTAATTTCTTTTCATTTTATTTAATTTCTTTTTATTTAATTTCTTTTTATTTAATTTAATTTTACAAAGTGTGGCAAAAGGCAGCGTTTCTCCAGGTTTGGCCACAATCCTGCGGCGCGGCTGCGACATATTAAAAGTGGTACATGGGTAAATTAATGAGGCCACCCAGGGGAATCGTTAAAAGATTGAAATTTCATCAAAATCCCATCAGTGGCTTCTGAAATATTGTGACTCCTTAATGACCACACAAGCGTGCTGGCGGGACAAATCGTGCTGCGTGCGATCGCGGCGTTTAACGTCAGTTTCCGCGCCGCCGTCAATCATGTGGCGCCAGGACTAATTTCGCTGCGGGGGACAACGATGAATAAGTGATGATCGGCAAAGTTGGGTTTACCTACCTCAGGATAGGACCACTCTGGGGAGTAGTCGGTCACGCCGAACAGCCTCCCGGTCTCCTGGAGCAGACCCAGGGCTCCCTGCGCCACCTCCGCGCCCTGCAGGTGGCCGGCCCCGGCGCCCTGCTCCTCTCCTGCCGCCCCCTCCTGGGGCATCAGGACGCCGGTGACCGCCGCCGCCACGCCGCCCCCAGAACCTTCCACCGAGATGAAGTCGTTGATGAGGTCAGAGAACTGGCTCCCGAACGAGGCCTCGAAACCTTCCAGGCTGATGGCGGCGCCGGCGCCCGCCGTGGCGGCGGACACGCCGGCCCCCTGCTGAGGAAGCGGGGAACTATAGAGCGCGCCCTCCATGTTTGCGCCAGCGGCTATCGACTGGGGACTGGCCACCACGGAACCACTGGCCCCTGACAGGCTCACGCCATTACAGAGGATCTCACTGTCCCCTCCTCCCGTTCCTCCTCCTCCTCCTCCTCCTCCTCCTCCTGCGCCTCCTCTTCCTCCTCCGCCTCCACCACCCCCGCCACCACCTCCTCCTCCTCCTCCTCCTCCTCCTCCTCCACCTTCCTCTCCTCCTCCGTTGTCATCCGTGGGCTGCAGGTAGTGTTCGGCGTCGACACTGGCGTAGGCGTCGCGCGGGTCCCCTCCGTTTTCGGCGGGCTTGTCGATGGCCCCGACCTCCTGGTGGGCTCTGCTTCCCGACGGGTCGCCGGCGGTCTCCTGTGGCGTCATGGGAAAAGAGCCCACCGCCGGACCTTGGCCGTTTCGTGCGCACAGAGCCTGCGGGTCCGCGCTGGCCTGGTGGAGGTGCGTGTGGGGGTCTCCGTTGGTGACGGGGGAGTCCGTTGGCACGGCGGGAAGGCCCAGGTAGGCCTGGGCTTCGGCCGTCTCCTGGGCCGCTTCGGCGCCGTTGGTCTGCAGCTGGGGGGGCTGGCCGGTCTGGGAGGAGGCCTGGAGGAAGAGGCCCGGCGAAGGGTGGTGCGCAGGCTGGCTCAGGCTCTGGACGCAGGCTGACGACATGACGGCGCTGAAGTCCATCTGCTCCAGGGTGGTGCTGGGACTGAGGCCCGTCCCCTCCCCGACGTAGCTACTCTGATTGGTCATCGGCGGCTCCAGGGGCGTGGCTTCAGTCTTGATGTTGTTGACCAGAGCCGGGTTGTAGACGAAGCCGTTGGAGGAGCAGTGGAGGCCTCCGTCGTCCCCGTTGCAGCCCTCCGTCTTGCCTCCGCCTCCACCGTACGTCTGGCCTTGCTTGGGGTTGTTGAGGAAGCAGTCGGGGTCAAAGGTCATGGTGGTCTCCGGAAGGCTGACCCCTCCGCTGGAGTCCAAAGAGCTGGACAGCACCAACTCTCCGCCCTCCCCTAAGCCGACCCCGCTCGGGAACGACGCGAACCTCTGGTTCTCGGGGGCGACGGCCAGCAGGATGCCGGCCGCGGTGCTTTCGTGGGCGGACGCCAGCAGGTGGGTGTGGCCGGCCGAGTACACCGAATCCCCCGTCAGCGTGGTGACCTCCGACATGAAAACGGCGGTGCTCTGCGCCAAGCCGGCGCCGATGGCCAGAGCCGGGCTGTCGGCCATGTCGCTGGTGATGGACAGCGGCGAGCTCTGCGTGGTGTCCGGGACCTCCACTTGGTTGGTGGACGTGGAGGAGGACACCTCCATGCTGCTCTGCGGGAGGAGGGAGGGCTTGGTTATCCTCCCGTTCCTGCGCTCTCCTCCGCCCGCCCTGCTCCTGCCCCCCCCGCCCGGACTGGGCTCCGTCTGGCCCTCCGACACGTCGCTGTTCTGGACCTCCGTGCCGTCCGCCTCCTCGGCTCTCTGGCCCGCCGCTGCGCCCGAGCCCACCGCGGTTCCCCCTCCCGTTGTCCCGCCCGACTCCTGCTTGGACGAGATGATGCGCTGCTTGACGCTGGAACATTTCTGATGCAGGCTGCTTCCAGCACCTGAAAAAAAAAAGGAGAGCGCGGTCACGATCGCTGCGTCGGAGGCACTTCGAACGGACGCCGCCGTCGTGTCGTGTCCAGGTCAGACACGTCTGACAGGGTGTAATGGCACCCTCCAGTGTTCAGAATCGACACACAAGACTTTTCCTCCACATCTTGATACGCAAACACGTTCAATAACGTCAACGCACGCACGAGCAAAACAAAACCCGACTCTGAAGTTTGTCTGACGGCGTTTTAGAGTCTTTCCACTGTCCCCACTTGCGTCTTATTTCGCAGATTGGAAATCAGAGAGGAAAACAAATGGAAAGAAGTGGAAGCTTTTGACGAGAGGAGGAGATAAAGTCAGAAGAGCTACGAAAACAAAAAGCAGAGAGCTGCGTGGACAAATTAGGACATGTGGAGGAGCGAGCGCGAGAAACGAGAGAGCACTTAAGTCAGCAAGCCACTTGGTTTTGGGCAGCTGTCCTTATTTGCCCTTTCAAACCAGATCAAAGGGTGGATGAGATCAGATACGCGTGTGTGTCTGTGTGTTCTTGTGTGTGCTGGCGTTCTCCACTCCCCGATGCTGATTTATGAATAATACATGCTGGATATTTCAGGCATCTCTGTCTTCTTTTCCCTCAATCCCTCCCTTTTCCTGCTCGCAATCCACTTTGGCCTCTAGGTGGCAGCAAAGCGCCGACTGTCGGGACGGGGAGAAAAAAAATGCATGCATAAAAAAGGCTTGGAAGGTGAACAGTGAATGACACCGATTTCGGTGGCTGCTCCGAAGAAAAATATTGTTAAATATGGTGATGCGTAGCTGTCGAGCCAAAAAATTGGTTTATTTTCATACGCTCACGGCTCCCAAAAAAAAAAGAGAGACATCTGTGAAAACGTGAATCACTTATTGACAAGTTTCTTGTTTTTTTCCTTGCTTATTTATCGCCTTTTACACGCAGCAGCCCATCAAAGATGTGCCCGGGAAGGATGAGCTCTTTTCCTTGAATCCAAGAGGGAAACGCTCATATCATCGCCCCTGAACCGCTGTCTGCACCTGTTGTCTCATTTGATAAGCGATGGCACGGCTCCAGACTATGCACCACTTTGCTGCCAAGCTTACAAAACAAGCCAGTGAAGCGAATTATCTGTGTTTAAATGTTCGACACCAACTTCCCCCAGATTAATGTCGAAGCTCGGCTCAGCACTTCTCGCGTCTTTCTCCTCTGTTATGACAAGTAATGTGTTATTGCCCCAAGGTGACTCATATTCTCAGGTTTGGGAGACGTGCGCGAGGAGGAGGAGGAGGGCGGGACGGGGAGCGAGCGCCGGCGCGGGGACCACTCACACATGGGCTTGAGCTGTCCGATGAGCTCCTCTTTGCTCCACTTGGCCCACTCCTTCCGATCCGTGTTGATGGAGCAGAGGACGGGACCGCATGGCTTCCCGCTGTCGTCCACTGCCGGTACATTCAGGTAGTGCACCAGCACAATGTCTGGGTTCTGAGAAACACACACACACACGTACGCTTGCTTAGCTCAACGTTAACTCTCCGACACGCGCTTTATAGCCACAAAACAAGCAGAACAGGATCGGTTCTGTGAACGGAGGAAGAAGAAGAAGAAGGAGGGAAAAGTGGAAAAGAGAGTGGAGGGCAGGGAGGAGGTTGGACATAGCGTGTCAGATAAGGTTCTCTCACCTGCCCATAAAAGATTCACCAGCATGAGCCCACTCATCACTCTCTCTAACCCAGCAGTGTCAACATGTGTGTGTGTGTGTGTGTAGGCGATGTATGGAGAGAGAGAGAGGAAAAGACGGAAAGAAAGAGAGAGAATATGAAAAAACAGAGGGACAGAGGGTCTCTCTCTCTCTCTATACTTTAGGTCACCGACAGCAGGCCTATGGAATTCTTCTCCATAAATGATTCAACAGGGTGTTGACATGAATGTGTGTGTGCGTGCGCGCGCGTGTGTGTGTGGGAGATAGAGAGAGAGCGAGCGAGTGAGCGAGGGAGGGAGGGAGAAATAGACAGAGGGGGGAGAAAGTGAGAGCGATAGAAGGAGAAGCTCCTCTTGATGAAAGATTCAGAAGACAGACTCAGGTGAGGGGGAGGACCTGCTGAGGTGGAACACTTTTCTCTCCAAAAGAGGATAGCACAGTGGTCTACTACAGCACCACACTGCGCAGCGCCACAGCACTCGGAGACTGATTTACGAGCGGATTCACCAACGTGCAGAAAATGGCACATTACAGATGGCGGGCCGGTTAAATCTGCCTTTTAACTCGTCGGGCGCGCTGAAGAAAGAGGGAAAACAAAAACAAGAAGGGGCCCGATCCGTCCGGAGCGAGGTCCGGCGAATCTTTCCGGAAAAATTCCGGCGATCCGGTCATTAGGATGCGAACGTCTCCGTGTTTTATTGAGGAACTGAGGTGAACGGAAAACCACGTGAGAGCGACTGTAAATATATGCGGGTCTGCTCGAGATTAATCGTGTGAGCGAGTCTCTGAGGATGAAAGGGGGGGGGGGCTCCTGGTGACCGGTTCCCACGTGGCCCATAAAGGAAGAGGACACCTCAGTGTGTGTGTGTGTGTGTGTGTGTGTGTGTGTGTGTGTGTGTGTGTGTGTGTGTGTGGGGAGGGG
>JASSRZ010000072.1:6550902-6566350 GCA_032164315.1 Malacoctenus gilli | reverse complement strand
ACACACACACACACACACACACACACACACACACACACACACACACACACACACACACACACACACACACGGAGTGCCTCATTCATTTATGCATCTATTCATTAGCTGTGACAGGCAGCCACCTCTCCTCCTCCCAAACCACTCCGCAGCAAGTCAATATCCTATACGGCCTCCACAGCTCAGGCCAGGCACTCGGGCTCCCCTAGTGAATGTCAGCCGGTGGGAGGCGGGAGGAGAGGAGAGGAGGAGAGAGGAGGAGAGGAGGAGAGGAGGAGACGGGGGGCTGGTGGGAGAGACAGAAGGATGGGAGGATTAAGAAGGAGGGAGAGAGACTTGCAATTAAAGGCCTGCCCCATAAGAGCCATTAAAAAGCCAGAAACAGAGGAGTCAGCTGAAACGCCAGCCTGACACACACTCTAAACCCCCCCCCCCCCCCCACACACACACACACTCACTCACTCACATACATACACATTGCTGCTCACTCCCTCGCCAGCACACGCGAGTCGCTGGGAAGAGTGACAGAAGTGAGATGGTGAAGGTCGATCCTCAGGAAGTCACAGTTACTGTCTCGAGGGGAAGCGGTGATGGAGCGCTTTGAGCATGCTTGGTGACACACTGACCCTTCAGGAATACCTCGCGCGCACGTGTGCCAACGCGCACGCATCGCCAGACTCATGGACAGGGACACGCCGCGTCCTCCGGGGATCTACTCCAGAAACCCAGACGTTCTGCATGTCTGCGGCTCGGACGCAGAGGCGCGCGGTTTTCCCGGCTCACACCTATTCCTGTCTGTCTGCGAGCGGGAGAGCAAGCGCGAAAGAGAGGGAGTAACTCAAGAAATATGTAACAAAGCAGAGAGCATGAGTGGGAAGTTCGACTGGAGCGAGCGGTGCAGTTGGGGAAATCAGCCTCCCACTCACGCATCACTGAGACCATCTCCCTCCAAGAAACCGGTGGCATGTACAGAAAAGCCGACACACACACACACCCAAACTCATTCAAACACACTCACGGGCCTCCGGGAGATTTCCACAGGAGGGAGAGGAAGGGTTGGTGGCGGGAGCGATGGAGGGGGGGAGGAGGGGAGGGGAGGGGAGGGGAGGGGGGAGGGGGGGTGTTGCCTGCACTGCAACAGACTTATCCAGGAGCTTTCCCCAGGGAGATTCCGTTATAGGGTCTGGCCACAGGCGAGTGTGTGTGCGTGCGCGCGCATGTGTGTGTTTGAAGTCTAATGATGAGCATCACCCCGACAGAGATCTGGGGGAAACAGAGATGTCTGTAAACTGGAACTGTCACATCCATTCGAAGTGCCTGAAATGAAGACTGCTGCTGCTGCTGCTGCTGCTGCTGCTGCTGCTGCTGCTGCTGGTTCCCACCAACAAAAGTTACTTCTGGCAGTCCAGAAGGTACCAAAGCTCAGGCCTCCCTCCTGCTCGGCCTCGTAGATGTGCACGGACCGCATTAACGTCACCGGGAGAGGTCTGCCGATGCCGTCATTTGTTCCCGAGCAACTCCGCCGGCTCGCTCGCTCCCTCCCAGAACAGCCGTGCCAGCGTCTGATGTTGACAGACGCTCAATCCAAAAGTGCCTCCTGTTATTATTTCAAAACGAAAAGGCTTCTCTGTGGTTTGATTCTGATATGGATCCCTGTCTCAGCCTTTCATTCAGCCTCCATTAGGGTCTATTTATACACCCCCCCCCCTCTTCAAGGTCTCATCTCGTAAATTAGGCATAACAGTGGCAGATTCCAGCTAAACCTACATGGTAATCCAATGTGATATGAACTGTAATGATCAATATTCTATTACAATCGAGAGGTGCTTGCGGGTACGTCATTATCCACGGCTGTTGGCAGGTCTGATCTCTCAGCAGCCCTGCGTGTAACATTTAAGAAGTCCCGGCTGATTTCAGAGAGCGGCGGTGGCGTTTCTGAAGCCTCTGTTGCAAATAGAGAGCGAGAGAGAGAGCGAGAGAGAGAGCGAGAGAGAGAGAGCGAGAGACACAAACACAGATAAAGACGTGCTCTGTTTCAAGCTGACATAAATGATGCCATGTCTATTGTAAACCAGACCAATAACGTCTTGTTTGCACTCTGTTCCTCTAACCTGGCTAATTAAAATGTGTAGCTCGCAACCCGGAGCCAGACAATGAGTTATGACAAGGATAATTTTGCTCTGTTCTAGCCACACAATAAAATTTCATCAAGTCTATTGTAAACCAGAGTAATAATGCCTAGTTTGTATTATATTCCCAAACTGCCTCGCTCCCCACTGTGTGTTACTTTCAGCAGCCTTTATATTACCTCCACTGGCTAATACAACTGCTTAATGCTGTTTCCATAACAACTGTTGCAAAGCCCCTGATCAAAATTCCTCTCAAGCTTGCCTTGTGTTTATCATATAAACACCTCATCACACACTGTGCAACACACACGCACGTACGGACGCACATGCGCACGCACACAAATATAGCCGCGGACATAAAAGACTTACGCACATGCATACAAATAGGCCGTTAATACGCAAAGTCACTGGTAACGGAAAATAAAACTTGTCACGGGTTTGTCCGTCTCTCAGCCTGTGCACTCTCACACACACACACACACACACACACAGGCACAAACTCGCATGCACGCACACATGCACGCATGCATGCACACACAGACACACCCTCGCATGCACATGCACACACACACGCACACACACACACACACAGCCACAGACACGCACATAGACACGCACACACTCATACGCACGCACCCACACACACACACAAACGCACACACTCACGCACGCACACACACTCACGCACAAACGCACACACAGACACACTCACACACACACTCGCATGCACACACAAACAGACACACACACAGACCACACACAAACACACTCACGCACGCGCACACACAGACACTCGCACACACACACACACACACACACACACTTGCACACATACACAAACAAACACACACACAGACACACAGACACACACACACACACACACACACACACACACACACAGACACACACACACACACTCGCACACACCCTTAGTGCAGGAATATCATTGGTGGATTTGATCTGACCTTCAGAGGGGATCCGCCCCATCACCTGGTTTGGAAAGAGCCATGTGGAACACATTCATCTCTGTCACACCGCGACGCTAACACGCAACCACAGACACACACAGACACACACACCAAACAACTGTGTCAGAAATAACACATGGTAGGACGCACAGGTATGAATGAGTGTGTACTCTCACACATATGCACAGATCCAGAGAGGCTTGGTCTCTGAAGAGTCGATGTGGTGGCTGCTGCCTGTATGAGTGATGGCTTTATAATGAAATAGTCACTCTCCCCTCTCCTTCACTCCCTCTCCTTTGCTTTGACCTCTTTACTTTCTCCCCCTCGCTCCCTCGCTCCCTCTCTCCTCCCTCGACCTCACCCACTTCCCCTTTTTTTTCTGTCTCATTTCCCTCTCATCTCCCTTATGCCAATTTACAGGGGTCCAAATGGTGAAGGTGGCGACGCACACACACGCACACACGCGCACACACACAAACTTCCAGTGCGGAAAAGTAGCACAAACTCTTTTAGCGGAGCCCTGAGAGTGAGGAAGAGTCAGCCTCAATCCGCTGGGGGAACATCAATCATATTTTTCTAAGACTTCGCCTCTCTCGCATACCTTACCTGTCCTCTTCCTCCTTCCCTTGTATTTGCATTTGAGGAGACGGCCCCCTCTCTCTCGGCAGGGGGGTGAACACATCAAAGACTGCAACAGGTGTGTGGTGTCAAACACAATGCCAGGACCCCTGCTGCGCGAGGGCGTCTTGGATAAAGCCTGTCAGAGTCCTCAAAAACTCCCACAAAGTTAACCAGGAACGGGTGCGCGTGCAGTCACACACACACACACACACAGTCACAAACACGCACACACACGCACGCACGCTCAGATGTATATTACAAAATTGTAATGATGAATGTGTGTTTGCCAGTGGGAAGTGCAGGAAGATAGAGAGCGTTAGACAGAAAGTGATGATGGAGGGAGAAGATGGGTAGGTGGTGGTGGTGGTGGGGGGGGGGTGTCTCAATGAAGGAGTCTCCAGTGGTTGTTTAACCCCTGATGGCTCATCTCTCTGTGAGTCATCCTGCCCTCTGAGGCTCGTCGCTGTTGTTGATGTTATTGTTATTGAGGAAGTTCAGTGTGCTAAGGAGAGATAGAGAGAGACACGGAAGGACTGAGAGAGAGAGAGAGAGAGAGAGCGAGAGAGGGGAGGGGGTGAAAGAAAGTGTGTGCCACCTCTCATTGGCATAAATACTTGTTTACAACAAGACATAAATTGGCACCCTGTCAGTCAGTCTCTCTATTTCTCTCTCCTCTGACTCCCTTACTCTGTTTCCCCCTTCCTCTCTCTCTCTCTCCCCCGTCTCTCTCTCTCTCTCTCTCTCTCTCTCTCTTTCCTCTGTGCTGCTAAGCGTATTATAACACTCCCTGGTTCAGCCCTCTCTCATTACCATATTCTAATTACATTCGTTAAGGGGAGCATTTGGGAGTTTAATGAATAAATTTGAAAGATGGGTCTTCTGTGGCGATCTTTAGGTTTGTCTCCTCCTCGACCGACTGAAGATGGGAGCGCGCGCGTGTGCGTGTGTGCCTGTGCGTGCGTGTGTTTGCGCACCTGTTCGAGGTGTGTGTGTGTGGATGTGTTTCTGTGAGCGCCTGCGCTTGGTAAATACCTCTGTAGCTCCGTTTCAAAAGAAACAAACAAATCTAGTTAACTCCAGGAGCTCACGTGGAGTCCTCGCTTGGAAAAAGGGAAGGAGGGAAATCAATTCAGCATTCTGTTTGTTTCTGCCAAATAATGATTTCATGTCATTTGTTTGTTGTTTGGGGGGGAAAGAAATGGAGCCACCCATGTTGAAGCCATGCATATTTAACTCTCCTCAAGCCTCAAAACAAACTGGCAAAGACAAGCATCAATTTATAGATGTGCAAAATGTCTGCATCCTGCAGGTTTGTCTTTTGCACTTGACAACAGACCTGAGGGCTTCATACCGGGAGACGGGCAGGTGGAGTTAAAACAATCGCAAGCAAACGCAAACATTAAAGGTTATCAAACCAGTTGCAGTGACTGGCTGCCGCCGCCGCCGCTGCACAGTTTAATCCGTCTCTGCCGAGGACGAGGCCCTGGGCTGTAGACCTGCGCTCACTCTTTCAGCGGATTGCAAAGCATGCTATACCTTCCGCATGCTTTAATAAAACGGTCCCAGACGCGTTCCCGGTTCATCTGATTGTGCTTCAAGGAGTCAAAAAGTCAACGAGCAAAAATCCGACTCTTGCTGAAGAAGAAGAAGAAGAAGAGGAAGGAGAAGAAGAAGAGGAGGAGAAAGAAGAAGAAGAGGAAGAAGAAGAAGGAGAAGAAGAAGAAGAAGAAGAGGAGAAAGAAGAAGAAGAAGAGGAGAACAAAGAAGAAGAGGAGAAAGAAGAAGAAGAGGAAGAAGAAGAAGGAGAAGAGGAAGGAAGAAGAAAAGGAGGAGGAAGAAGAGGAAGAAGAAGGAGATGAAGAGGAAGAAGACGAAGAAGAAAAGGAGGAAGGAGAAGAAGAAAAGGAGGAGGAAGAAGAAGAAGAAAAGAAGAGAAGAAAGAAGAAGAAGAGGAGGAAGAAGGAGAAAAGGAAGAAAAGGAGGAAGAAGAAGAGAAAGAAGAAGAGGAGAAAGAAGAAGAAGAAGAAAAGGAGGAAGAAGAAGAAGAAGAAGAAGAGAAAGAAGAAGAGGAGAAAGAAGAAGAAGAAGAAGAAGAAGAAGAAGAAGAAGAAGAAGAAGAAGAAGAAGAAGAAGAAGAAAAAGAAGAAGAAGAAGAAGAAAAGGAGGGAGAAGAAGAAGAAAAGGATGAAGAATAAGAAGAAGAAAAGGAAGAAGAAGAAGAAGAAAAGGAGGGAGAAGAAAAGGAGGAAGAAGAAGAAAAGGAAGAAGAAGAAGAAGAAGAAGAAAAGGAGGGAGAAGAAGAAGAAGAAGAAGAAGAAGAAAAGGAGGAAGAAGAAGAAGAAGAAGAAGAAGAAGAAGAAGAAGAAGAAGAAGAAGAAGAGGAAGAAGAAAAAAAAACCCTTTTCAAGAGCTAAATGATGTACTTTTACTTGGCTGAGCTCCAGCGATTACTGACAATTAGGAAAAAACCACAAGCAACAGAATAAAGATGGAGAATCTAATTTAACCCCTTCCCCAAAGAATTCATTCTGGGATTTTCTTCTCCAGCTAAATAAATTATTTTTCGAATCCCAGAAAGGGTTTCTTCATTTTCTTGGCGAGTCAAACCCGAGCAAAGCCACAACTGGAGAGTCAGCAGATTTCTTTTGGCCAGCGTCTGGATTTTTTTTCCCTTTATTGCATCTTGTTGTTAAAAGAAAAAGTATAGATTGGTTTCATTTTTTTTAAAAATCTGTTTGTTACAGAGTGATCTGGCCCTGAGATTTGTCCTGCGTTCGGAAGGCGGCCAACAAAACACGCAACCTGTGAAAAATGCTGCGAGGAGAATATCTGCAAGTCAAAAAATAGCTTCCAAGTGTACAGTACGGTGTATTTGGTGGATGTGGAGGGGTTCCTCTTCACAGTATATTCCCAGCGATGATGCACAGTGTAAGGTAGAGCCCAGGGTCATCGCCTTCACTTGGAGTGCTGTGACTCATACAGTGGGCGCCAAAGAATGCTTGCTATCTTTAACTTCTCCCTCCATACGATGTAACATGCATGAATATAAATAAATAAAAAGGACTGGAGGCAAACAACAATTTTGCTGCTCTGACGAGATACACGCGAGGCCTGCGGGGGGGCCGGTCGGAGCGCCCAAATCTGGTCGTTTCCCTCCCTAAACGACTCCCATTCTGGCCGGCCAATTGAGTGTTGGCTAATTTATTCCACTTTTAGAGTTTGCAAAATAGACAGACATCAGTCATCGCCTTCTGGGCTGTCCTGCGCGCTTTCCACCTCATGTGAACTGTAATGGGCTGTGACTTTCCAGTTCGACATGCGACGACACCTTCGAGCAGACTGTGGTTTGGAGCCGCGCTGAGAAGAAGACGAAGAAGAAGACGAAAAACAAGACGAAGAAGAAGACGAAGAAGAAGGAGAAGAAGGAGACAAAGAAGAGAAGAAGAAGACGAAGAAGAAGAAGACGAAGAAGAAGACAAAGAAGAGGAAGAAGAAGGAGAAGAAGACGACAAAGAAGATAAAGAAGAAGACAAAGAAGAGGAAGAAAGAAGACGACAAAGAAGAGAAGAAGAAGACGACGAAGAAGACAAAGAAGAAAAAGAAGGAGAAGAAGAAGATGACAAAAGAAGATAAAGAAGACACAGAAGAGGAAGGAGACAAAGAAGAGAAGAAGAAGAAGATGATGAAGAAGAAGACAAAGAAGATGAAGAAGAAAAGACGACAAAGAAGAAGATGACGAAGAAGACGACCAAGAAGACGACGAAGACAAAGAAGACAAAGAAGAAGAAGGAGACAGAGAAGAGAAGAAGAGGAAGAAGAAGAAAAAGAAGAGGAGGAAGAAGAAGAAGATGAAGAAGAAGAAGAAGACAAAGAAGAGGAAGAAGAAGATGAAGAAGACGAAGAAGAGAAAGAAGAAGGAGAAGACGACAAAGAAGAAGAAGACAACGAAGAAGAAGACAAAGAAGACAAAGAAGAAGAACAAGGAGAAGGAGAAGGAGAAGGAGAAAAAGACGACAACGAAGAAGACGACGAAGAAGAAGAAGAAGCGAGCGGGGCCGACGTTGTGTGTTGGACCAAGTTAAGACTCGCGAGCTGGCGCGCTCCCCGTAAACATACTGCCAGAACATATATGCGGCTGCCAACAAGAGGTAATTGTGCAGTTGGGTTTAACACGAGGTAATGCCTGTTCCTGGGCTGGGAAATCTTGCGGTTGCCATGTTTCTCCTCTCTGTCGGAGTCGTGAGCTAACGCTTCCGCTGGGTAATAATCGAGTTTTTTTGGAGGGGTGTGTGTGTGTGTGTGTGTGTGTGTGTGTGTGGGGGGGGGTTTGATGTGCTCCAGAGAAATTTCGAAGGAGGCTGCGATATTGTTTTTCAACTTTCTCTGTCAAGGACACGGTGAAGTGAATGGATCCCACTTCTCGACTCTGTCACTCTGCCAAGATGTTAGTGAGACGGTTAAGATTTCCTGCTGTACTGGTGGTTTACAACCCCCCCCCACCCCCTCCCACCCCCCAACCCCCCCACTCCCCACCCTCAACCCATCACTTCACACTGTACACGGAAACAATTAAATACATGCTCCGCCGGTATGCAAATACAGCATCGGTATCCCATATATAGTTGCCTCCTTAGAGTACAAGATGATGGATGATATATTACAGCTGAGCTGGTCTTAGACTAATGACACAGCTGCATTACAATACACAACTTGGAACAGGGCTAATATTGTCTATGCAAAGGGACAGAACGCACACGCAAAGACACACAACCGCACGAATGCCACCTTGTTTAATCCCCGAGGAATCAGTGAAATTTGATTACCGTGACTTTTACAAACACACTCCTTATGAGTGTAGACGTTCCATACATCAGCGAGGGGGTGGAGGCAGACGGAGGAAGAGGAGGCTACAGACGAGGAGACGGAGGAAGACGTGACGCCACGCCGAACTGCACTTTGAGCGGACTGCGGGCCTCGTGAAAGCGCGGCGCACGCCGCAAAACGTCTCTGGACTCGAATCCACACGTTTACATCGAAACGTACAATAAACGTCGGCAAAAAGGTGGTCACGGCGGCGTGACGCTCCCCCCGTTCTCTCGCTGCCGCGGATGTGTAGCAGGCAGCCAGTTCATCCCGTTGGCAAGACGCGTGCATTAAACTGCGCTGCGACTTCCTCTAATTGAGCAAAAATAATAGCATCAGATAAACAGCCAAAGGTTAAATGATGCTTGGTGTGTTTTCAGGCACTGAGTGACATCACAGCGGCTTCGCTGAGCCTCACGCCGGAAGCGGGACGGCGAATTTATGTCGTCTCCGTCTTCCTGTTTGGATCTTTGAATTGTTCTTGTCGAGTTGTTGTAAGATTGAAAAAGATTAAGACTACAAGGAGGTAAAAGTCATCGTCAGACGCTAAGATTCTAATTGATATCTTCACGTTTCAACCACAGGAAGTTTATTTGTCGGATGATTAATATAGATCAATTTGTTGTTCCAAATTGCTCTTCAAGTTTTGGCTTCCAGACATGACGCAGACCTTTATGACGGAGTCTGTTTCTACAAGTCATATTCTGGCTGTCCTTCTGTAAATATAACAGAAAAGAAGGAATCAATTCGTGGACCGCGGTCCGGATCCGGACCCAGAAGCTGTCCCACACGGACCCTCACAGAGGAGAGGCCGTCTTGGAGCAGCCAAAGCGTCTTGTGAGTGGAGCGCTCCCGATCGATCGGGACCGATTGTGCACTTTTGAATAGATCGGAATCAGGGGAAATCATAGGCAAATACTTCCCAAACGTCTTTAAGTTGTCTGGATGCCATAGTTTCGGTTTTTAATAACAACAGAGACCGTTTGTAAAGACCATAAAACACCCAATAATAGCCGGGGCGTTTATTTCAATCTGCAGCAGCATCTTAGCAGCTAACGGTAGCTCTCCGACAGGTGCGTTGCGTTCAAGAGCGTGGGAATTCCTATGGTGCGTTCAAGAGCGCAGGATAAATAGACACTAAGAAAGTGATCGGATCAGGAAATATGGGATACTCAAAAAGGGAGCAAACAAAACCTGATCCGGACATCCCATAATAAATATAAAACCCTTGTTTTGCTACAAAGGATTTTCTTGAACCGGACCTCTTTAAAATTGAGTTGCCTCCCCCTGATTTAGAGCATCAAGACTGTTTGTTTTTGAAGTTAACACCAGCATTGATGCATCGTTTGACGATTAACTCGGTCCTTCTTTTTTCGAGGCTTCTCTCAATCACACACTCGCCCTGATGTCGCGCTTGGCTGTTTTCCAAATCAACTTCAGACTGAAAATGTGTCTTTGATTTGTTCCTAAAGTTACAAAATATCAGACAGTTATTGGAAAAAGTAACTTGCGTGTTTTGTTTTTGTCATTTGTCACCCTTAACAATGAGATCAGAGCCGTATTACTGCAGTGGTAGTTTGCTGGTTGGTGATGTTGATTTTTTTTCGAAAGTTAATCAGTCGTAATGGAAGTCTGGAAGTAAGACTGCAATCACTTCCACCAGGAGGGTGCGATTTTCAGCAGTCCTGCAGATGTTGGCGTCACACGTGTGCCGAGGAGAAAAAGACGGAGCCTCGGCGAAAACAGCTGAGATAAACTCCTCTGATTGATGCAAAAACGCAAAACATCTGGAGACGGCTCCCGTCGAGTGATCAGCGTGAAAAGCAGAGGAGAGGAGGAGAGTTTTCTCTTCGAGTCATTGGCTTATTTTACATTCCACAATCACAAAGGGGCTCGAAATTATTTGCAATTTTAGGGAGTCGTCAGAAAACCAAACTCCACGCGGCTAAATCCTGTCGAAGAACACGGCTCGCGGTGCAGTAAACGCGGCAGGAGAGCAGCCAAACTCCACCGTTCTTCAACTCATTAGAAGGAATCGCACACATTAACATGCTTTAACTTGACAAAGCTCCGCAGGTGAACGCTGAGCATTAACTAACTCTGCGGTTGATCGTTCACATTCACCACTAAAAATTCAAATTTACCATTTTGCTCACGTCTACTTTATCAAATCAAACCAGCAACGAGCAAACCGATAATTGAGCGATGACGAACAAACAATTTTATCAAATCCACAACAGCAATTTCAGATTTGTTATTGTGTTGTATTTCTCTTCTCCAATAATAAAAAAAAAACATTGATCTTGCACCGAGAATGCATTTTAACAACCACATTATCCCACCAGTTGTAATTAAAAGTAAACCTACAGCCCACAAGTGGCCATTAGTCGGTTTGTAGCTTATGGAGCTGAAGCACCGAGATCCGTGCGATTTCACACAGTTTGGAGATAAACTTTGCGGCCTCTTTTGGAGCAGGCGAGCCGAGTACGACCACGGCTTTACCGCCCGCTTCTTTCTTTTTGCAAGAGTTAATCAAGCCACGTTTTGGAGAGAACTTCTTCATGGAACTGAAAAACGTCCCCGACGCTTTTCCAGACACCAGAGGAGACACAATGATGTGTGTCGGTACGACTTTTCAAAGTGGGAGAGATAATCTGTGGTGACTCATTCATTCATTCTTTGTCTGTACCGCTTATTAATCCTTCTCTACGGGTCACGGAAGGTGCTGGAACCGATCCCAGGTGTTCATAGGACAGGTCAGTAGTCTATTGCACGGCAACACAGAGACAAACAACAATCTAGAACCCGGAGTATGCACAGGGAGAATATGCAAACTCCACACAGAAAGGCCCCACCTGGGCGCGCGAACCCTGGACGTTCTTGCCGTGAGGCGAGAGCGATAACCACCGATCACCACCGCGAAGCCCTCTGTGGTGACTCGATCTCGACAAATGCAACTTTGCAGCTTCACCCGACAAATGCCCCCCCAAAAATATAAATGAGAGCCAACTATACTGACTTCACGCTGAGGGAAAGAAATCCCCGAGAAGGCTGCGATTCATAAGTTACTGATCCATATGTTGTTTTGCTACAGCTCAAGCGTCGGGCTCATAAATCCCCGGAGGGCTCGGCTGAGCAGCCGGAGCGCTTTTTTCAGACGCGACATCGCCGAGACGCCGCTGACCAGCTCGAACAGAAGGCCGCTTACGGCTTCGCACGTATCCTACCCTTTACTTTCGCACCGAGTTACGCAGCCCTGCTCGGATTCTGCTGAGTGGACAGCTCGGCGATCGTTACGCAACAACCAGGCCGCATCAAACGTCTATAAAAACCTCTCAAATGACTCATGTAGAACTCATGCCGCCTCAGATGCCGACAGATACGCCCGGCGCATACTCATCATGTGAATTTACAATAGATTATTGCCAACTAATTGTGTGCCTGGAGACTGACGCAGCCTGCGCGCACCAGCACGAGCGAAGAAGTGGGCACCGGGGCCGCCGGCCGTGAAAACGCAGCCGTTCCCAGACTTCCATTAGAACGTACGAGTGATGCCGAAAAGGGATTTACAGGTATATTCTCCAATTATTTATATATTCTGATGTTATTTTATGCATTGTTGAGGTTCGCGGGTCTATTTACATCAAGCCTGAGATTATGTTAGACTGAGACCTGCCTCGGTAAACATGAGCCGAGCGTATGAAATATGTATCGACTTCAGAAATCCCGAACTCGGCATATTCCCGCGCAAGTCCCTGAGCTCGGGCTATTAATAAGTCAGAAAAAAAGAAGGCGCCAAAAGAAAAAGCTCATCAGAAAACTCCACCAGCACCTGTTGTGCTTGATTCGCGGTGTTGTTTTTGTTCACAACTTGCGGTTGGGTGGCGAGAAGTAAACGTGCGAAATCGCCCCGCGCTGCTTGGAAACGTCTCCGACGGCTCAAGGCCTGGCGGAGCAGAAAGTGGTCCAAGTTGAGGCGGTGAAACTTCGGTGGAGGAAAAGTCGGCGCGGCGAGGCGAGCATCTGTGTGCGCACACGTGCGCACTCACGCCTACGCATCCTAATGCTTTATCCGTCTCCGGTGAATTCAATCTAATTTACACAAGACTGAGATATTACAGGGGCTTCTACGTGGGGACATTTAAGGATACAAAAAGTATTGTCTCTGCGGCGCGGCGCGGCCGGCCGGCCGGCCGGCCGTCTTATTACAGCAGACGGCGCTGGTCATTCACTGCTGGTTGGGGTTTGGCTCAGAAATTGAGAGGGAGCTAAAACTCAGAGACGCACACACACACACACACACAAACGCACAGTCGCACATTCCCACTGTTTAATATATTTTTGTGTCTCCAGTTAACAATATTTTGTGTCAAATTATAGTGGGCAAGATAAATAGTGGGTCTGTGCGACTGTGGAGAAAAATAGAACGGGAGGAAAATGTGGGGCTTCCAGGAGGAGGAAAAAAGAGGAGCGAGCGAGAGAGAGAGAGAGAGAGAGAGAGAGAGGGAGAGAGAGCGAGAGAGAGAGACAAGACTAACTCCCACCCCAGACACCTGGCTCTCGGTGACGAGACTTGCAAAACCTGGTTAATCCGCGGGAACCCGCTTGAAATATCCAAACTTCCCGACACTGGCGCGTCCGCTTTCTTCCGAGCACTTTTTTTTTTCATTTCCCAGTGAAAACCCTGCCAGATAATTACATTTATCAACAAGGAAATTACATCTGTGAATGAAATGAATCCAATTAATTCCCCTCCGTCGCTTTACAGTCGGGTGACTGCTGCCACGTTCGGTCAGCAGGACAGCATGTATGTCTGGAATGTGTCGTGAAAATGGAAGTCACAACAGACACAAAAAGACGCTGGGTGTTAATTGGGCTACGCTTGGCTCCGAGAGAGAGAGAGAGAGAGATAGAGAGATAGACAAAGAGGAGGAGAAAAAGAGAGAGGGAGGGCGGGAGGGAGGGAGGGAGGGAGGGAGAGCCTGGAGGACTAATTAGTGATTATAACTTGGCGCTCTCCAAACATAAAATATTTCTCAACCCAAAAGACAGAGGAATGATTAAAAATAAAAGAATAGGAATCAAACACAAGGAGCTGTGAAACAGCCCTCTGGTAGCGTGCGTGCGTGTGCGCACATGTATGCGTGCACGTGTGTGTGTGTGTGTAACCGTGTAACTGTGTGCGCGTGCTGGCGTCTTTTGCCCTCTCATTAAACTATGCTTTACTCTGGTAAACGGCAACAGCATTGAGCTCAATGTCAGCCAGAGAGGTTAGAGCCATAGGCAGGCTCTGGGAGACACATGCACACGCGCACACACACACACACACACACACACACACACAAACACACACACACACACACACACACACACACGCACACACACACACACACTTACAGACACATATACGCACATTCAGACAGACAAATTCACACACACACATGCACACACACACTCACACACACACTTACAGACACATATACACACATTCAGACACACAAATTCACACACACACACACACACACACACTCATATTCACACATTCAGACACACAGATTCACACACACACATACACAAACACACACATACAGATACATACACACACACACACACACACACACACTTACAGACACATATACACACACATACACACACAGATTCACACACACATACAGATACATACATACACACACACACACAGACACACACACACTTACAGACACACACACACACACACACACACTCACACACACACACACACACACACGCGCGCGCGCGCGCACACACACACAGGGAAATGAACAAACCGAGTCTCGCACGAACGTGTTAGCCGCCGCTGGTGCTGGAGCTGCACCCTAAATTCATTTAGCAATAAAACTTTTCAGTGACTCTCCCGAATTACGCCGCCGCTCTGTTTGTTCCGACACGGCATTGAGCCTCCGTCCGTCCTGCAGCGTTGCACGGTGGACAGCAGCGGCTCACACATCGAACCCTCCAATCAAGGGCACCCCTTCAACACGGCATAAGCGGAACCGATATGCCTGCAACCTATTGTCTGCTGACTGCATCAGCCCGGGGTTGTTCACATGTCACAATGTGGCATTTAACATTGTCTGACCCTGAAGTGTGTCGCTTTAAGTTTTACTGTCACAACACTGGTGAGTATAACATACTGAATTTCTCTTCTTTTAGTTCCAAAGTGTTCCTAAGATTAAATCATATATAAAAGCATATTGAAATGCAATTTTGTGTGCAAATTTGGGAATTAGCAATGCATAGAAGCCAAGTCTGATCCACTAATGATAAATGATAAATGATTAAAACCCATCATAATACACTTAGATAGTATTTTTGGGGTATTTTCATACCGATTGCAGTGTGCAATTTGTCTCAAACACAAGTTCTACGACACCTGTTACATGTTGTTCATGTACTCTGTTACCAAAAACTCTCTTGATAAGAAATGATGGGTGTGCCCCCATTTTGAAGTCACTTTTGTGTCTGTCCCCAATTATAACCCGTTACAAAGTCACAGGCGACTGTAATCCTAGTTTCCAACTTTCAAAGACAAATGAGCTCCAGATCCCACCTCCACAGACCTGGAAAATATGCGGACAAAAACTGAGTAATATTACATACGCATATTTAATTCAATGTGTCTGTTTAATGGTTCACAAACAATTTTAATGACATGAATAATAAATTAAACATACACACATAGAGGCGCACACACACTCACAGAGCACTTTGTTCTGTGCAGCTCCCACAAGCTGACAGACGGACAGACAGGCAGGCAGATACACACACACACACACACACACACACACACACACACACACACACACACACACACACACACACACACACACA
>JASSRZ010000072.1:6533341-6547264 GCA_032164315.1 Malacoctenus gilli | reverse complement strand
GGGGCGCGCCCCCCCCCCCCCCCCCCGCCCTCAGTAAAGACACGTCCCGAGCTAAAAGGCCTCCTTTCGCACCCAAGACGTCGGGTCGTCTCATGTTAACGCTGCAAACAGGATGATCAGGCCAATCTGGGCCCCCGTATCAACGAGCGTGAGCCACATATTTGTGGAGGGTTTTCAGATAAACTGCAAAACCCCTCAAGTTACGTGGACCCGAGTCTATTTTTTTAACTGGTAAAAAATTCTCTTAAAAGGATCCAAGAGTCTGCGATGTCAGAACATTCGAAAAAAATGTGTAACCACCAAACGAGCCAAAAACATAGGTAGTCCTCACACCTGTAACTTGAGAGTAAAAGTACACGAAAAGTGTGTTTTGCTGGAGTGATTTTTGTACTTGGAAATACCAGCAAAATGACGAGAATTTACATTTCCTTTCTTCTAAAAATATGCTTCGAAAATTCAATTTCTGAATGACTCGTTCACGTGAGGCGTGACATGACATGACATGACAACATCGGAAAATTCAAAATTCCAGACTGAAAAATACAAAGTTTTAACTTGATGCAGGTCAATTTTTTCTCTCTCTTACGTACAGTTTTTTCCTCCAATACCTGTACGAAAATAGAAAGAATCCTCAACTAAAGTACTTTCTCAGGATCACGCATAACGTGTGTTTCAGTCTATCCTTCTGACATCCTTAAATACTCTTTAGGATTAAAATCTTCTCAATTCCTTCACTTTTGAACGCCTTTCGTCTCAAAAATGATCAATATTCTGAGAGAAAAAAGGGCTTTTACATACTGGAACTGTAATTTTTACTCTTACGGTACACGGTGGATCCTGCAACTGATGCCAACTTTCCGATATTTCTGTAGGTTCTCTTTTGTGGGTCATCCTTTTCGCATTTACACCAAAAGAGAGCGGGAGCCGAAATTGGCCGCAGATTTAACACCTTCCTTTAGTTGCATAGCAACAATGTAAGGTTCAGCTAAGTGTTTTCCCTATACTGACCATAGGTATTTGGTACCCGGCAACACTCGGAGGAAACATTCATTCTGCAGCCTCGTTTCTTCCCTCTCCGCCTCTAAGCCTTATTGTTTCGGACCCAGGAGGCCCAGATTCCCACGCCTTAACCCAGAGGTGCCGGGATTACAAAGCAAAATCGACAACAAGCCGCCAAATGGGATCTATAGTCGCCGGGATTTGGACGGCGAGCTCGTTTCTGTGTCACACTTTTTAGGGCTCCACAATGAAAAGCTGCCGTTGTGCTTGTTTACCTCAACATTATCTCTCAATGTGACATTAGTTAGAGATGAGTCACCGGCAGGCGTATAAAAAAGGCCCTGCTCGTCTCACTGTCACAGATACGTCGCTCTCTCTCTCTCTCTCTCTCTCTCTCACCTCATTGGTGTTCCAGCGGTGGCGCTCCTTGGGCAGAGAGGAACATTTGGGTAGACACTCCAGCAGCTTCTTGGGAAGGTAGATCTTCAGCTGGCCAGGCTCATCTGGTGAGAGAGGGGGGGGGGGATAAAGGGGGGAGAAACGGGTCAAAGACGGCAAGGAAGAAGCAAACTTTCACAGCAGAAAAAGAGACGATTCTAAATCTGACGGAAAGATACCAGCACATAGTTTTACGACGGAGTTGATGTGACATAAAGTAACACAAACATGTACATTTATGTATTCTGATTCTCACACTGATAAAGGGAGGTGGATCGTTTTATCAATCAAGCTCTCAGCGAGTCGTGGAGCGCTGTACAGGTGGACGCGCACCTGGGGCCCACCCACAAACAGATGTGGATTAAGCCGAAGCCATTATCATACATTATCCGACCATTTGGGTTTGGTAACAATCACGGCCAATCACGCGGGCATTACTTATCCCCTTTAAAAGCTCCGCTCTCCCCACAGTGGCGCGCAGACACTTCGGTAATGGAGTGAGGAAACCCAAAATAGCCCCTTCCTGCGAGGAAACTCCGATTCTTGAGCCATAAGTGCACATGCTATATTATACAGCCGCCCCAATATTCCTACGGGAAGCTGTTGTTTAATTCCAAGTTTAAATGTTTCTGGACATGCACTGGAAAGTGCTTGGGGGGGGCAGTGAAGCACTATTTTGGCCGGAATCGCACCGCGCCGTGGCAGAGGGCAGTACAAATCTCTTCAATTTCACTCTCTCGGCGACGCTTGCGGCCCGAAAGACCCCGAGAATATTCAACGATTTACCGCCACCCACAAATCCCACACAGACCACGCCGCACGGACCTCCGCCACCGCTGGAGAAGTCGAAAAACCACTCAACTGCTTGACCAGTTCCCCTCATTAACATGAACACGCAACGTGGGTAATTTGGCTCACAAACAGCGAATCGCATTGTTTTTTTGGGTCAATAAAACTGACGAATGCACCAAATTCCCAAACAAAAACAGTCGTTAACGTATAAACTGTTAAGCTTTGAACTCGGTCGCTATTTTTCTTAATGTAACACTATAATGGCAGCTTTCTATTAAAGATTTAAATCTTCAGCGAGGGCTTGAAGCTGAGGCCACAGACGGACGTGGTTTACACACAAATCAGCCGGACTTTTAAAGAAAAACACCGGCAGGAAAAGTGAGTGAACTTGATCATCCTGTCACAACGAAAGCTCCAGCCGTTAAATATACAGACCTCAGGCGAAGACTCAATTGGTAACGTTATTGTTTTGGAAGCAGATAGGACGAAGAACTGCAGGGACCTGAGCTCTTTATGTGACAACAACGTGTCGAGTGATAAAAGGGGGCTCGTATGGAGTCGTTTGAACCTCTAAAAAGGGGAACCAAGGATCCAACCACAGGCCTCAACATCACGACAACACATGTGGAGTAAAGGCTGACCTTCGCACTCTGAGGTAGAGGAGGAGGAGGAAGAGGAGGAGGAGAGGGAGCCAGGTGCCACATGAGGTGATGCGATGTTTTCCTGATACATGCCAGCCCATTTTAAGGATTAATAAATCACAAAATACTCCCAAAAAGAACGAAGATTAGTGTGTCAGAGCTTTATTCGTTTGTGGCTCTTGCAGGCAAAACAAACTCAATCAATGGAGGCACCTTGTTTATTTACTGTTCACTCGAGTTGCACGGTACACACGGTACCAACGGTACACCGCGGTGCCAAGTCATAACGGTTCCTACTATACTAGAATTTATACACGACGGTACTACCGTGGATTACTACGACCCGGTGCCAGTAGTAGCGGCCGCGGCCCGCCTATAACTCTCCCACCGGCTTCTCCCTGCTTCCTTCTCCCAGTCAACCAACCCACACGGCTAATACTGCAACCTAGCGACACAGCTGCTGAATGATTGGCTGGTGGAGGCATTCGAGTGACGTCAAGGGAAATGATTGGCTGTTTCCGCACACTGGGCCCGCCTGTGTTTAAAGCTGATTGGCTGTTCGCGTGTTTTTACCGGCAAGAAGGAAGTATATCAAGTCAGCTCCGCTACGATAAATAGTTGGGCAAAAAAAACAAAACAAGCTGTCTCGCCGTGCACAAGCGGCACAGCTTCAGATAACAAACGCATAAAATACACTCGTGTCGCACCACAAACTCCAAAAGTCACATTTGGAACTATTTTGGCTTTTGTTCATAACAATATTTGTTTCCGTTAAATTTTTACTTCACCAGTGTTGTATTTAATATGCAACAAACAATATTATAAGTAATTGATAGGTATTTATAACTATAATAATGATTAAAAAATGGCTGCAGTATCGCGATACTACCCGGAACCGTGATACTTTGTTTGGTATAGTATCGTGGTTACTCATTTAGGTATTGTGACAACTCTACTCTTAATTGGCTGAATTCAAAGGATTTACAGTTGCCTGAAACACCAGGACGCCATCAACGGTCAGCGTGAACGCCTTGCTATTTCGGAGGAGGGCCAACATCCTCGCAGCGACTGCAATGTTGCTGCTGATTAGTTTATGTAACATTGCAATGGTGTTACTACTCGTGGAGGAATGTGTGTTTAGGAGAGCGCTATAAAAAAAAAAATGGAGCGACGCTCGGAAGCCCAACTGCTCGGTCGTGCTGAATTACCAGCGAAGCTGCCCCCCCACTGTGCCTGCGCTCGTAATCACCCAAATATTGAATATAGGGTCGCAGGGAAGGTAACGAAGAGTTTCGCTACGCCTTAAGAAAATGCCACTGCATCAGTGCGACGTGTCCTTACAAAGATAGACCGCCCCCCTTTTAAGTGTGTGTGTCTGAGTGTGTGTGTGTGTCGCTGTTTGTGAGTGCGTGCCCGACGGGTGTGCTGCTCAGAAGTCAAAGAGAGCGAGCACTCAAAGGTTATTGATAAGCATTTGAGTAGAGGGCGTCCATTCATGGCTCCCCTGGGAAGATGGGAATTATACGCTACCTGAGGGCAGACGACGTAGCAGGCGAAAAAGAGAGATAGGTGAGGTGGGAGAGAGGGTCAGGGTGGGAAACAGAGAGGGGGGGGGCGAGGGGGGCAGCGAGACAATGAGCCAGAGAGACGCTCGGTTAATGAAGAAAAGAGGAAAACTTGGAGAGATTCGGAAAGCAAAGGACAACAGTTCGAACGCGGAAGGACCCAAACACGAAGAGCAGCCGGACACGAGTGTGCGTGCGTGTGCGTGCACGCCTGCTCATATAAGTACGTAGCTGAGCATGTGTGTGTGTGTGTTTGTGTCAGTAGGAAGTGTGTTCAGGCACGTATGCTCCCCCCCTAATCAATTATGCATTTATTAATAGAAGGCCTGAGAAGACAGAATTTCAAACAGCTGAACTGTGCAGCAGCTTAGTTAAACAGCTGAATGGTGCAGCTTAGTTAAAGCCTAATTTCTTTTTTAGCAGCACTCCAGCCTCTCCGCTATGAATGCCAATCAGCGTTTAAACCCCACCCCTCCTGGCTATAACACCCTCCCTTCCCCTGCTGTTCTGAAGAATTCTCATCAGAGCCTCGCCTTTGAAATGTACCAGAACCACCACATCAAACAGACCCGTCGCACACGCGCAGCCACGCACAAACACCACGCGCACACACACACGAGCATGCTCATACATAAAAACACGCGCACGCGCGTGCCGATCAAAGCGCGCACATCACAGTATTTGTCCCTGAGTGGCATTTTTTCACCAGTGACCTTGGTGCTGACATCCCTTTCAAAGCACACCTTCATGGACACGACCATCGTCTTAACCCCTCCCCCTCAACTTTGCAGATTTGTTGAATGCCGACGAGCGTTTACACGCCGAACTGGAGATCGGCTCCTTATTTCGATAGAAACAACAACCGACTGGGTTCTGTTGCGGTCGTCTTTTTCCGTCTGTTCCCAACGACTCTCGGTGGGGCCGTGGCGTGGCGTGACACGGGGGGCTTTTGCCCCCCCCCCCCTCCCCTCTTCGTCTTCTCTTTTGTTTGCCACTAAAAAAACGAAGTGCCCTGGGACGCCGGCGAAGGCATCTGAATATGGAAATGGCGAGCCGCTCACGTCGACGCTGGTCTTTTCTGAAATAATAAATCAGTTCGGATACCTGCATTGCTTCAAGTGAGTCCCTCAGCATAATGCCACAAAAATCTGACTGCACAGAGATCACTCACTCAATGCTAATCCAGTGGAGAAAAAAAGGGTCCAAAAAGAGTGACAAAGCTTGAATGCTAATGTGAAACTGATGGCTCATTAAGTCACACAGAAATATGTGGTAAAAAGTGCGAATGTTGGACCAAAGTGAAACATTGCTTTGGTACCCTATCAAATGCCATAATTTAGAATGAAATCACAGTGAGGAACGGCCTCCGACTGATGAATATTTTACCTCATAAAACTGTCATCTCCATATTTAACACAGAAACAAGCCAATGCCCTTGTGAGATGGCTGTCAGTTAATTATAAAACTCTCCTCAGTAAAGAGAGAGAAAAACGCTCCAAATGCAACTCTTAACTCTCCCCCTACTGATATTAGGAGGCGTCAGGGGAAATTTTCACATTTTCCCCCCTTTTCGGGATGAAATTAATGTGACAGAAAGAAAGGCTCATTGCACAGCAGCGAGATAGAGGGAGGGAGGGAGGGAGGGCAGAAGGGAGAGCCAGGGCAGGGAGAAGATCGGGGGGGGAGGAGAGGAGAGGAGAGGAGAGGGTGGGATGAGCAAGAGTGCAGGAAGAGGGAGGGAGAGACGAGAAGAAGAGGAAGAGCGGGGGGTGGAGTGGGGCGAGAGAGAGAGAGCGAGAGAGAGAGCGAGAGAGAGAGAGAGAGATGGGCGTGCATGCTAATTTTATCATTCTGCTGATAAACTTTTCCTCCAGTAATCCTCCAGCTGGGACGTGAGAACAGATAGGAGACAGGGATCGGCTGGAGAAGCCTGCGCTTATATTAAACAGCGATTCCAAACACAAGCGGCCATTCTCTCCTCCTCCGTTCTATTTTCTCTTCAATTCTTCATTAGCTGTTTTTGTTTTTTTCCCCCCTTCCGACAGTCTTGTTTTTCGCTCTTTCCCATTTCAGGGGGAATCTGGTGCAGGTACGAGGCCATCTGCTCCTTCACAAGCGAAAGAAGCAGGCTGGGGGGAGGAAAGCGAGGGGTTGAGGGGGCGGTATAACATATCCCCAACAATAGCATTACCCTCCGCACCCCCACTAAAGCCCACCTTCATCTGCTCCTCCTCACATCTGTTTATTTTCCTCCAATTTGTCCCCCTAATGCTGGCACGCACACACAGGGCCACAGACATGCATCTGCGCCATGTCCTCTGGAATCAATGACCAATCAAAGCAATCATTGCCTTATAGTCCCTCCAACACAGCACAGCAATAACACACACACACTCACACACACACACACGGCCGCCCGCTGCACACTTGCACTACTAGCACCGACCCCAGATTACACACTCCATCTCACTCCTAGTTTAACAAGGCCCATTGAGGATTATAGATACATAATGCCATGTGTACAGATTAGGTACGACAATAAACTACTGATAGCCAAAGTAAGCCCTGCCTTCTGTATGGCTATGTGCAGCAGTGTGTGTGTGTGTGTGTGTGTGTGTGTGTGTGTGTGTGTGTGTGTGTGTGTGTCCACTAATACTGTACTGGCATGCATGAATAAACATGATGTGTAACGGAGCTGAATTGGAATGACGTCTCAGCAGAGAGAGACACACAGATAGAGTGTGCACGTGTGTGCGTGTGTGTGTCTGTGCGTGTGCACGTAAGTGTAAGTGTGATCCGTTACAGAGCAGATGAGAAGGAGACCTCAGTTCCCGCATCACATCATTCTGCCAGAAGGCTTTTATACTTGCTCCCAGAGTCACCCTGCGCTACAGACAAATGTGCGCGATGCACTTAAACACCCTCGCGCGCACACACATGCGCGCAAACTGTGCCAAGAGTGTTCGAGCGTCTCTTACTGTTGGCGTCGGTGTCGTCACTCTTGGGAGGGGTGTGTCCGGTGTAACCAACGGCGATCCTGACCATCCGCTCTGGATTTCGTATCTTCTTCAGTCCTGCGCAGAATCAGAAAGGGAGGGGTTGGGGGGGGGGGCGAAAAAGAGAGAGAGAGAGAGAGAGAGAGAGAGAGAGAGAGAGAGTGAGACACCACAGGGTGTATTTAGGAGACACTCCGGGCTTTGGTTTCCTTGGCACCTCGCTCTCCTGCCTCTGAAGCCCAGAACGAAACTCCAAGCGATATGCATGCGGCCTGATCCGTCTCTGATCCACTAACTTACATCCATTGTGTCCCCTGATCGATTGGCCACAGTAGATACACTGCCTCTCTGTGTGTGTGCCCGCGCACGCGCGCGCGTGTGTGTGTGTGTGTGACTAACTTGTACCCAGGTTTAGTTTTCTCTTCTCTCTCATCATTTCTCTGTTTCCCTGACCACTGTTGCTATGATACAAAGTAGACCAACCAGCGCAGAGGGAGATGGTCTTCCAGGCTATATGGTGGATGTTGTTCTCGTGCCCACTGGCGTGCTCTGCCACACACATCTGCCAGGGAGTGAGGGAAGAGTGCACGCGCCCGCCGTCCGTCCGTCCGTCCGTCCGTCTCCCACCTCGCCCGCCGCCGCCGCCGCCGCCGCGACTCATCTGGCTTTCATTCAGCCCGGCCCGAGCCTCGTAAATTATTACGTCCGTTCTACACCGGCAGAGAGGGCGACGGGCGAAAAACCCTTCATGCTGTGAATGAGCGAGCCTGTTTGCGTGAGTATGTGTAGGTAAAGTACAGTATGGGCAAAGGGGGCGGGGGGGGGGGGGGGGGGTATATTTATGTGGTACAGTGCCTGCTGATCTGCCCATGGGCCCTTCTGTCTCATCTACAGTCGGAGTCTTTTCACGCAACGGGACTCTCAACCCACAGCCTTCCCTTTGCCTCTGGCTACACACAGCACGCTCGCTTGCATGCGTGTACATATGGGACTCTAACTTTAGGTGCTGAGTGCGTGAAATATAAAATGCATGGTCCTGCGTGTCCAGTTTGTGTCACCAACCCCCAACACCCCCCCCCAAATAAAACTGCCCCTCTCTGAAATCTTGCTCTACGTTGCTCCCTGGTGGAGAAGAGAGAGAGGGAGAGTTTCCAGGCTCTTCCTGTCCTTCCCATCACAACTTGCAGGCAGGAATCACTTCAAAAGAGTGGGATATTTACAAAGATGTTTACTGCCGCACGTCGTTTCGGCTCCTGAGTCGCTCGCAAACTGTGTCATCAATCACGGCGCGCTCTGCTGTTTTGTTTGTCAGCTCAATGGGCTTCTTTAGGAAACGTAACCCCGTCCTGGCATCAGCTGGACTTTGAAAGAGGCACGAAAATGAAAGCAACACACCAGAAGAGAGTCACAATTTTTCGATACGCGAATGTCAAAGCGCGCTGAGTCAAGAACAAAGTCTTCCTTAACCCAGGAGTTGGGATGGAGATAATATTGCCAATCCTAAATAATTCATGAATGAATGAATAGCGCTCTGACTGGGATGGTGACTGTGTGTGTGTGTGTTAAGGAGTAAATAAATAAATAAGCTACTTTCATACATGGTATGACCTAAAACTGACACATATATATATAAATATATATATTCAAGCCCCCCTCCCACCCCCACCTGCATGCAGCCAGATTCTCACCTTCGGTGCCTTAGCAACATGAGCACACACACAAATGAACACAAACATAAACACACAATATATTGGGAGTGGATAAACACGCAGCTGGTGCGTGTCAGGTAGGAAAACCTGCGATTCAGTGGAGTGTTTTATGCTTCAAAGAGAGACAGATAAACACACACACACACACACACACACACACACACACACACACACACACACACACACACACAGAGGGAAAGCAGCTGAATTCCTTCAGCGTGAACCACTCTCATCCCCTCTCTCTCTCTCTCTCTCTCTCATCATCATCGTCGTCGTCGTCCCTTTTTGTGCTAAACGTTGAAAAAGCGTCCGTTAAACGTGCTCCTTCCGAGGTCGGTGGCCGTCGGACGGTGAAAAAAAACTACGCTATCCCCCCCCCCCCCCCCCCCCCCCCCCACGGAGCCCGTGCGGACAGGACAACTCTCGCCCGCTGTTATTTATCTGCTGTCGGGTGACCGCGCTCCACACAGGCGCTGTTTCAGCACCAGCCTCCGTGTTTTCGGGACGGGCTGGAGGGGAGGGAAAGCCCCGCCGCTATCTCCGGGCTCCGCCGAGCCGCCGTCCCGCCGTCGCCTCGACGGAAGCGCGAGACGCGGGACTCTGCCACCCCGAATAAAAACCGTTATTTCTCTCTTACCTTCCGGCTTGTTTTCGGCAGCCATTTCCCCTCCGCCGCGCGCCTCATCCCTCCTCCTCCTCCTCTTCCTCCTCCTCCTCCTCCTCGACTCGACCTAGTGGTGGTGGGAGGGGGGGGGAGGCGGTGATGGTGGTGATGGCGGTGGTGGTGGCGGCGGCGGCGGCGGCGGTGGTGGTGGAGGGGAGGACCGCGCGCGCGTGCACGGAGAGGACAGCTCAAGGAGGGGGGCGGGGCCGAGAGGAAGGGGAGGGGGGGGCGAGCCTGCCGCGTCCGGAGCGACGATTGGCTTGAGCAACGCTGATTGACAGAGGGGGATCCGCGATGGTGTCTGGGGGGGGGGGGGGCGGGATATGGCAACCCGAACCTGCCACAAATCAGCGAATTGTGCGGCACCACCAAGTTTAAGCGTCCTTAGACCACCGTCAGTGAACCTGGTGGGCTTCCTCTCTCAGCTCTGCTTCCGACCCCCCCCCCTCCTCCTCCAAAATAACAATACTATTAGGAAATTTTCTTATTGCAGTACAGCAAAAAAACCCTTTTATTTTGCAATATTTTAACAATATAGGTATTGACTACTGTCAGTGATTGTTTTAAATCCTTTTTTGGGATAAAAAAAATGCTTGAATAGGCACGTTTGAATATGAACTTTATTGCACAATATAATAACACAAAACACAGCAATGGTGCCTGATTTAAGTTAGAGGTATCTTGAGCTAATAAGTGAAGAGTTAAACGAAAAAAAAATTCATACTTTTATGCTGAAAGACACAAAAGCAACTTCCTGTTCGATGAACAGAGACTTTAGAAAGAAGAAACTAATAATGCGAAAGGTTAGACACAAAAAATACACCTAAAGTTTATTTGAGGGATGAAAAACGATCAAATGTGGTTTTCGATATATTGTTGGACGTGAAATCGACTCGGTTGTTCGGAAAAGCAGCAGGAAAGGCGACGTTTGGATGGAAAATGCGGGATCTGGGAGATAATTTGTGGCAGCTTTGGCTTGCCATAGAAATCCTCCATCCCTGCCTCTTCCCGTTGGCCGCGCCTCCTGATGTTCACGCGCACTCTTCCTCCTCGCTCTCTCTCTCTGTCTGTCTCTCTCTCTCTCTCTCTCACGTCACTGAACGACGTCTGTATTCGAGGACACCTTGACAGCCTCCCACAGCATCATCATCATGCTCATCATCATCTTCACTCTCTCTCTCTCTCTCTCTCTCTCCAACACACACGCGCGCACAACGCAGGCCTACGCACACAGCCAAACAAACTCGCGCTCGCTCGCTCGCGCGCGCGCGCGCACTGGCTTATTTCTCCACATGAAAACCCAGCGGACTGTTGAGAAAAAGCGATGTAAGGTCGCGTCTCGCCATAAATTATGAACCCTCTCTTGAATTTAAATGAAAGGCTGAAAGAGACTTTTTTCGAGCGCGTGGGCTGGCGGCTGCTGTCAGTCGCTGTGGTGCTGAAAGGACAGCTCCACACGCGCCTACACAGCCTGCGCGCGCTCACTACCTGCTTTCTTTGAGCCCTGTTATTAAACTGAAGCGATGACAGGTCAGATGAAAACTTGTAGGATGAAATCAGAAGCCCCCCCCCCCCACCCCCGTTTTTTTTTTCTCTCTAACGTCCTCTTGTTTGGGCTCTCGCAGGGAAATTCGCGATGATACCCCCCCCCCCCCCTTGCGCAAAAGTTGAGTTTATAACGAGCCTAATATCCCCTCCGATGGGCTATTTATAATGCTGCCGCTTGATACTGGGTTATCCCATTCGAATAGCGAGGCTTAACTGGTGCCATTATGTTCTCGCTTCCAACCCACACTGTCATTCGGCGCCTCGGGGTAGATTCTCGCCTTTGCACCAAAGCCTTGTGTTTGACAGAGACAATCCCCTCCGTAGACACGCTGCACGGAAAGCAGAGGTTCTGAATGGCTCGTCCTCGGCTACGTATGCTGCGCGTACAGCCTGCCAGTGCAGAGGCACACAGATCGACAGGATTCGGGCGAGATGAATGACAATGAGGACCGTGTATCGACTGAGAATGATGTAATAATAAAGCCTCGATCTTGCAGCGGATCTTGGCTGTATTTACGTCTCCGCTGTGAGGCGGGACTCGGGATAATTTCACACACATTTAGGTCCTCGAAAAGCCAGCAACATGCTGCATTTACATTTGTTTCACAGAGTGGAGTTGCAGACGGTATTTGACGAGCGTTCACTGAAAGATTCAGACAGACAGGAAGTCTTTCTGTCAAAATAATAAGAAATGTGATGGAGGAGTCCAAGCAGAAAACACCACAGAGCGCGTGCTGTCATTAAGTGCCGCGATCACGGCTGTAATAGTGACATTAGCGGTGCACCAGACCAAGGAGAAGGTAATTGAATGACTTGTATAGAGTTACGCAGCCTCCTCTGTTGCACTTTGGTGTAAAAAAAAATCCTGATCTGGAAGATGGAGTGAGCTGGGAAACAAAGAGTGAGGAAGAGTGCGACGGGAAAGGCTTGAAGGCAACAGACGGAATTAGTCACAACACTCCGAAGAGATCATCTCAGGTGATTCTTTTAGGATCATAAACCAATCTGGGGGTAAAAAAAAAAAAAAAAAGTCCTGTGGTTGGAAGGTAGTTGTGACCTCCAGGGCTCACACGTTCCTACAACACAGTCTCCCAGACAGGAAGCAGGTTCGCCAACGCACACGAAAAGACTCTGAGTCCTGCTAGGGGGCAATTTTCGCTCATTTCAGCCCCAGGATCCCCGAGCAGATTACACTGGCAATGAAAGCATATGACAGGAGACAGCTGGTGTTGAACTAATGTGATGGATCACCAAGGACCAGTGTAGGTTGCTTGGAACATGTCAGGCAAAGGGGGAACATGAGAAAATGGAAATCGCCCCCCTTTACATTTTGATCCTGTGGAACAGCTTCTTTTTTTAATGGTTCTGGGTGTTGGAGTGTTTTGATCCGAGGATTACCCCAAACAATAAAAATATAAGGTTCAACTTTCTCAGTTTGTCTTTGGAGACCAATTTTTTTGGACACTTCCTGTGTTTGACTCACGTTTCCGCGTCCTCTCGTTTGAGACACCTCACGTCTTCTTTTTTTTTTAAAGAAATAAAGTCAAACTAAAACAAATTATTACATCTCAAACTATTTCAGACACGTTTGACCGATTCTCGCTGGTGAATTTAAGAGGGAACTCGTCCACACAGTGTTTCTGTGGTCTCATTGTGGTCCGGAGGAGAGCGGTCCCTCACATCGCCAGCAGGGGGCAGCGCAGCGACCGCGGAGCCTCCCCCGCTTGACCAATCATCTTCCAGAACACTGAGGCGGTGGGCGGGACCGAAACGGGCCCGACGCAAACATGGCGGCTTCCTTGGAGGATGATTTTGAGTCTAATAACCAGGATTATTACTCCCTGCTCAACGTCAGGAAGGAGGTAGGACTCGTCCCGTGTCGTACGGCGGGTTCCCGCCATGACGGACCTCCTCCGCGTGACCTTGGGGGGGGGGCCGGGTTGTCATTGAGTGAGAGCCGCGCGGTGGGTGTAACGTCCTCCGGTTGAATAACACCACTCTCACCAGCATCCGCGGAGGGGCTTCGGACCGGTGGATGCTCCGGGAGGGGGGGCCCGTGCGGGAAATAGCAGGCTGTCTGTCCCGCAGCCGCCTTTGAGTTCCCACTTTGGGGCTCGTAACGGGAACGCGAGGGTCCTCCTGAAATCTGGGAATCAGCATCTGCTGCACCGAGCTGCATCATAGCACGACAAGAAGTAGACACACAACCTTCCTTTCTCGTTGTGTCCTGACTTCCGGTTGTTGAATCTGGTTCTAAGACGTGACCCCCCTCAAAATGCAGGGGACGTGGGATCGAATCCCAGCAAGTTGCTCCCACTTGGTGCAGCCCGGAGACGCTGTAGGTGGACTTTAGGTGGTGAATGCATGTCCTCATAGGTGCTGCAGTGTCGATCACAACTCACACTGGCTGAAGCGCCTGATCCGCCATCGCAGGACCAACACTGACACCTCGTCATGTGACTGCGAGAGAAATCTCACGGAAACTCACGCAGACAGACGCAAATCGTGCTCGTTCCACGGCGATGGAGCTCACCGCTGCGCTGTCCGGGCGGGGGGGGGGGGGGGGGGGGG